>CM069914.1:67287229-67322554 GCA_036172215.1 Camellia granthamiana
CATATTTTTGCACTAGAACACCTAGTAATACACCATCCTTGGTAGCTGAGGTCCTTGGAGGTTGATTTTGGTGTTCTTGGGTTGCTTTAAACTCAAAAAACCTGCTGGAGCATTGTTCTTGAAGAGGGTCTACAAGGGTGAGCATCTTTACTTTATATACCCCATTTTGGCTTAGGCTTTTAGCCCTTCTTGCTTATTGTTTTAAGCTTCGACTATAGCTGATAAAAGTTCTGATTTTGTGTGCTTTAGAACTTTGTTTAAGGTTTCTTTGAGATTTGGGGTTGTTTCCCCTCTCCAAGGCCTTGTTAGGCCTTGTTTTAGGCCATCCATTTTGGCCCTTGCTTTGGTCTTTGCATGACCTCTCTACCACTGAAATCCAGAGGATTTTCAGTGGTGGAGAGGTGGTTTTGAGGTCCTAAATAGGAGAGGGTCATCCCCTCTCCTTGTTGTCTTTGATGCTTGCACAAATGGCTTGTGTTGTAGCTTGTATGCCTAGCTTGCTTTAGCTTCATTTCAGTAGGTATTAGGCTTTTTTTTTTTTTTTTTTTTCCATGTTATACCTCTGTTTCAAGTTGGTTTAGACATGCCATGTATGCTTCATACACTTGTCTTGTAATCCCATGTTTTAGCCTTAACATGCATCATGTTGTAACATGTGTTTTTAGCATGATTTTGGCTTAACTCCATGAAGCTTTTAGGCTTGTTGTAGCATGCTTAAGCTCTGTTTTTCATTATTTTGGCCATGCTTGCATTGTTTTGTATAGCTACCATGTAATCTAGCTTGTTGGCTTTGGGTGTGTGAGTAATGAGCATGTTTTACTTGGGCCATTTCAGCGGTTTGGCACCACTTATAATGTCATTTCAGTCCATATAACATGCTTGAATGCTTACACTTATCACTCCTTTAATGCTTTAAAGGGTTTGTGTTTTGTGCCTCATGAATGTGTCATTGTGTATGCCATCATGTCTGGGCATTTGGGATGCCATCTAAGTGGGTTTTTGGGCTCATTTTAGCATGTCATATCTCTGATTTTGATCGCCTAAATCATGCCATGTTTGGTTGTATTAGGTGTAGAGTAATGCCTCTTTTGTGGTCTTGTATGCCTCATGCCTTGCCCTCTTTGTTTTGGCTTGGTTCATTGCATGTTTTAGGTTTACTTTGCCATGATTTAGGACTTTTTTGGGTCATACTTGCCATATGCTCTTTGTTTTGTGTAGCTTTGGTCCAAGTCCCTTGCCTAGTTTTAAGCCTTAAGCCTTAATCATGCATGCTTGGCTTATTCATGTGATTTGGCATCACCTTTAGCATCATTTCAGAGCATGTAATGTTGTCACATTTGCATGCTTATCTTCCCTTTTAAGTGTGCTTAAAAGTTGCCCCTTCGATGTTTAAGTGTTAGGCCAATTGGCATGCATGTTTGTATGTACTTTTGTCCTCATCTCCATAGCATTTTGGCCGCTGATTTGGGCTTATTTGAGAGTTGCCCAAATTGGTTTAAGACCAATCCCGCATGTTGTTGCATGCTTGCCTTGTATGTTGTTGCATACTTGGCCCATTGACATGTTGTTGCATGTTTAAGTGGTGTTGCATTTGGCATGCATCTTGTGTTAAATTGCTTTGCATATTTGCATGAGTTTGTCCCTCACATGTTGTTACATGCTTGCCTAACCATGAATATTGTCACATGCCTAGCATGTTTGCATATTAGTTTAGGTTGCATTACATTTGGCATGTTTATTATACATTGCTTGTTGGCATGCCCATGTTGCACTAGTGTGATTGCATGTTTAGGATTGCATAGCATTGAGCATGCATCCCTTGCCTCTTGATCAACCATGATTGAGGTTGGGGGTCCCTTGGTATGTTTTGTGTTTTGTGCATTTAATATTGAACTTGCATACTTGACTCATTTGGCCATCACGCATTGAAATGCGCGATTGGTGGCCCGAGGGTCAGGAACCATACTCGTCGTAAACATGATGAGGAGTGTGGTGGTGCAAACATTGCTTTGAAAATGCTTTGCCATACTCTGTCTGTCCTCTGCTGCTGTCAAACAGGATTCTGCAGGAAGAGATGGCCGGTCGGCCATCTTCAGTGTCGACCGGCTATTCATTTTTGGTCGAGAGCCCCATTTATGGCCGATAATCAGTTATCCTTGGCCGGTGACCATTTCTCTTGGCCGGTGACATCCCACAGTGTTCAGGGAGTGTTTCAGAACCAACCTTGGGACTTGAGCAATTTTCAGAGGCATAAAACAGTGTAAACAGAGGCAGCATGAGTATGGCGTCGGATTTCCGAGCGAAGCCGGGCGTGCATGCATTCATCCCTCTTCCCGAGGCCTCTTTACTGCTTTTTTAGCTTAATTAATTCTTTTTATTAGTTAAGTGTGATGTAATATTTAATTAGCTTGTTAGTTAATTAATTTGTATTATTCTTTCGGTCCCTCCCTCGAGAGGGCGAATTATGTAATAAGCGTGCGTGTGTGTGATGCATGTCTTCCAACCCCCACTTCTTTCTCCCTTTTATTTAATCGCTTATGATGGTTAGTTTTAGGACATATTTGATTTAGCATACTGCTCTTA
Source organism: Camellia granthamiana (assembly GCA_036172215.1). Classification (NCBI taxonomy): domain Eukaryota; kingdom Viridiplantae; phylum Streptophyta; class Magnoliopsida; order Ericales; family Theaceae; genus Camellia; species Camellia granthamiana. The sequence goes on from CM069914.1 coordinate 67,289,813, forward strand.
TGCTATACATGCGTGCATCCATTCATCTGTATTGCATGCATCGGGCTCGGCGCATCATACTAACCGCATAGTATTTCAATTCCAATTTAAATACGTTTATCGAGTTGTTGCATTTCACATGCCATCCTTAGATTAGCCGAGCCTATTCTGGTGACATTTTGTATGCGATGCATTAGCCATTTTAACATGGACTTGGATCATACATTGATTGCTAACATGTTCTTTGGTTTGGCTCGGAGTACACTGTGAGTGTTTATATTTTAGCATATTGCATGTATGTGAGTGTTAACATGAAAGCATGCTTGCCATGACGCTAATTGCTTAGTTGATTTACTGCCTGAATGCCTGTGGGTGAAGGTTGGGTTGCTTGAATTGGAATAATTCATCGAAATCCGTGATTTAGCCTACTTGTGAGTAGCAAACTTTCAAACTACTTTCCAAACAAACGGATATGCGATGTTTTGTTCCGAATTAGGCGATCTAGTCTATACTTGTGTGTTGTGCACATCAGATAGTAGTTCTAGGCTAATAACCAGAATAAGAGCACATAATGTTTTAAAAAACTAGATATCATGTTTAGTATAGGCCAATCTTTGATCGGGCGAGTGGGGGTGCTCATAGCTGACCTTCCCCAATCGTACCCAAGTTCCCGAGCCGAGGCAACTTTGGTGATGACGAACACGTGGCCTTATGCAACGAGTCAGGGTTTCCTAAATTCCCCCAAAAATAAAATATTTAGGTAGCGACTCTGTATCTGGCAAAGCAGTCCATGTTTGGCACTTCTTCCTTAAAAATCTGTTTTCCAAAACGATTTACTGGATTTGGACTCTTTGGTGATTTATCAGTCTTGCATTGCACATTGCGAGATCAGATTAAGAACCGTGACACAAACAAGTTCGATCTGTGGTAGCATAAGGCCCGAGGGCGTGTCCACACTTGGCCTCAAGGAGGGTACAGAGAATGCAGGCCTAGGAAGTGGGAGTATGATCTGAATAGATCTCACATTCTGCATTTGATCAACTGCAACTGAAACTAAGGGAGTCCTTATTGGAAGAATAGGCTCAGTGGTTGTTGCTGCAAAAAAAGAAGTACAAAGTAATGTCAAGTCTCAATACCCAAAAATTTGACAAGAGAAAACAGTAGAGGCTTGAAAGAAGTTACTTGTTTCAGAAGTGATAGCAGCAATATGAGAGCTTCGAAGGGAATAGTGCTCAGCAATATGTTGCCTTCTTGCAGTTTCCCTTTGGATTGCATCAGCAGCAGCTGCTTCATCTCTTAAGAATTGCTGCTGCCGTCTCTTCTCAGCTCTCTCAAAGACAATTATGGCCTTAGAATGTTCCTGTTCCACTGCCTTAGCAGCTGCTTCATGAATAGGGTCTTCGTCCAAATCAGAAGGAGAGACAGTCATCTTCCTTCTCTTTTTTCTTGGTACTGGTATTTCCTGTTCTTTCTCAACCTCTCTCTCTTCAAGATGAGATTCAGACTCTTCAAGGGCGAGTTCCTTTTCTGCTGCTTTGGTAGCTGTCCCATGAGTAGGGTCTTCGACTAAATCAGCAGAAGAGACAGTCATCTGCTTTCTCTTTTTCCTCTGTAATGGTACCTCCTGTTCTTTCTCAATCTCCCTCTTTTCGATTTGGGATTCAGATTCTTCAGGAGTGAGTACCAGCTTTCTTTTCTTTTTCTGCTGTTGTTTGTCCTTGAGAGCAGCTAGAATTTCAGCCCTCTTAGGAGATTCTTCTTGTGGAGACCCTGCACCAAAATGTATGAGTGTAAAGGAAACAAGCAAAAAAGTCGAAAAGAAAAGGAACCTGAAAATACTTACCCTTTTTTGAAGCAGCTCTAGTGACTCTAGCTGGAAGGGGTGAGGTTGCAGGAATAGTTTGGGCAACTGTGGAAAGAAAAGGCATGTTCTCGGCTGTTGTTGATTTAGCCTTAGAAGGCACTCCTAACCCTATCAGTAAATCATGAGAGTGCACTGATAGGCGCACTTTCATGTTGGTTGTCCACCAGTTTTGGAATCTTTTCAAAACCAAGCCAGAGGGAAGAAAGGGGACAAATGTGAACTCACTCAATTCTTTCAGCAGTTTGAATGTAGCCGCCTCTAGTTTTGATCTGGGTAGTCTCATATCTCTGGCCGTAAGATGGACATTCGAGAGACTACAAAGTGGAACAGGAATCCCCTGAGTGAACCCAAATTGCCTGGCAAACTGAGAAGGGCAGTACACCTCAGCTATACATTTATAAGCTTGAGGGTTTAAAGTGCCAATGAATAGCTCCCTTGGTAGCAGAATAGAAGCCCACATATCTTTGTGGGGTGAGGTGGAACACTCTTTATCAGCCAAAAAGGTTTGCAGCCAAGCAGGTCCTTTGCTGGCATCAAATGGACAAAAGAAGGTGGCAGATGGAGAAATAGGGAGTTGGTGAAAAAAGGTGAGGTAATAAGCAAAGGAAGGAGGATAAAGAACAATCCTAGCATACTTCTCCCCATAAGTGCTAGGGTCCTGAACAAGGAATTTTAAGCATTTGGGATGCAAATCAGTGAAATAGGCGAAGAGCCAGAGTTGGAGCACCCAGAGAGGACCTCCTTGGTTAACATCAAGAGGTTTTTTACAAAATTGGGAGCAGGCTCTGTAAACATGGCCTAAGAGATAAGGAGCAAGGGCTATGCGTTTTTTCAAAACAAGTGCCTTCGCAAGTGGAGCGAACTCAGGCATAATCCTCTGAGATGATGTACAAAAGAGAAATTTGCACAACCAGTATAAAATAAAGGAAAAAAGTTCTCTATCTCTCACGGGGCCTTCCCTTTTATTTTCAGCCTTTACAAAGTCACTGTAAGAGGAGTTTAAGGATGAAAGGGAAAATTTGACAGAGAGGTCTGGGTAGCTGGGAGTGAAAGGAGAGCAAAGGGGTGAAAGCCCTAAGAGATGGCAAATATCAAGAATGATGGGGGCCATCATACCACACCGAAACTGGAAAAAATTAAAAGCCATATTCCAAAAGCAAAGAGCAGCAGGAATCAAAAAGGGATCCTCAGGGATGATGAACCTGGAAAGATGAAGGGTGTCGAGGATACAGAACTCTTGCAGGTCATCTTCTCACGCAGGTACAACTCTGTCATACCATTCTTCCCATTCAGCTCTCAATGTCGGCCAGCAACCATGAGGTCGGGTCACCCTCCAATTTCCCCAGTCGAGCCCTCCTTCGTAGAGAAGAAAGTGGTCCTCTAAGCGAGGGTATAAAGCTGGAAGTTGGCCAGGAGCTTCTCGAAAGATGGGACCCAAGACATATTCTTGTTTATTGCTGTGGCGAGGAACAAAGAGGCGTCCATCTATGGCACTTGACCCATCGGCCGTTAACTTGGTGATCTCGTCATCAATACATCTTTTCAAAGCCATGGTTGGGCTTATACGATCGCCAACGAGTACTTTCACTGAAGAAGAAGCCATTGATAGAAAGATTTCTCAGAAGACAAAGTTGGGAAAGGAAGTAGAGAGAAGTGGAAGATCAGTAGAGATAAAGGGTTTTGTGCGTTAAAAGAGCGAGTGATTTTGGAGCACGAAATAAAAGGGTTTTAGAAAAAAAGCCTTTGTGTCTGGAAGATATATCGCGTAATTTGTTAAGTACTAAAAGTACACATACAAAGAGTTTCCTTCAATATTAATACTTTTAGAGGGAAAAACATGGCCCAGATGTTAATGCCAGCTTCGAAGTAGAATATTTGGCTTCGAAAACAGATTTTGGTGCCAAAAGTCAAATAACAACAGCTTCGAAACAGAGAAGCTGGCTTCGAAGCACATTCCATACTTAAAGGTGCAAGAATACTCAAGTATTTGTTTACTTCAGAGGGATTAAAAACCTGTTTTAGGTTTCTTAATGTCCTTCGAAGCAAAACTTGAAACTCCTTAAGGATGGGAATTGATGTTCGAAACATCAAAACCAATAGTTGGTTTGTATATATACAGAAAGAGATTGTCTTTTGAACTGAAATGGCATGAACTGTTGTTCGGAGCAAAAAATGGTCAATTTAAGATTGATTGATCATACTAGCCATGACCATATGTTAGTTATGATTAAAACGAGCTTTAAGGGGTAAGATTATTAAATTCGAAGCACTAATTCTAAATGAAAATCAGCAAAAAACTGTTAACTATATTCCATAAATTGGAAAAGTTCATTGTTGGTTCTTTTTAGTGTTTCATTTAAAACGATTGAGTCCCAATTCGAAGGATAAGATGGTTCAGTTTGAAGCCCTGAATTTTCTTTAAAGACAAATGGGGACAAGATCAAACCATACCAAACAAAGAAAAAGTCTTAGTGGTATTAAAGCAAGAGCAATTACATCGAATGGCCCTATTTGGGTACAAACTCAAGCTCATAAAATTAGGGAATGGAATAAATAACAAGATCATGAAATTTAGTCCAACTATGATCAATGAATTTCTGTTCTTTCTTTATTCTATCCTCTATTTCTTCTAACATTGGCTGCATGAGTTGATGTGCTCTCACTTCATAAAAGAGCTCTTCTGCCTTTATTTCAAATGTTGTTTCTCTCAATCCTTGTTCCAATTCGTCTATATCCAAGTCATCCCAGTACGCAGAATCTTTATTCTTGAAATCATTGAATTCTTCAATGAAGTTCTTTGCTTCGTACTGGGCATGAACTCGAAGGGACGAGAGTTGGTCTAAAGATTGTGTGGTGGCCATAGAGGTCCGATGCCAGTGGAGAAGCAATGGCAGTTGGTCCAAAAACATGTGAAGCTCTGCTTGGGCGAGGGGATTGACGACATGATCCCAAGTCAGAATATCACAAGCCCATCGAAGGTTCTTGAGAGGGACTTCGTCCTCAAGAACATTGAAGGGCAAGTGAGAGAAAGCCGCGAGTAGAAGTTGAGCTTGCTTCTGCTCAGCTGGAGTAGGGGAAGGTGGAGGCTTGTAAGGTGGAAAGACCTTATCTGCGGAGAGGGCAAGCCTCAGTCTCTCTGTCCAGCAAGGATTTGGTGGAGGAGAAGGTGTGGATGCTTCTATTTTAGGAGATGGAGCAAGGGCAGAAGGAACAAGGGCATTAATATAATCGAGCCAGTCAGAAGAACAAATCTTCGCCTTCTGGGCTAAGGATGATGGATTGTACCCTTGTGCCTCTTCGAGGCGTCGGGCAACATGCACTATCCTTGTAGGCATGGAGGACGTATACCATGCTACAAGTAGATTTTCCTCCAAACTGCGTCGATGATCAATGGGCACGTAAGGATAGGCCACCGAGCTTCGCGCATAGGAAGGGAACTCTAAAGGGTCAGTAAACTCGACAAAGTGATGGTTGATTCGTTCCCGCAAATCACAGGTCCCAGGTTTTGACCAGCTTGTCTAGTTAGAAGCCCCAGAAGAGGAAGAAGTTGCAGCCTTATCCCATGCAGAGGGTTGTGAAGAAGAACTTCCCATGTCCATATTTGCGACTTTTTGAATCAAAGGATTGAGAGCAGTTTGTTTGTAGTCCAAGGGTGAGTCAGAAGAAGAACTTCCCATGTCCATATTTGTAAGTTTCTGAATCGAAGGATTAAGGGCAATATGTTCAAAGTCCAAGGGTTGATAATTTGCAAAGGCATCCATGACCTGAATACAGAAAGGTGGGTAAAGGTGGCTAATTAATGCATGAAGGTTCTTTCGAGGAGGAACAGCATCATCATATGACTCTTCATGTGCTCGATCAATGGAGGGGAAAATTGATTCGGCCATAAAAAATGTATCAGTCTGTTCGAATGCTAAGATGGTGGGGGTGTTCAAAAGATTGAAGGAGAGTTTAATGCAGATGATGAATGACAGTTGCATTTCTGGGAGAATGCATAATCATTTTATTTTTTCTCTTACAAACATTACATTTAATTACAAAAAAATCTTTCTTTCCAAACATAATTATTTTAGCCTACTAAAATAGTTAAAAACTAAAATAGCCTATTAAAATAGCCAACTTCTCAAACGGACCAATAAAGATTTGGAATTCTGTGAGTAAGCATAATAATAGTTCAAATACAAATTAAAGAGACGTAAATGTTAATTCTCCCTAAGCATCATTAACAATGATCCATTGAAACAATCAAGCCTTTCACAAGCCTAAAAGTAACTTTTATTTTCACTTATTTTTTCAAGATGCGGTAATTAAACCCTGTATATAAGTATAGTGCGTAATTCAAAGACGATAATGTTCCGACATCTGCAAAAAGAATATCACAAGAAACACTCACCTTCTTTGATGGTTGAGGCTAAGAAGCAAAGATGAATCTCAGACACATTTGGATCAGCAATCAAATTATTCCCAAACACCACTACCGCCTCAAGAAGCCAATCTAACACCGCACTGCCACCAGGACTTCCGGTTCACAATTCGGCTCAAAGACCCGTTGGACCGCTCAATTACGTGTTCGAAATCGGCTCAATTTCTGATTGGGTTGGGTCTCGGACTTGGTGGGGGTGGTGGAGAAGAGGACGTAGGAGGCAGCGATTAGGGTGGCGGAGGAGGGTAGGCGACGTAGGAGCTCATTCAATCCAATCATAACAGCCTCAAGAACTGAAACGGGGGTTGTGGTTTCGAGAAATTATTTGGTCGTCATACAACAATAGTTTTATTATTTACATTGTCACACTTATTTAATAAATTTTTAAAAACTAATACAAAAATAGGGATCTTTTTTTGATAAATTCTCATTTTAAGAGTTTTATTCCATCCAACCTATATTCTTTTTGACTATTCTATTTGGGCATGTTTGATTGGATGGATTAGAGCATGGGATTGGGATTATTAATCCGTGGACCCAATTATCCTATGTTTGTTTTAATATTTTGGTTTAGGATAATTAATCTAACGGATAATTAATCCAACAAATTTGTAGGATTATTAGTAATGGGGTTGGGGTGGGATTATATATCCTGAATTGGGGAAATAAAGTAAAAAGACTATTTCACCCTGACTATATAAGCAAAAATGCAAGCCAAATCGTATCATTTCTACCCAGCAAAGACTCAGTAGCTTTGCTGAGAGAAGATCTCCACCATCGTGAAGATCTCTATCTCGGTGTGCCGATTTCAGCCTTCGTTCGTCGGAAAATTCACCGTCGGCACTGAAAGACTCTCATTACCGGTGAGATTATCATCTTCGCCATTTATTTTTTTCCAGATTTTTATCTATTTCAGCAATTAATTTTACATGTTTGGTTCAAAATTTATGATAAACATCATTGTCAGAATTTATGAGATGTATTTGTATATATATACATAGATCTATGTAGTTGTAACAACGTTTTGATGGTTTTGATATATTATATACTAGATCTGTGTTTGATTCTATTGCTAAAATTCTGCCCACCATGTGCTTGATTCTATTGTTAAAATTCTGCCCACCATGTGTTTGATTCTATGTTCAAGTGAGAAACTCATCATAAACAATTGAAACATGCTCATGAAGTGTTTGATTATTGCCCATCAAGTGTTTGTAACTTTCACTTTGATTCCTACTTTGAAACCCCATGGAGTTTAGCTGCTGTCTGTTTCAGTTCAGTTCTGGCTTGATCACTAGTAGTTTTCTCCATTTTAGAACTTAATTTTTAATCTCAAGTTGTGCGTATTAGTTTTTGTATAATAATACTAATAATAATAATACTAATTAATAATAATAATAATAATACTATATATACTAATTCATTTGTTGTGATCTATGTCATGTATTGCTATTTTGAAAATTGTTGCATCGACATGGCCGTATCATATATATATATATTACTGTTGTTGTGACTTGTATCGTGCCCTGATTTTTTGAAAATTGTCATGTCACCATGTCCGTATCATGTCGTATTTGTGTCTTTTACATATCTGTGTTTGTTAGCCATTAAGTGATGGGCTGTTTTTGCTGATCCAATATTGTGAGGGAAGGTTGCTATGGACAAAATTGCTTTAGTAACAGAACCATTATTAGGTTGTCATAGAACTTGGGTACTACCATTTCTGATTGATGTTATAGTATACAAAACCTTGGAAGTTTGGAATTACCTCACAAATTTTTTATGATGAATCTGGATGGGGCCTGGTTGAGTTGATGTTGCAATTTTGTTTGTTTTATAATGCAGTTCCTGTCTCCTGCCAACTGATTAATCACCTAGTTATTTAGTTATTTTGTTGTGTGAATATCATTTCTATCATTAAGGTTAAGGTCATTCCTTCATCTTTTCGTTGTTATTAAGGGAAAAGTTCATATCAGGGAAAAGTTCATCTTTTCTTTGTTGATCAATGAGTCATAGTCCTTATTATATTTCTACAAATTTGACTGCTCATTATAATTTTTAAATATATGATATGTTTCTCTCTTGCTATTTTAAATTAAAAAAAAAAAAATCTGTGCGTAAGAAAAAAATTGTAATCATATTGAATGTGTTTAGATTTGAATTAATGCAATCTTTTGGGAGCTCTTTCAGTACCCATCAGGAATACATATTGTTCTAATCTCTTACACTAACTAGATCTGATGTGTTAGTTAAAGCATTTGTAGATGGACAATAATGAATGCTCGGACAGTACGATGGACCTATTTGAAGCATTTGTAGCACTCCAAGAAGTTGTGTCATCTATTAACTATGTATGTGGTGTGTACATTATTGTACTACATGTTGCCTTGGAGAGGTACCAATCTAGGTTGGATATTAAAAGGTCACCACATTGAGTCAAAGATAAAAATTTGGAGGAAACACTATGGCCTTTTGTATGAAATGACTAAGCTTAGCGGGTTTGGATGGAATGACAGTGAGAAGATGGTTCTTGTTGACAGTGATGATGTTTGGGAAAACTTTGTTCGGGTAAGTTTTTTTCTTCTATTTTTTAGTGTTCATCTCATCATAACTACTAGATATCCCATTCATCTTCATTTCAATTTTATCTCATTTAGCTTACCTTTAATTTGAGCTCTTGTTGAAAGAGCTCAAAGTGCATATTCACTCCCTGTACTTTTGTTTATGTGCTGCATGCTTAAATGTTCTTTCTTTCTTTTGAACTTGTGTAAAGACAACCAAGTGCGAGTTCTATTCAAAACAAGTCATTTCCATATTATGAAGATTGGCTTGTTCTCTTTGGCAAAGACAGAGCCACTGGTGAGTTAGCTGAAGATCCTGCAGATGCAGTTGAAGCAATTACTGTGGAAGAAGCCATGGGAGAGAAGGGTGATGGTTCTCCAGCTAAGCAATTCAATGTTGCTGACTTCGAGTGTTCAATGTCTACAAATGGAAATGCATCCAACTCTTCTACCTTTAGCAAGGGAGAAACAAAAAGAGGCAGAACTACTGAAGGAATCACAAGTAATATTGCTACAATGACAGAGACACTCGGCTCTTTTTTGGACAAAACGGACACTAGATTGGGTGATATTGTTAAAAGGATTGGATATCAACATGACTTATCCCAAGCTAGGAGGAGTGTCAATGCTGAACTTTTGAAGCTCCCCCTTACATCAACTCAAAGGTTGACAGTTGGTTCTCTCATTGTCAAAGATGCTCTGTGAATTGACTTCTCTTTCAGTCTTTCCGATGCTGACAAATTGGAGTGGGTATGTCTTTTGTTGGGAGGGCATGTATGAGTACACATGTTAGGGATTGTGGTTTATTCGACACAATAGAATATATAATAGTATTTGATAATGTGAGAATTTAGTTGTGTAGAAGATATTAGAGATGCTATATTTCTAGCTTACACACATCACTATTCTACAAACTATTGTGAACATTGTTTTTTTTAGTTTAATATTGAACTTGAGTTGATTGGTGGATCAAAAAAACAAAAAACATAATCTATTAAATGTGGTTCTGATGGGTGAATCAAACATAATTTGTGTTTAGACAAATCTACGTTCAAACGTAATTTTGCATGTGTACTTTTAGGCCATGTTTGCATGTGTTTAATTACCATTTTGTGTGGGTGGGTGGGTGGGTGTGTGGTGGTCATGTTTGGTTTGGTTTTTATAAACTTGTTTTGAAAATTAATTTGGTGAAAGAAATAAAAAAAAAAAAATTAAAACACTTATTATTAAATCTATATAATTTTATATTTTAGAAGGCCAAAAATAATTTTTATAAATTTTAAAATATTTTTTTGTATTTATTTTATCAAATTAGTTTATATTTTAAAAAAATAATAAAAAACAAACCAAACATGGTCTTTCTTTTTGTATTTTAATTTTGCTTTTATTTATTTATTTATAATTTTTTTCAAAATCACGTTTATGAAGAAATTTTAGTAAAGTAAAAATTGTGAAGAAACATTGATGGAGGGTAAGATTGGAAAATAAAATAAATGTAGTTGTAATCCTACATTCATAAGTTTCTTATCCCATGCAAATCAAACAATGGATAAGAGGATAATTTATCCAACTAATCCAATTGGATAGCTAATACCACATTAATTTGATAGGACTATTAATACCTTACTATTAATCTAGTGAAATCAAACATGGCCTTAGATCCTATTTGAGGTAAGAAGACCAAAACACCCTCAATCTCCCATGTCCCTATTAAATATCATTTGAGGTAAGAAGACCAAAACACCCTCAATCTCTTCTGTCCCTATTAATATTGATATTTAATGTTAATTGTCATTATGTTTGGATAATTCTCATGCATTAGGATGTTGACTGTCATTATATTCATATTAATTTGAAATGAATTTTTGTTATTGCGTTGTCATTCACATCATGTAATTGAAATGAATATTCACATCATTATATTCACATTAATTTAAAATGAATTTTTATCATTGTGTTGTCAATTACATAATGTGAATATTCATACTAAAACATACGAATATGAATGTTCATATCACTATATTAGATGAGAGAGAATGTTTACATGTTGTGAACGTTTACATCACTATATGTTGTGAATAAGAATGTGTTGTCAATTAAAAATATAATGAACGTTATTTTTAATGTATTGTCAATTAAAAATATAATGAACGTTATATTCACATTATTTTTAATCTGTTGTCAATTAAAAATATATTTACATTATATAATAATATAAAATAATAACATCAATGTTATTTAATTTGTATATGAAATTTCTTATGCCTTGGTCCTTTTCCTTCTCTGTCCTCTCCCAATATTAAATATCAATATTAAGAGTCTCAGAAAATAGTAGAAATCAAGAAAAATGACTTTATAGAATAAAAGAATAAGTACATGAGACTAAGTGGGTTAAAAAATTCCTTCATGAATTTCTTGGGTTAGAACACTTCTAAATGACATTTATCAATAAAAATCCCATAAAAATAATAAAGTTTATTATCTGAATTAATAAAAAAAATTCTAAATTTAGATTTCTTTTTTCTTTCGTCCAAAAAGATTCAAGCCCTAAAATATTAAGTTCATAAGAATTAACTATCGCAAAATAGTCAAATTACCTTATATATATATATATATATATATTAGTGGTTGGCACACGTGATACGTATGCAATTCAAATAAATAAAAATAAAATAAAATATTTATTATATATTGTGTGCTAATCAAGCAGTAATAGTCTTATTCATTTGTCATAAGTCTAAGGTTTAAGTCCCCTCCTCTCATCTATCTAATTTTTTTTTATTATTATTTTAAATAAAAAAGTGAACACATGGCAGCATAAGAAATCAAGGCTTCAGGACAACATAAGAGGTGTTCACTTTATATATGGTATAGATAGATTAGGGCAATTACCAACACCCCCATCAAGGTTTGACTAAAATACGGATTCCCCCCTGAGGTTTGAAAAATTACAAATTGGCCCCTAAGATTTATATTTGCATAACAAATTGACCCTGAGGTTTATATTTGCATAACAAATGAGGGGGCAATTTGTTAAGCAAATAAAAATCTTAGGGGGCAATTTGTTATGCAAATATAAACCTTAGGGGACGGGATGTAATTTCTCAAATCTCAAGAGAAAATCCATATTTTAGTCAAACCTCGATGGGGTGTTGGTAATTTGCCCTATAGATTATTTTGTAAACCAAACCCTAAAGCAACCCCTCTCATCTCTCACTCGCTCATTTATCTCTCTCTCTCTCTCTCTCTCTCTTTCTTCTCTCTTCTCTTTTCTCTTTCCTCTTTCCTTCTCCCTTTCCAAATTCGATTGGAGCCTCTGCTGTCTATGGTTCGTTCTTGATGCCACTGTCCTCAACTCCTCCTTCTACACCATCGACAGTGGCCAACGCGCCGTCTTCTTCGATCAATTTCGTGGCGTCATCGTCGAACTACCGACCATCGACCACTAGAACATCATTGATCCGGTTGTTGCTGCATATTGGCCTCTATTTTCCTGGCCTCCTTATTCCCATTGTCTCGACCAGAACCATCACCTGCGGTGCCCTCTCCACTCGAATATGGTTTTGGGTCCCCAACCTGACTCGAGCTTTTACCCTCCTCTGTCTTCTTCGCCTTCGCTTTCTGGTCGCCACTTGGTTGATCAATGATCATCATCGTTACCTGGATCTCAACTAAATTGAGAGAGAGAGAAATGATTGGCTTCGTCACGGAGAGGTTAGACGGAGCGTAGGTTGGCACGTAGGGCTTGGGCTTCTAGGTTTTTTATTTGTGGATTTTTGGGTAATGTTTGGCTTAGTTTTTAAAACATGATTTAGATTAAAGAAAATAAAAATAAAATATGTTTGGTTAATAAAATTTTAAAATACAACTCAAAACTCAATTTTTTTTTTCATTTTCTTTTTATTATTATTAATAAATCAATTAATCACTTTTTCTCTCTCTTTTTACAATCTACACCTCAATCAATTTTCTCTACACTCATCTATTGAACTAAATAAATAAAAAAATTACAAATAATCCCAAAACTATTTTCAAAACTCATAATTAAATAAATTTTTAGCTTTTAAAACTCTTTTCAAAAACTTATATTTTAAAATATAAAAACTCATTTTAAAAACTAAACTAAACAGTGATTGATGAACGTGTATTATTTTGTTTGTTTGTTTGTTCGTTCAATTTTTTTACACTATTCCATGGTTTGGCTCTTTATTTTATGATAATGATGATGATGATAATCTCTTCAGATCTCGTCATACAGATCTGGAAAGGATTGGAAAGATTTGAGGGAGGAAGAGTAGATTAGGAAGGTGTAGAGTGAACATCTAGACCATGGAGGTTTTTTTTCTAGTTATTGTTATTGTTGTTATTGATTATTATTGTTGTTGTTATGGTACATCTGGATCTGTAGATATCTCAGATTAGATTTTTTTTTTTAGTTTATTATTGTTATTGTTGTTGTTGTTGTTGATGATGATGATAATGATGAAGAAAAAACAAATTGCAACAGATAGGGGTAGAACAAATGATAGTAAAAAAAAAAAAAAAAAAAAACACTAAATAGATCAGATATATTTTAGCAGATCAAATCTGTTTAAACCGATAAACAAATTGAATTGCTATTTTAACAAATAAAAAAATTGAACATATAACAAATAGACAAAAATGAAAAATTGGCTTGGCATTTTAACATATCACTCTTTGAATTTCAACAGATAACTTTGTATTTCAACACAATACAAAATATTTAAACAAGTAAGGGAAATTTGACCTGAAAAGATTAAACAATTAAATAGACAGGGTAAAAAAATTGAACATGTAGGAAAAAAATTTAACAGATAGTCAACAAAAGTTAATAGACAAATTAAAGGGTAAAATTGAAAACAAACTATTTTCAAAGCAAATATAAGGACTTCTCACCAAACTATTTCACAAGGTGGATTTCTCACTAACAAAAAATATCTACTGGATTTAATGCCTTATACCCTCCTTAACTTGGATTTATCACTAATTTACTCAAAAAAAAAAATTAAATTATTAATTAACATATTAAACGTGCTTGCCTCAAATCCACCACATAATTTCCCAAATAAATTAGGAATTTAGAAATTTTTAATTTTTATTTAAACTTCTAAATGGTTTATATATATTTTGTTTAAATGAGATTTTTTATGTGATTTCAGTTGCATAAGTAATCATGATTAGTTTCTTATATATAGTTCATTAAAAATAATGAAATGGGATCATAGGCATTAGGTATTGAGCATTTGGAATGAAGTAGCTTCAATTTGACATTTTAATAAGTAATGATACATAAATTCTGTCTAAATGATAAAAGCTTGAAACTAAAGTCTTTCAAAGTAAATGTTTTAACACAAAACATCCTTCAAACTCAATCTTTGAACGAAATTGTCACAACAAAAATGATTATACTATCTCAAAATAGGGTAAGAATAGGGAAAAAGTCGGGAAAAATGACAAAAATCGAAATTATTTTTTATTTCTTTCCTCTTTTTTTTTTTTTTTGATTATTTCTGTCCATAAATCTCTTTTTAAATCTAAAATCCAAATGCAAGTTAAAAAACTACTGGAGATTTGTTCATCACCATTGTTTTGCCTCTCCGTTTTTGACTGGTTTAGTATCTTGTACAGTGAAGAAAAGATTTCATGCAATCTTTTGGGGAGTCAGAGAAAATGTTGGTAAGAAGTGAATACTATTATATGTTCATGCTAGACTATAATCATTATTATTATTATTACATCCTTAAAGAGTCATTTTAATTACAGTGCCATGTATCAAGCACATCCGAGAGAAAAAAAAAAAATGTAACATCATGATGCACATAAGCTTGTCAAATTTATTTGCAATGAAATCGTAAAATCAAATTACTCAAGTGCAGAAAAGATGTTTTCGCCACCATTATTCCAAGCAATATTAGTTGGGATTCATGAAATTGTCGAAGCGATTTAGGCTCATACCTTAATGCAATTCATCTTCAAAACCAGAAGAAGTAATCCATATTCCATCATGCAGTTGTGTGTTGTCGTGAAAATGTGTTCAACCTCATAAATCAAGTTGCAGAGTCCAAGACTATATTTTTGTCACAATGGGATGAATTGAAGAACAATGCGCTGTGTTTGGCTAGATATTTGGCACCTCAACAACAACTCTATCGTAGAGCGGGTGTAGCTCTTCAGAGGCAGCGGGAATTGCAATGGTTTAAGGTAATCTTCCCAAACTTCATACTAATTGTTGGCTATATATTTTGTACAAGCCAATTACAATTCGACGTGTGGCAGAATGAGGGTAATATAGGAAGACTATTCAAGTTTTCGATCCTAGTCGTACACGTGGCAATTAATATTGGTTATTACGAGATCTGAGTAGCAGTGGATCAACAAAGAGATGCAGGGTGACGTGGCTTCAACGGTTACTCACATTTAAATTCAACATTAGGAGGGAAGTCTAACTGCAAGAGACAGCATAGTGGAGCTAATTATAAGGCAACGAATATGGAGGAGTAGTTCGACGGTTGGAAATGCAGTTCGATGGTCATCCTTGAGAAGTATAAATAGCAGAGAAGATCCAGAAAAAAGGACCTAGACTCAGATCCAAAAAACCAGTTTTACTCTACTTTATTTCTTTTACAGTTTTTCCTTTCCAGTTTCATATTTACAGTTTTACATTTCTAGTTCTTTACATTGCTGTACTTTTAAAATTCCTACACTGCACTTCGTTCATAGGAGTAGTTTCAATTAGATTTGCTGTAAACCTCTACGAGGCTGAGTTTGGATCATTGTAAGTTTTTTCATCTTAATGAAATACTTCAACTGTTCTTCATTTAATTGTTATTTGCTTAATTCTCCTAAGTCAAGCCACCAGTAAAAGTCCTCTTCATTGAGGCTGAAAGAACTAAAACACAATCGTCTGATAATTGGTTGGCAATTAATTTTTTATAAGAACTGATTGATCATTGCTGGCATGCTCGTAATTACAAAAATAACATTCGAAAGCCAAAAAGCCAACACTAATTAAATAAAATGATTACCAATTACTTATTACAAGTATGTAATGCTATTTGAAGAGAATTGCTTTATAAAATTATTATACAGAATGACAACTCTATCATAAAGCGGGTGCAGCTCTTCAGATGCAGCGGGAATTGCAATTGTTTAAGGTAATCTTCCCAAACTCCATACTAATTAAATAAAATGATTACCAATTACTTATTACAAGTATGTAATGCTATATGAAGAGAATTGCTTTATAAAATTATTATACAGAATGACAACTCTATCATAGAGCGGGTGTAGCTCTTCAGATGCAGCGGGAATTGCAATGGTTTAAGGTAATCTTCCCAAACTCCATACTAATCAAATAAAATGATTACCAATTACTTATTACAAGTATGTAATGCTATATGAAGAGAATTGCTTTATAAAATTATTATATAGAATGACATATCTATCCAAGTTTGTTGCAAGTCCGAAACTTGTACTACATGTGACATTTAAAAAAAAAAAAAAAACATTTTCAAACAATAGATCCATCACATGCGTTCAAAGTATAAAAAATGTCACTACCACATTATTGTTAATGACATGAAAATCATGTTAGTGTTTCATTTTATTTTAAATTATGTAATACTATGTTCATTTAGTTACTTTTTTTAAAAAATAAAATAAATTATACAGGAAGTGGAAAACACATGCTGTGTCTAGAAACAAAGAAGACAGGAACTACGATGGAATGACACCTGCAGAAGTATTTACCGATAAACATAAGAAGTTGGTGAAGAAGGGGAGCAGTGGATGAAAGACAGAGCCAATGCATGCTCGATTGTAGCAACTCTCATTGTCACTCTGGTGATTGCAGCTGCAATTACAGTACCAGGTGGAAACAACAGCAATGGTGATGCAAATTTTAACAAAAGAGCGTCCTTCTTAAGCTTTGGCATATTTGATGCATTCGCTCTTTCCTCATCCATAACTTGTGTTGTTCTTGTCCATCCTTACTTCTCGCTATGCAGAAGACGATTTTCTTGTTACCCTTCCAAGGAGATTAATTTTTGGTCTCCTAACTCTATTTCCCTCCATATTATCTACCATGATAGCCTTTGGTGCCACACTCTATCTTGTGTTTGAGGAAAGTTACAAGTGGATTATTATCCCTGTTTTTGTATTGCTAGGCATACCTCTGTGTTTATTTGTATTCTTGCAATCTCCTCTCCTTCTAGACATTGGGAGCAAAGTGATGGCAATGGCATGCTCTACTAGGTATGAGGAGTCTTTTCCCAATCCCATTTGTGTAAAACAGTGGTGCTAGTGTGTGGATCAAAGTTGCTGGTCAGAATAAGGTGTTCCTTGCTAGTGTGGAGTGGTGTGTTTTTGTAATTAATGCAAGTAATGTGTGTGAGCAAGTCAGGTGCTCTTATGTTTGTAAAACATACAGAAGCTTAGAGTGAGCACTTGTAATTTTTATGCAAGTATACTTGTGTTATTAGTATAAAATGGAAAATGATATTTTTTATAAAAGAAATTATATATAATTATTTATTAAAATGATGTGAAAGTGACTTTTTTAAAAGCATAAGGCACCTTGTAGATTTGTAATTTTAAAGTGATAAAATTAAAAAAAATCATATCATTCTATATTAATTTTATGTAATAAATAATAATAGTCGTGATAAAAATGTAATTTTATAGTGCTGAATTAAATGTGGATGGATCATCACTGGGGAGTCGAGCACTCGTAGTTATGCTGACTGACATTAGAGTTTGGTTTTAGTTTTTTGAAAATACTGTTTAGAAAATTTTACTTTCTTTTTTTCCGTATTTTTTGTTTTTATTAATTTTTTTAATATTTTAAGAAATTCTTTTATTTTTTAGACACACCTAACATAAATACACTTAAAAAGTATAATTTTTGTAAAAAAAAATCTTTAAACGATTCACTAAATACCAAAAATATACAAAAATTTAGTATATTTTTTTGTATTTTTGTGTATTTATTAATTTTTAAAAATATTTTACTTGGGAGATTTTTTAGTAAATTCCCTTTCTAAGAGTTTTATATTTACAACCCAAAACGTTTTAGATTATTCCATTAGATCTTATTTATTATATAAAGACCAAAAACACCTCAAGCCAAAACCCACGTTCATCATCTTTGAACCAATAACAATCTCTCTCTCTCTCTCTCTCTCTCTCTCTCTCTATCTTCTCCAGAAAATCGAGGAGAAGATCTCTCAACCTTTCAAAACCCTAAACCCTAGTCATCAATCCCTTATTTTCCCTCTCATCGTCTCAACGCAATGTTCATCGTCTTTGTGTCGTTCTTTGCTGAAATCACCATTGTTGTGTCCATCTTTGCTGGAATCACCATTGCAGACCACTTGTGGCAACCAAACCATCGAAATGGTCATCAAACGTAAGTATTCATCACCTATTTTCTATACAAACCCTAAAACTCTTCTGAATTTGCACCAATGTAGATTTCCATACATATCCCTTGATTCTATGTGGAAGCTCATATTATTGTTGTTATTCTCTTAATCGTGCGATTATTGTTATTAATAATATTCATGATTGGATGTGAACCCCTCACCCCCAATTATATGATTTTTTTTCATGAAAATAGATTATAGTAACAGTTGTTATTGTTGTTATTAATAGTAGTGAACATTCACATGAAAAACACAATTGTGGACCAACTCACTTGTTTTAGTTGTTGTTGTTGTATGTTATTTGGATGTGAACATTCACAATCGGCTTAAATTGACCACCCCCCCTGTTAATGGCTGTGAACATTCATATCATATGGTGTTTGCTTATGAGGTTTATTGTCATTTTTGTACTCTCAGTAATTTGTGTGAATATTCATATATTGTTCAATGCTTTTCTGTGCATGTTGGCACTATACAAACCATTTTTATTTTAAACATAATGGTTTTGTGTTGCTATAATTATGGCTTAATTAGATTTTTCTAAAGTTTAACATTATTCACAATATGGCTTATGTGAATGTCAGTGTGAACATTCACATTATTCTTATTGTTAAATAATTGGTACATGGGTTTGGTCAATATGGTTATGTGAATGTTACTATTGAGATAGTATGTAAATGTTTCCTTTGTGTTGAGAAATTATGTTCTTGTCAATATGATATACTTTGAAATCAATGATATGTTGGTGATGTCTTAGTTGCCCATGCTGTGAAAAAATTTGTTGCATGATTGTTGTGGATCTACCCATTTATATGATATATTGTGAACATTCACATAAAGATAACCTTCAAATAATAAAGTGTCTTCTAATTATAGTTCGATTTTGATGTGAACCTTAACTACTGGTTTAAGTTTAACTGTTTTGTGATGTTAACAATTTGAATATTCATATAGACACTCACTAACGTGCATGTCTATGTAGCAAATGTTGCCCTAAATCCCGCACAAAGATGAATAGAGAGGATTACCATGTCAAAGACGATAACATGCCAATAGAGAGGAGCACCCACATCAACATGCGTTGTGTTAACTACCACACCGATCAAATATTACAGGCTTAATTAAATTGATGACGAGCACCAAGTTCTCAGAGACTCAATTGAACTATTTTGAGGCAAACTCCATTTTAGATATTATTTGATGCATTGATGAATGCTAAGATCAACCACGCCAAATGCATGAAATTTGATGATGTCATCGTACGTGTGTTGAAAGCATACAAGCATGCCAAAAACTATTATTGATGTGAATATTATGGTTTTCTCCAATACAAAACCCATGATTTACGTACAAAATCAATGTATCCACTACTAATGGATGTGAACTGCACATCCTTTGCAATTTTCTAAAAATATTGGAATATTTATTGATTGAACAAAAGAACCAGAATTAATTATTTTCGTTGCGCCTAATAAGGTACACTAGTATGTTATCAAAATGTTAGGTATTACAAAGTCAATGCTAATATTTACATTGGTTTTTGTTCCTTTATAATTATGTACACATAACTATTAGTTTCATGTGACTACACTAATTTATTTGATATTTTATTCGTGATGTTAATACTCACATCCATAATTTGATTGTGCATAAACGTATATTTCATGTTTGTGTACACATAGAAATGATGGTTTGTGGTTATGGCAATGTTGATATTGTCATATTTTTAGAGATTATAAAATCAATGTGAACATTCACATTTTTTTAAAAAGAGCAAAAAATGGATTGCTAAAACAGAAAGAGAAAAAAAATGAAAAACGTATATATCAAAAATAGCAAAATATGAAAAATGTGTATATCTTATTTTGTGTGTAATACGTATGAATAAAGTAAAATAAGGGTATAATAGTCCAACAAAAAATCTAAATCAGGGAAAAAGGACCTCATGAAATAAAACTATAAATACATGGGACTAGCTAGGTTATAAGAATAGTTTGTGGACTTAATGGAATAGAACACCTTGGGAGCTTTTTTAGATATATTTAAGTAAGGTGAATCTAAAAAAGTAAAAAAAAAAAATTGCTTAAAATTTAAAAAATATTCACTAAAAACAAAAAAATACAAAAAACAAGAAACTCAATTTTTAAAAAACTTTATTCAGAAAACTGAAACCAAACACACTAGTGCTGGGGATTTTAATATTTTTATTTTTTAATTGAGAAGAGAGTAATTATAAATATAAGAATTATTATATTAAGTTGACAATTAGCTTGATAATAGTTAGAAAATTTATAGTCAGTGAACCCAACAATCACTACCAATCCAAACTCAAACTTGGAAAGAAACAAACTATTACTTATAACCTCATAATAAAAAATAAAAATAAAAATAATTATAAATATCAAATTTATTTTCATAAAAATTGAACCCACAACTTCACACTATCAAGTCCGGTAGGGGTGCTCGCGGATCGGTTTTGTGCGGTTTGTGGTTCGGTTTTGACCCGCCCACATCTATGCAGTTTGGGAAAAAGTCAACCCGCAACCGCCCGCAGTGCGGTTTGCGGTTGTGTGGATAGGGTTTGTAGATGTGTGGGCGGTTTGCGGTTTACACTTTTTTCTTTAAAAATTAATTTTTGAGTTTTTTTTTTTTCCATCGAATTTAGGCATCAGATTCATTTTATATATTTGTGATCATTTGACAACAATTTTTTGATGAGTTTACAAATAAAAATTGAATATCAATGCATTAAATGAAAGTACCCAAAACAAAGAGACCCTACACTAGCATTTTTGCCATGAAAAAAATGTATATCAATGCATTAAAGGTTGTACTCAATTAGAATTGCCAGTTCAATAATCAATAATCAAACTAGAAGCTCCATCAACCACCAGAAGGAAAATTTTATTAGGAAAAAGTGGATGAGTCACCAATGAAAATCATATAAGAAACCAAATTTAGGACTTGATAATTCTACGGCATTAAGAAAGTTGAGAAATACTTAAAAATAAGGACCCTAGTGTCATAGAGAACATAATAGTACTTCTGTTAAAGTTACAAAGTTGGTATATAAAAAATAATAATAATAATAATAATTAAAGTTTGGGCGGTTTTTGTGGGTTGCGGGTTTAACCCGCGACCCGCTCGCAACCCGCAAATTTGTCATATTTCAAACCGCAATCGCCCGCATTATGTTTGCAAAACCGCCCATTTATATGCGGGTTGGTCAATTTGAGCGGTTCGGATAAACCGTTGGCCACCCCTAAAGTCCGGTCTTGTGGCTAGGCCACAGGCAACTGCCTTGGCGTCCCAGAAGGGTCACCAAATTGTTTGAACCCCTACAAAAATAAAATAGGCTCAATAACTTATAAAGGCCAAATCTGATTATAAAAAAATAAAATAAGCTCAATAATTTGTAGAGGCCCAACCTGGCCAAGCTAATTGTAAAATAAAAATCTTTTGATTCGTCATGAGATTTTCTTTCTTTTGCTTTGTTTTGGCCATTTTTATTTTATTTTAATTATGAGTCATATTAATATATGTTTTGATTATAAACGAATTAACTATAGATTTTCTTTCTTTTGCTTTGTTTTGGCCAATTGTTTTTTTATTTTATTTTAAATAATGAGTCATATTAATTGTTAATGCATATGTGGTATTCCTAGATATATTAGGTATTGATTTCCTAGATATATTTAGGAATAGCCATAGTTAGGTTTCTTATAGGATACTTTTTGTCATAGTTAGATTTCTATTAGGATACTCTTTCTCAACCTATGTATATAGGCCTTCTATTGTATAGGATTAATTCATTGAATACAATACATATTATTTTCTCTCTCTCTCTCTCTCTCTCTCTCTCTCTCTCTCTCTCTACTATTCTAACATGGTATCAGAGCTATAGGTTAAGCTCTTGGTGTTCTTCGCCTCACCGGCAGTCGTAACCTTGGCTTGACCGCCCGCCGGACCTCAAGCCATTCCGCTGCTATATTTTCCTTTTTAGTATCGTTTCGTGGTGATCTCTTCCTCTATCCGCTGGCTTATTTCTACTCCAAATATCTCTATCATCGCACAATCCAAGCCGCCCCCTAACGCACTCAGTTATCTGTTGTTATCATTATTAAGCACCAGGTCATAAGTTATGTGTGTGTCACGCTTGCTGGTTCAACATTCAGTTTTCTACATTGGTCTGGCACGACACCTTTAAACTGTCCCGACATTGATTCTAGTTAGCTCCTACATCAGTCCGGCATAACCTTAAACTGTCCCAACCTTGATTCTGGTCAGCTCCTACATTAGTCTGGCATGACCCCTTTAAACTGTCCTGACATTGATTTCGGTCAGCTCCTACATTGATCTGGCATGACCTTAAATTGTCTGGACATTGATTTCGGTTAGCTCCTACAACGGTCCAACACGACCATAAACTGTTTCCCGGCATTAGCTCTGGCCTCTGATGTCACGCCCCACTTTTTATTACTCGAAGTCATTACCAAATTCATTAGTTTAATTTCAAGTTCAGAGATAACATGCAGAAATAAACTCCTTAGTCCTATGGGCAGAAATAAATAACAATTCTCTCATCCAAATGCATAGTAAATACAACATGAGCATACTGAATAAAATGCCCGAAGGCTTACATCATTAAAGAATCAAAAGAAGGGTGTAACCCTTTTACATATATGGCATTCCGCCAACAAGAAAGAGGCCCCGTGGCCAATAAATAAGAAGATCCACAATCTTGTAGCACATCCTGCTTATTACCTAAAAAAGATTCAACAACGTGGGATGAACATATAGTCCAGTAGGGATCCCAACATGATCCTCAACAATAACAACTTACAGATAGCTATGATCATGAATGCTCGATATCATACTACGATAGTAATGTGGCAGTTTATACAAAATATACATAAGTATGAGCTTTTCTCGAAAACAGCCATTTTATTCGACGCTATAAGCGATACATCTTTCTTTTCCTTTCATTACCCCCGGTTCCCCAAATTTTCATAACAATAACAACTTCTTAGAAAAAACAATTTCACTAAGCCCATTACTTTCCTCCCATTTCCCATACTTACAACAGATGTGCTTTTTCTCAAAACATATTTTCAAAATACTCGGTTTTTTTCACACTTTCCAAAATCTCAAAATGGCATTTTGGTTTGTTCCCAAAACATTCATATCTATACATACATGCCTTTAATAAAAGGAGACAACAAATCATCAACATGTATATAATTATCAAATGAGGCAACTTGGCCTTTCAAAACTGTAACAATCACAACCGAAATGACTCAGATACACTGAGGTATTAACAATAAAACTCTACTCTACCGGCTATAAGCACAGTAAGCCAAGGATACATCTCCTGACAAATGACTAGCCACATTCTCCAGACACAAGCTGGAAGGTAATGGTACCCCGTCCACATTCTCCAGACACAAGTTGGAAGGTAATGGTACCCCATCCACATTCTCCAGGCGCTAGCTGGAAGGTAATGGTACCCCTCATTATAAGCGCAATATATAACATCAACCAACTCAACATGTTACGGTATAACCAATAAGTGCAATACATGCACATGAACTATCAAGATACATAATCAATGTGTTAAAAATATATGAACACATAGGTGTGTGGAGTACATCACCTTTCTCCTCTCTAACAATTATACATATATAATGTACAAAAGTACTTCATTATATACAATGTTCAATCAGCACAGGTGTAATGCATACATGACAATTCAACACAACCATGTCATCCTCCACCGATGACCAAGGACAAAACCGCTAGATGCATGATTTTAGTACATCTATTATAAAGACTCAACTTCGCATGAGATCTTAATCCAACAACAATTTTCCCCAAATTTGCGTATTCAACACTTAAGATACAACAATTCAATTCTCATATTCATTTTCTAAAACTCACATAGAGTTGACACTTCACTTCCCATTTCCAAGATCGACTTCCAGGATTTTCCAATTTCCAAAACCCCATTTTCATTTCATAAAAACCAATACCGTTCTTCTCATAAATTTCCAAATCAATTATGCAAATTAATTCATAATAGTAAATTAGGGCTTTCTCCCTGTTTCTCAACATTGACCCAAAAGGGCTCAAATACCAACAACAAACAACAATAATAATAATTTCATAGAGACCCAAAATACATACGTATTGGCCCAAGTACAAAACCCCTCTTTTAATTTATCAAATCAAATATAAATTAGGGCTTTTTCTCCTTTCAACAATTAATATCCTAATTCAGACCCCAATTAGTCCAAATCACCGTACATGACAACAAACCCACTTTTAAGCAACCAACCCTAGGTTCACCCTCATGATTTTCAAACAAACCCAACATGGATATGATTTTCATGCAATACAAAACTACCACATGTCTATCTATAGACGAAGCATTGTAAAAGAACAAGGAAATCCCTACCTCAAATGGAGAACCCAAGGGGAAGAAGAGCCGAACTCGGAAATGCTCCAAACCCAACCTTTCTCGGATCAAAACGAAGGCCACCCCAAACTCCACCTTTCTTACAAAGGAACTAGGCTAGATACGAACTAGAGCTAGATGGATTTTTAGAGAGAAGATATGTAGAGAGAGAGAGAGAGCAGCCGATCTAGGGTTTTGAGACAAAAGAGGATAAAAAAAAAATGGAGAAGAAGACCTCTGCTGTGAACTGATATACACGTTCCTCACTCGAGCGAAGGATTGGTCGCTCGAGTGACCAGACACAAAGAAACCTCGCTCAAGCGCACAAAACCTCGCTCGAGCGAACAACACGAAGCTTCAGGTCTGCAACCTAGAAGCACGCTCGAGCGCAAGAATTCTCGCTCGAGCGAAGAAACCCAAAACATACAGCTCGTTCGCTCGAGCGAAGAAAAGCTCGCTCGAGCCAAGGCTATGTCTGAACAAAAACCTGAAGACACACAAAGCTCGCTCGATCGTGCAAACCATCGCTGGAGAGAAGAAGCAACAACACAAGGCTCGCTTGAGCGACAAAGTCCTGGCTCGAGCGAAGAGGCTAAAAACTGGACAGCAACCATTTGCTTCCAAACACACCCAACCTGAAACGAACCTGCCCAAAAAATCTTATAACTCAAATACAAAGTATTGAAGGACAAAAACAAGATAAAAACAACAACCGACATCCACAGAACTAAGTCCGGATACAACAACCAAAGGAGGAAGAACCGGGATCGCTATAACCTCCCCCCCTTAAAGAATTTCGTCCCCGAAATTAAGGAGATGCCAAAACACAAGGCCAACTAAACACAAGCACCCACACCCGAGCACTTAGGAAAGAATTTATTCTCACAACAAACCTTTGATTCTCTCTCACAAAAGAAAGGCTTACCAAGGAAACACGTTCCGAAAGACAACACTTGGGCACGAAAGCCTCAACAAAACCAAACCTTTCCCGAAACAAATCACCAAAACACCCGACTAGCAGTCCAAGCTAAGCCACTAATCAACAATCATAATTCCCAACAAAACGACCAAACAAATCTTCTGTATAAATATAAAGAAAATCATTTCTTGTTTGTGAGACATTTCTCAAAAATAGTCAAATTTTCAATGTTGACGTTTTGATATAAATCTTGCATTTTCCATGCGAAACTCAAATATTTTGTAAACATTTTTCACAAACACGGTGTTATCCAAAACACATAATCACCTCTAGTTTATTTGCCAAAAATTATTCATTTGGAATTCCTCAAAACCTTTGAATTAAATCAACTTCTTAACATTTCCTTTTTTTTTTTAACTACGCCCTTAGAAGGCCAAAACATCCAGGACGAATTTATTGTCCATTCCTTTTTTTTTTCAAAATAACACTAGCAACTTCCATCACTCACACGGTGATGCCACGACCAACACATAACATAACATTTCTATAATGATATTTAATAGAAATAATCAACAGTGCTAACAACACATAAGGCAAAGAAATTCATGGTTTTGCAATTTCATTCCACCTTGCTTTACTTAACCAATTTAAAGTCATAAATATGGTGCATTATCTAGCCAACCAAATCCCATGAGACTACGGCTCATATAAAAACATTTCCAATATCAACAGTTCTCATGAAATTACAATTTATATTAAAAACACTTCCATACTTCAATTGATACACAAATTCGCTGTATCAGTGGAGTCCATCCCCTATCTCCTCCAAAACAATATACATATACAATGTATTAAAATGCTTATCATGCACAATGGTCAACCAATACACACATTTGCTGTATTATTAGAACCGTCATATTCAATGACATATTCCAGATGATTAGTTTTAGTTTTCCCTAATCAACATACAATGCCTACAATGATCAAGGCTATCCTTAAGGTGGCCAATGCCAACCCAAAACCCGACACCAACAAGCTGACTAATCAACTCAATAAACCTCTACACTCAGTAAATCACACACTGGTGTGCCACTCAACACCATTTACCCTAAAGACGGAGTTCCCTACACAAACCCCAAATGAAATCTCATTGGACTTCTCAAGATTGAATCACACCGTCACTGTTTCTAAGGGAATCACCCCCCCCATGGCTACATAGCAAGTCTGCCCATCTCCTCAACTCAAGACCGACATGGTCAACCCCAATCACACAAACCAGAACACGAAAGACAATTTTGATCAATGGTACTCTCATTACCCGAGAACACAAGCTGTTTTTCCTTTCAAAGAATGCCGCTAGCATCCGCTCAAGAAATTCTCCTTCTTCTCACAAACTACACCCAATAACCAATAACACCACGAACTCGTCTTACCCATATGGTCACCAACCGGTAGCAAGTCACAATACGGACACTACCTATATACATAACTGATGGAATCACAACGGATTCAACAACAAACAAAAACCCGAAACACTAAACAACACTTCGGTACCATTTCCCGTTAACCCGAGATACAAAACTCACATAATCGTGCCAAGACTACACAACTCTCGAAATCATCACATTAATCACATTCACCCACGGTTTCCCCGTTCTCAACAATAACTTATAAACTGAACAAGGCCCACAGGCCGTCACATAACTATCTCATAATTCAGTACCAAGCATACAACAATACTAGGATCATCGATCCCATTAACAACTTCTCAATATATATAAAAGAGGGTTCGAGAGTCCATGCATGCCCCCCAATACATGAGGATTAAACAAACAACAATATGCATACATATGCAATAAATAAACATGGTGCCTTAGCATCCAACAGTACACCGGTCAACAACAAAATGATTCACATGATACACCACCGGCCAATAACACAAAGTCCCCCTTCCAGGGTAATACTATAGGGCTAGCTAATAAGTCGCCCCTCGCGAGGCTCTCGAAGCCTGGCCTACACGTTTCTGATACCGATAACATCCCTGACTGGACGAGTACGACTGAGTCTAACTAGGTTCTGAAACACTTGCAGAATTCGCACGCAAAGGGCATAAACGCCTAACATGGCCCAGCTGACCACAACCAAAACAACCAGCAGGCCCCCCACTCTGAGACTGGCCTGGAACCTGAACCTCACTAGGCCTCCCAACTGAAAAGTCCGAAACTCCTGACGAAAAAGAAGATATAGCTTGGGATTGAGCAAGCTTTCGCCTCCACCTCTTACTGGGTCTAGAGTACTTACGAACCGTAGGAATTACCGAGATGGCCTCCTCCCTAACCCGATCAACACTCACAATCATGGCCTCCACATGGGCCGCTGCCTCGACTAGGGTATAATAATCCTTCCAAAAGGATCCAGCTACTTTCTCCCGGATATCGAAACACAACCGGCTTTCAAACTCATAACAACAGCGCTCCTCTGTTGCCACCAACTCTGGAGCGAACCTCGACAAACTGGTAAACCGCATCTCAAACTGTGCCACAGGAGTATCATCTTGACACAACTCAATAAACTGTTCCCTCAACCTTTCCCGAGCAGAAGGAGGGAAATACTTGGTCCAAAAGGCCTCGGTAAAAGTAACCCACGTGCTACCAACAGTATTCTTCGCATACTTCCACCAATAACTCGCGTCACCCTTCAATTGAAAGGTCGCCAAAGAAACCCTCAACTCCTCATCTTCGACTCTGAGCATATCAAGAGTCTTAGTAATCTGCTCTAACCAACTCTCTGCCTCCAACGGTTTGGCCTCCCCCACAAATTCTGGTGGGCCGGAGCGGAAAAACTCCTTAGTAAGCTTGAGGGCACGCCCGTTGCCACCCTCAGTGCGAGCTAGAGCATCCTGCACTGCTCTCACAATCTCACGTGCAACGTCCTCGCCAACAGCCGATGCTGCAATGGCAGGTGCTAAAGGAACTGTTGTGCCTCTACCGACACTCCTACTACTCATCCGTCCTCTACTCCCTTGTGTAGACATCCTATAAAACCCAAAAACAAAACCACACTTAGTGCTCAACACAATAGCCTTCCCCGAGGCACACACTTACTACACTCAAGTCACAAGACACACTTAGTCTCAAAACAAGTTACGATTGCATATAAACATCTAAACATTTAAACACATAACCGAATTAAGTCCACAAGGATAGCCACTCATCCGGAACTCTCAAGGAATTCCTATCAAAAACCACGTCGATCAGGCATGTTTCCAAGAGGACCCAAAGCAAGTTCACCGGCTATGAAATACTATCCAGGAAACTCAATTCCATGCTCACATAAATGCAACATAAAAGTCCTAACATTCATGTTAACTATATGCAACGTCCTCACCATACGTAGTACACCCACTGTGGTAAAAACCACTTCCCACGAGCCCAAAGTATTCAAACCCGGCTCGCTCTGATACAAGTTGTCACGCCCCACTTTTTATTACTCGAAGTCATTACCAAATTCATTAGTTTAATTTCAAGTTCAGAGATAACATGCGGAAATAAACTCCTTAGTCCCATGGGTAGAAATAAATAACAATTCTCTCATCCGAATGCACAGTAAATACAACATGAGCATACTGAATAAAATGCCCAAAGGCTTACATCATTAAAGAATCAAAAGAAGGGTGTAACCCTTTACATATATGGTATTCCGCCCCAACAAGAAAGAGGCCCCGTGGCCAATAAATAAGAAGATCCAAAATCTTGTAGCACATCCTGCTTATTACCTAAAAAAGATTCAACAACATGGGATGAACATATAGTCCAGTAGGGATCCCAACATGATCCTCAACAATAACAACTTACAAACAGCTATGATCATGAATGCTCGATATCATACTACGATAGTAATGTGGCAGTTTATACAAAATATACATAATTATGAGCTTTTCTCGAAAACAGCCATTTCATTCAACGCTATAAGCGATACATCTTTCTTTTCCTTTCATTACCCCCAGTTCCCTAAATTTTCATAACAATAACAACTTCTTAGAAAAAACAATTTCACTAAGCCCATTACTTTCCTCCCATTTCCCATACTTACAACATATGTGCTTTTTCTCAAAACATATTTTCAAAATACTCGGTTTCTTTCACACTTTCCAAAATCTCAAAATGGCATTTTGGTTTGTTCCCAAAACATCATATCTATACATGCATGCCTTTAATAAAAGGAGACAACAAATCTCAACATGTATATAATTATCAAATGAGGCAACTCGGCCTTTCAAACTGTAACCATAACAACCGATACTACTCATATACACTGAGGTATTAACAATAAAACTCTACTCTACGGCTATAAGCACAGTAAGCCAAGGATATGTCTCCCGACAAATGACTAGCCACATTCTCCAGACATAAGCTGGAAGGTAATGGTAACCTCGTCCACATTCTCAGACACAGCTGGAAGGTAATGGTACCCCGTCCACATTCTCCAGCACTAGCTGGAAGGTAATGGTACCCCTCATTATAAGCGCGGTATATAACATCAACCACTCAACATGTTACGGTATAACCAATAAGTGAATACATGCACATGAACTATCAAGATACATAATCAATGTGTTAAAAATATATGAACACATAGGTGTGTGGAGTACATCCCCTATCTCCTCCCACACACTGGAGTACATCACCTTTCTCCTCCCTAACAATTTATACATATATAATGTACAAAAGTACTTCATTACATACAATGTTCAATCAACACAGGTGTAATGCATACACGACAATTCAACACAACCATGTCATCTTCCACCGATAACCAAGGACAAAACCTCTAGATGCATGATTTTAGTACATCTATTATAAATACTCAACTTCTCATAGGATCTTAATCCAACAACAATTTTCCCCCAATTGCGTATTCAACACTCAAGATACAACAATTCAATTCTCATATTCATTTCTAAAACTCACATAGAGTTGACACTTCACTTCCCATTTCCAAGATCGACTTCCAGGATTTTCCAATTTCCAAAACCCCATTTTCATTTCATAAAAACCAATACCGTTCTTCTCATAATTTCCAAATCAATTATGCAAATTAATTCATAATAGTAAATTAGGCTTTCCCCCTGTTTCTCAACATTGACCCAAAAGGGCTCAAATACCAACAAAAAACAACAATAATAATAATTTCATAGAGACCCAAAATGCATACGTATTGGCCCAAGTACAAAACCCCTCTTTTAATTTATCAAATCAAATATAAATTAGGGCTTTCTCTCCTTTCAACAATAATATCCTAATTCAGACCCCAATTAGTCCAAATCACCATACATGACAACAAACCCACTTTTAAGCAACCAACCCTAGGTTCACCCTCATGATTTTCAAACAAACCCAACATGGATATGATTTTCATGCAATACAAAACTACCACATGTCTATCTATAGACGAAGCATTGTAAAAGAACAAGGAAATCCCTATCTCAAATGGAGAACCCAAGGGGAAGAAGGAGCCGAACTCGGAAATGCTCCAAACCCCAACCTTTCTCGGATCAAAACGAAGGCCACGCCAAACTCCACCTTCTTACAAAAGGAACTAGGCTCGATAGAAACTAGAGCTAAATGATTTTTGGAGAGAAGATATGTAGAGAGAGAGAGAGAGAGCAGCCGATCTAGGGTTTTGAGACAAAAGAGGATAAAAAAAAAATGGAGGAGAAGACCTCTGCTGTGAAACTGATATACACGTTTCTCGCTCGAGCGAGGATTGGTCGCTTGAGCGACCAGACACAAAGAAACCTCGCTCAAGTGCACAAAATCTCGCTCGAGGCGAACAACACGAAGCTTCAGGTTTGCAACCCAGAAGCACGCTCGAGCGCAAGAATTCTCGCTCGAGCAAAGAAACCCAAAACATACCAGCTCGCTACGCTCGAGCGAAGAAAAGCTTGCTCGAGCCAAGGCTGCATCTGAACAAAAACCTGAAGACACACACAGCTCGCTTGAGCGTACAAACCCTCGCTCGAGCGAAGAAGCAACAACACAAGGCTCGCTCGAGCGACAAAGTCCTGGCTCGAGCGAAGAGGCTAAAAATTGGACAGCAACCATTTGCTTCCAAACACACCCAACCTGAAATGAACCTGCCTAAAACATCCTATAACTCAAATACAAAGTATTGAAGGAAAGAAACAAGATAAAAACAACAACCGACATCCACGGAACTAAGTCCGGATATAACAACCAAAGGAGGAAGAACTGGGATCGCTATATCTAATATATCTCAAGCGCGCTTACACTCTCGTCTGGACTTTGCAATCTATTTGACTTTTATTTTATTTAGTTTTATTTCATGTTTTGGTTCTCTCTCTAAACTCACGATATTTATTTTCCTTGAGTTTGATGGGGGATGTTAATGTAAATGTGGTATTCCTAGATATATTTAGGAATAATCATAGTTAGGTTTCTTGTAGGATACTCTTTGTCAAAGTTAGAGGTCAGGAATATTTGTCATTTCTTTGATTTGTTTTAGAAAGATGGTTAAAAATTAATTTTTTATTTTTTTGAAAAATATATAAAAAATATAAGAAATAATATAATTCAAAATAGATTAAAAGTTGTAAGATTCCAAAATAGCCCTTTTGCATAACACAACATATAAATTAGGTGCCATCTTGGAAATTATGAATATTAGTTGTTATGTATCATCCAGGTTTTAGTTAAATTATTTAATTTTTTACCGTTTATATGACTGAAAATTGACAAGAAATTATTTTGATCTATTAAATTTGTAATGATTATTCCTAGACAACAAATAAATTATGGTGATGCAAAATGATGATAGAAAGTGTAACGCCCTCAAAATAATACATGAAACCCACCATTCCTGACATGCATTGATATAAGAGAAATTAACATCTTTCTATTCATCAGAGTAGTCTTTACAAAAGTATTACATGTTGACAACAAAAGTAAATGCCCTATGGGCTTACAACTTCCAAGCCAACACTTGGTTACAAAAAAGACGAGTACTAAACTCTTACATGTTAAGCCCTTGGCTTCAAATTTCCATGTAATACACAAAAGATAACAACCAAAAATCCTCC
>CM069914.1:67322754-67417754 GCA_036172215.1 Camellia granthamiana
GGAGTTCAAACCAACAAGGAGCGGGGGCAGGAGTAGTACTAGTATCGCCAGATGGGCAGATACTGGAACAATCCATTCGTTTGGGGTTTAAGGCCTCAAACAATGAGGCAGAGTATGAAGCGCTAATCATAGTATTAAAGTTAGCAGTAACCATAGATGCTGACAATGTAATAGTCTTCTGTGACTCCCAGCTTATAGTCAACCAGACAACAAGAGAATTTGCAACCCGAGATGAAAGGATGTCGGCATATGCAAAGAAGTGGGCAGACTGATAACCTTATTCTAGAATTGTCGACTACAGCAAGTTAGCCGAGAAGACAATAGCCATGCGAATGCTCTGGCCAACCTGGCCAGTGCAATGAAACCTGGAGAGGCAAGAACGATAATGGTTGACTACTTGTCAGGTCCAAGCATAGAACCACTAAACACAAAGCATGAAGCAATGTGTGTGGAGATGGGACCAAGTTGGATGGACACAATAATAGTATTCCTTAGACATGGAAAGCTGCCAAACGACCGCAAAGAGGCGCATAAGGTCAGACTGAAGTCGGCAAGATTCAGTTTGACAGCAGAAGGACATCTTTACAGACGATCTTTTACTGGACCCCTTCTGAGATGTGTGCATCCTGCACAGGTTGAAGATTTTCTGTACGAGATACATGAAGGAGTATGTGGAAGCCACGCTGGAGGCAGGTCGCTTGCTCATAGGGCCATTACTCAGGGGTACTGGTGGCCCTACACACAGAAAGATGCTGAAGCTTATGTCAAGAAGTATGAGAAGTGCCAAAGGTTTGCACCTTTGATACATCAACCAGCAACCGACTTGAACCCAGTGTCCAGCGCTTGGCCATTTTTCCAATGGGGCATGGATCTTGTTGGAAAACTGCCTCAAGCAACTGGACAAAGGAAGTATTTACTAGTGGCAACAAATTATTTCACCAAATGGGTGGAAGCTGAACCCATTGCCAAGATTCGAGACATTGATGTGAAAAACTTCATATGGAAGAACATCATCACCAGGTTTGGGATCCCAAGAGCAATAATAGCTGACAATGGCACACAGTTTGACAGTAAGCTAATCAAGAGCTTCTGTGCAAAGTTCAAAATCAAGAATTATTTTTCCACCCCAAGTTTTCCTCAAAGCAATGGACAAGTAGAAACATCCAACAAAGTTATCTTGGATAGGATTAAAAAGAGGCTGCAAGCAGCAAAGGGAAAGTGGGTGGATGAGTTGCCCAGTGTACTCTGGCCATATCGGACTACGCCAAGGAGATCAACTGGGAAATCCCCATTTGCCATGGCTTATGGCACTGAAGTAGTCATCCCACTGGAGGTCGGCATCCTAGGGATCAGAACCGAGGGAGTAGAAAATGAGACTAATGAGGCATTCTTGGCCCGAGAAAGAAGGGAGAAAGCAGTAATTCAGCTGGGGGCATAACAGCAGCAGCTTGCTAGGGCTTATAATAAAAAGGTCAACCCAAGAGAGTTCCAAGTTGGTGACCTCGTCCTGAGAAAGGTCGTTGGCAACAAGAAGGATCCCAGAGAGGGCAAGCTTGGCCCGACTTGGGAGGGACACTATAGAATCATCTCGGTCTTGGCAATGAGGCATATCGGCTTAAGGACAGTGAAGGCAAAGAGTTGCTAAGACCTTGGAATACTTGCAATTTGAAGTTTTTCTATCATTAGATTTTCTTGTTTTCTTTTGTTTTATTATTAACCGAAGTAATAATAAAGTTTTAGCTTGATTTTTTGACTTGTACAGTATGACTGATAAGATATTTGACGATGTTTCTGAGCATGACGAATAACTTAGACTTATTATATAACAGAGTTCCTACTTGCATATAATAGAGTTGAACTAAGTTGGCGATGTTTCTGGTTGAAACATGACGAATAACTTAGACTTATTATATGGCAGAGTTTCTACTTGCATATAATATAGTTGAACTAAGTTGACGATGTTTCTGATTGAAACATGACGAATAACTTAGATTTATTATATGCCAGAGTTTCTACTTGCATATAATAGAGTTGAACTAAGTTGGTGATGTTTTTGATTGAAACATGACGAATAACTTAGACTTATTATATGACAGAGTTTCTACTTGCAAATAATATAATTGAATTAAGTTGACGATGTTTCTAATTGAAACATGACGAATAACTTAGACTTATTATATGGCAGAGTTCCTACTTGCATATAATAGAGTTGAACTAAGTTGAAACGACTTGGACTTGCCATGTCCGCAAAGTCAGACACAGATTGGAACTAAGTACATCAGATTAACAAAGAGACCGGGGTCGATAACCTCGTCCAATCTTTGTTGGAATCTGACCTCGGTACAAGGTCAAAGCTACATCCTTAATGAGAACCCAACTGGAACTTAAGTTCACATTAGGGGGCAGAAGGCTGGAGCATGCTTGGGAGTTGGTTTAACACTTGTTGAAATTTTTAAGAAAAATTTACAAGTTGACATTAAGCTAAGGTTACGTTAGAGGAGTTGGTTTAACACTTGTTGCAATTTTTAAGAAAAGTTTACAAGTTGAAGTTAACCCAAGATTATGTTGCAATAATAGAAGATAGAGGTCTTGAGTGAGGTGGCAAGTTGTAAGTAACACTTGTGAAAAAATTATGAATATCTTCAAGTGTTAAGGACATAGCCGAGATAAACTGTTAGTGGGTGTATTCCACACCGAGAAGATTACACAGTTAAGGTGTACGATTAAAGAGATATTCAAAGTATAAGAGTCATACAAGAGTACGAAAAGGACAAAACATGCAAGCATTCAAAAGAAGAAGTTCTATTCACGTTCAAAAGAAAGGGCACATCGGCCTACAAAAACTAGTTGTTCAGATTACAAAAGTGGCACGTCGGCCAAATTAAAGCTTACATTGTTCCAAAAAGAAGAAAGATAAAGTACAAGGTACAAGAAGTAAAAGAGAAGCATCAAAACTAAACTATTCGGCGTCTTTGGCTGGTTGGGTCTGGGGTTCAGAAGATAGTTGGGAAGACATCTTGGTGGCCTTCTCAGTTGCGAGCTTAGCATCGATCTCTTAAAGAGTTTGGTTGATACTTTTCTCGGCGAAAGGCGCGTCTGATGTTGTCTTATCAGGAATGGCGTCTTTGGAGACCTCACCCTCCTCACCCTGAGACAAGTCGACGACTTGCTCATTCAGAGTAGGGGATTGGGCCCCAACAGCTTCCTTCTTCTTCCTGACCAAACCTTCCTTCTCGGACTCAGAATCGTCTTCGGATTGACTTGGAGAAGGGAGGGAATGGCAGGGGGAGGTCACCAGCATTCTTGAGGGGGGAGTCCTCGAGGACATCAAGATTTTTTAGGACAGCCATCCAAGCAAGGGTGAAACCCTTGTTGTATGCCTGCTTCACTTGTTTTTTGTAGTCCTCTTTGACGTCGGCTGCCCCCTCGGCGTACGTTTTCTCGTCGGTGGCCTTGATCTCAACCTCTTTTGTGGACAAGGCATCTTGAAGCTCCTTTTGGGCCTCAACCATCTTTGCCTCAGCCTTTTTCTTTTCAGCCGCAAGGACCTTAGCAATGGCCTCTACAGCGTCAGCTTTTTCCTTGGCCTTGTCTTGAGCCTTCTTGGCTGCGTCGGCCTAATCTGCCAAGGTCTTCATCTTTTCCTTGGCCTTGTTGATGATCTTTTGCAAGTTGGCCGCCTCTTTGGCCTTATTCGCCAACTCCTTCTTAAAGGAAAAGGCTTGCACCACAAAGGAGTGGTGTAGACACCCCATTTTTGACCGCCCTTAAGACTTGGGCGTTACTGATGGTTTACTTAGTGATGAAAGATGTGCAGTGCAAAGCTTTGATTTTTTCGGCAAGAGGAGTGTCAAATCCAAATCTCACACCCCATTTTTGGACCAAAAGATTTTTAGATCTTAAAATCCTCTCTTTCAAAACACTTTTGAAAAAGTTCCTACGATGTTTCGACGCTCGCATTTTGTTAAATGTTGTGCTTTTCTGTAAACCGAGCAAGGACATGAAAGAGAGATGAAATCTTTGGACAATCTTTCAAAACACCTTGTTTAGGGGTTTGGAGTTGAAGAAAAGAAGAGGAGAGGGAAGAAACCAAGTTGGGGAAGAAGATGGGCTTGAACTGTTAAGAGAAAGTCAGGTAACCCTCGCTAAATCAGGCCTATCCTTTTGTATACTTGGATTTAAGCTATGAGGACACCACTGTTGGAAATAAGACTTCCGGGGCTTCATTTTACACTCAAGAATCTCCTAAAGCCAAATCCAGATGGGGGAGATCTGATTGGTTGAAGTTGGACATCATTCTGGTTGGACCGAAACTGAGCAACCGTCACTAAAAGAGGAATATCTCTTAGAACACATGGAATTTTGATGTGATGCTTCCATAATTGGAAAGAAGACTTCCGGGGCTATAGTTTAGGCTTAAGAATGACTTGAAAAGGAGTCCAGATGAAGGAGTTAGGCTTGCTTCAAGTCAGGGACCAGGATTGATTTTTGCCGTCGGCCTCTATGGAAGTGCATCGGCCACAATTAGAGCTCATCGGCCATAGGTCGGCCAAAAGTGAACCTTATCGGCCACAAATGGTGGCCGGTCGGCCCTAAAGATGGTCGGTCGGCCAGAAATGTCCAAAACTCAGATTTTTTGCAGATATTTCTCCTTTAGTTGTTTCCAGCTTGCTCCAGCTGTCCCAATTCAGATATTTTCAACCAAGCTTGATATTTTGCTATATATGAGAGCCTTATATCTCATATTCAAAAGGTTAGAACATTGAAGCAATTTTGGGAGCCTCTCTCTCTAAAAAGTCCTCTCTCTCTAGAAATTTCAGAGCTAAATCTCTGCCTCTCTCTCTCCTTCTCTTGCCTTCGTCTGCATAACAAGAGATACACTTGGAGATGCACCCCTCCTTTGCCTAGGCATCCTTCATCAAAGTTGTATATCTTTGGGCTGAGGTCCCTTGGAGCCTATTTTGAGCTCTCAAAGGCTGATTTTGGCTGGTTTTGCTGCTGAGCTTCAAGGTGCTTCAAAGGTAAACACTTGCTCCTTTAAACCTTTGCTTTGCATGCTTGTTTTACCACCTTTGTAAACTGCTTTTGGCTTGGTTTTGAACTGAGAAAATCTCTGTTTTTCAGTCCTAAAAGTGATGGTTTAGGCCTATTTTGTGTTAGGGGGTTGTCTCTCCCTTTGCTCTTTGGCTTGTAAAGCCTTTAGAGCCAACTTCCTAAGCTTTTGAAACCATTTTTGTTTGGCCTTTTAACCACTGAAAATCCACTGGTAAAAATGTGGTTTTGAGGTTCAAAATGGGAGGGGGTGGTCCCCTCTCTTCTTGTCTTGGTTGTATGCCTTGTTGGCCTGATTATTGAGCATGTTTTTTTAGCATGTGTTGGCTTGTTCTTAGCTTATTTTTGGGCTTATTTCAGCATGGCATAACTCTGTTTTTGGCTTGCTTGATCATTGGTTGCATGCTTCATGCACTTGTAGTGTAAATCCTCTTTGCTAGCCTTGTTAGCCTTACAAAGTAGCATCCTTTTGTGGCTTATGTTAGCTCATTTCAAACATGTTTTTGTGACCTTTTGGACATGCTTAAACTCTGTTTTTGGCTGGTTTGGCTACTCATTGCTTGCATCTTACACTTGTAGTGTAAACTTGCTCACTAACCTAGTGTACTTGGTGTTTTGGCCCTTCATGCTAGCTTACCTTGGCTATACTCCATACATGTTTTATTATTATTTTGACATGCTTTAGGACTGTTTTGGGTTGCCTTGGCCATATGACTCATGTTTTGTATAGCTATAGTGCAAATGCCTTGACTAGTCTTGAGTTTTGAGGCCCCTACCATGCTATACTTGTGATGTTTGCATGCCTCGGCATCATCTGGTATGGAATTTCCGAGCTTATATATTTGTCATACTCTCATGTTTATCACTCTTTAATTGTGTTTAAGAGTTGTGCCTTTATCCCTTGTTTATGAGCCATCACATGAGCATGCATTTCTAGCTTCTTGTGCCCAAGTTTCAGGATGTTTTGGCCTCTGTTTTGGCATGATTTAGGTCTGTCCATAGTTGGTTTAGTCATTTAGGCTTGGTATTGCATGCCTCTTATGAAATGCTCTTTACTAGCTTTGATGTTCTCGGCCTCCAAGCATGTCTTGCATGCATTGTTTTCATGCTTTGATGTCATTTAACATCCTATTTCAGTGCTGAAATGGGTGCCATTGCATGCCATCTTTCATTTGTTGTATCACTTGAAAGAGGTCTTAAGCCCTTTGTTGGTTTGAGTGTGAAATCGAGGCGTTCATGCCTAATGGTTTTAGCCTTCTTTTGAAGGTTTCTACTAACCAACAGCATAATGCTTCTTTCATGCTCAAGATGCTTGTGTCTTAGTCCGTCTTTCTATTTAGAGGACTTCTCACTTTTGGACTTAACCGGTTAAAGGATTAATTGGTAATCTAAAATGAGTAAACAAATTGAATTGAAGTAAAACACGCCAAGATAACATGTTTGTGTTGCATTGCATGTGTTTGGATCGAACATTAATCCAAACATAATAAATGAGAGACGTTTCATACTTGAAGTGATGAAATGTACCTCATTTCTTAGTCACCGACCCCCTTGATTATGCATGATAGGGTGGAGGTCTCTCGAGTCTTATGTGTTACTTGTGCATTCATTAACATTGTGCAAGCTCGACTCTTTGGCCATCATGCATTGAGATGCGTGATTGGTGGCTCGAGAGCCGAGCACTACACTCCTTTGAGCTTGAGACATGATAAGGAGTGTAGTTGCACACACATTTCCTTGCAAATGCATTGCCATGCCTCTTTTTGTGCTCTGTTGTAGCAAAAGGAGAAATTGCAGGAAGAAGTGGCCGACCGGCCATCAAAGCTACCGACCGGCCATCAAAATCTGCCAATCGGCTATCAGAAGTGGCCGATGGCCATTAACTTTGGCTGATGGCCATCCCTCTTGGCCAACCATCCCTCAACATATTCCTAAGGTGGGTCAGAATTTTCAGAGGTACAGGAGGTGTGCAAACAGAGGCATCTTGAGGCAAGGTAGTGGATTTCCTGGAGGACGCGACCGAGCATGCATCTTTCATTGTTCAAGGCGGAGCTGTGGTAGCCTAATTTAGATGCTTTTCATACTTTGTTGATTTTGTAACTTAATTAATTTGATTAATGAGTTGGTTTGTAATAATTAGTTTAATTAGCGTAGCTAGTTAACTTATTATTTGGACCCTTCGTCGAGAGGGCACAATTTTGTAATAAGTGTGTGTGTGTGTGAATGTCTTCCAACCCCACGTCTTTCTCCCTTTTACTTATCAGCTTTTGATGGTTAGTTTAGGGTATGTTTCAATTAACATACTTATGTTTGCATGTTTTCATCATTCATTCGTATTGCATGCACCGGCCTTGGCGCATCATTTAAACGGTATTGTATTTCAATTCCTATTTGAATACATGTATCAAGTGCAGCATTCATATGCCATCTTAGAA
Source organism: Camellia granthamiana (assembly GCA_036172215.1). Classification (NCBI taxonomy): domain Eukaryota; kingdom Viridiplantae; phylum Streptophyta; class Magnoliopsida; order Ericales; family Theaceae; genus Camellia; species Camellia granthamiana. The sequence continues at coordinate 67,330,242 of CM069914.1, forward strand.
TAGCCGAGCCTATTTTGTTGCATTTTCACATGTGTTACATTAGGCATTGTTGACATAGATAGGATCATGCATTGATTACTAACTAGCTTTTGTTTTAGCTCGAAGTACTCGGTGAGTGTTTATGCTTTAGCATCCTTGCATGAGTGTGAGTGTTGCCATCGCAACATGCTTGCCATGAGGCTAACTGCTTAAGTGTTTAACTACTTGAATGCCTGTGGGTGAAGGTTTGATTGCCTGAATTGGAACAACTCGATAATTGTGAGTTTTAAGCCCACTTGAAGTGGCAAAATCATGTTTTTCTAAGCCCACCCGAGGATGGCAAATCCACGTCTTAACCTACTTGCGAGTAGCACTTTCAAACCACTTTAAAAAACAAACATGAGTTGTTTTGTTCCAATCCGCGTAACTAAGTCTATACTTGTATGCTGTGTGCATCACATAGTAAGCTAACTAATAAACCGGAATAAGAACACATGTGTTTTCAAAAACAACATATTATGTTAGTAGAGGCCGATCTTTTGATTGGACAAGCGGAGGTGCTCATTTCAGGACCTTCCCCTCTTGTACCCAAGTTCCCGAGCCGAGGCAACTTTGGTGATGACGGACACGTGGCCGTAGGCACGAGTCAGGGTTTTCTAAATTTCCCAAAACAAAATATTTAGGTGGCAACTCTAAAATCTGGCAAAGCAGTCCATGTTTGGCACTTCTTGATTAAAATCGATTTTCCAAAATGATTTGCCGGATTTGGACTCTTTGATGATTTATCAGTCTTACATTGCCCTTTGTGAGATTAGATTCAGAACCGTGACAAAAGTCCGAACTGTAGTAGCTATGAACCCAATTCGCGCCCTCGCGCGCGGAGCGGAGTTCCGGGTGGTCTACAAGTGGCCATGCTGGATCGCCTAGAAGAAATGGAAAAAAACAAGTTAGTAAAACTCTTTGAGTATGAAATAGCTGAAAGACAATGAAAAATTACAAAGTTTTAATGGCTTACTTGGACGGAGCGCTGCAGCATCAGAGCAAAGTTCTCGTACTCGCTCATCCCGTCGTTGTGCTCAAGATCCTTGGGAAAGAGCAAGGCGGTAGAGAAGGCAACGCTGACTTCAATATCGTCGACGCTGTCACCAGCTCTAACTGGCTTGTCCTCAATTGTAATGAGGGGAGCCCGGGGGGCATTCAATTTCATAGAGCCCGAGGTTGTTGCGGGCTCGGACCTCGGCCTCTTTGACCGAGTTAATTGGGATGGTTCAGCCTCAGCGGGCCTCTTTTTGGCGACAGAGGAGGTCTTCTCACTCTTGGCCAATTTTGAGATTGGCAAGGTGTCCTCAGTGTCAATCTGAGTCACCGTTGCCTTAGGCTAGGCCTTCTTCATTCTTTTGGGTTTTGGCTTTGGTTGTGCTGGTTGTGCGGTGCCAACATCTGGGATGTCGGCTAAAAGATCGTCCACAACTGCTTTCTTGCGACCCATCTCGGCAGCAATTGCAGTTCGGCGCCGACGTTTGTGTTGAGATGGAGGGACCAGGTATGGAGCCGAGGTTGATGGTTGCTCGGCTAGATTAGAAATTGATCCTTGATCTGGCCGAGATGATGAAGTTGTTGGAGGAGTTGTGGCGGAAGGAGGAGATTTGCTCTTTTTCCTCGGGGTGTCGGGCAAGACGGATTTATAGCTACGGATATAGTTAAGCAGTAGGGGAGCTCTCCTCTTCTGAACCGGTAAATCCAACAGTTTCTTCAAGTCCTTGCTATGGAAGAAAGACTCACGGAAGTCTTTTTCCGGCTGTGGAAGAGCTGCATGAAAAGCAGATGTTAGAACATATAGAAAGAACAAAGTATTAAAGACTTGAAAAAACAAGTAAATGTAACATTTGGCTCTTCCCATTACCCTCTATGAAAACTGTTCAGCTAAAAGGGTAGAGGTGAAGGTCCTCCTCTGGAGCGAACTCCCAGTTGCCCGAGACAATGAAGTAATTGTTCCCAGCTCCCTTATTGGAGTCTGGGAGGTCAGCAACAAGTTTGTATTCGGTGGACCTCGGTTTGAGGTAGTAGATGTAGCCTTTTTCTAACTTGAGGCCACACATGGTGTAGCAATATTGGATGTCGGCTAAAGTCACCCTAGCATTCTCTTTTCTGGCTAAGGCTATTATACCGTTGATAACACGGTAGGAGTTGATGGCGAGCTACATTGGGTTCAATTGTAGCAATGGAGGATTTTTCGAAAAAGGATGTCAAGTGGGAGCCTAAGTCCACACTCTATGAAAGCTACAACTGGGAAGGGCATGGAGTTGGCTGTGGGCATGATGGAGTCATCCTCTTCGGCCAACCTCAGATGGACGTCAACTGCAATGGAAAACTCCTGACTGAAATATTCTAGCTTGGTCGGGGTGTCTACCCTATACCTCCACATACCCATGATGTCGGCTTGAGGGGAGGTGTTGGATTTCAAAAGGAAGTGTTTTGCGAAGGTTTGAAAGACCTTGGCTAAAACCTAAACGAATGCGGGGGTAAAGATTTTTTAGGATCTAAAGTGAAGTTTGTTTCAGTTTTTCCTAAAGTTAGTGAGTTCTACGACAAATCCCAAACCTAAGTCTATGTAAACAAAGGATTGAAGGCAAGAATTTGGAGAAAGCACAAAAAAAAGAAACAAAAACAAAGATTCAAAATCAAGAAAGATGATGCTCTATCAAGAACACTGTGACAGAGTGTGTGCAAGGGTGCAAGGCCAAGAACAGTGGCAAAGAAAGCAAAGTGTGTGGATACATGTGTATACCCAGAAACAGGTGAAACAGAGTATGTTTTAAGCATACAAAGGGTGAAATTTGAAGCACAGACAGGAATGGGAGCATATGAATATGTTCAAACGTGACTAATAAACAGAGGCAATAAAATGTGAAACAAGAAATTGAAACGAAGGAAGGAACAGTGACTTACCGAAGAAAATGAGGCCAGTGTAAAATACGCAGGCATTGGATGGTGCAATGAGCAAAGAAGTGCAGCAAGAGCCTCGCCGGAAGGGGAGAGTGCAGGTGGTTACAGAAAGCTTCACGAGAGCGACATTGGCGGGTTTGGAGAGAAAAGTTAGAGAGAGAAAAAGCTGGGAGCTTAGGAATGAGGATGTGAAAGTGAAAAGACAGAGAGAGAGAAGAGGGATTTTGATCGAAACGATGGAAATGGCGACAAAATTACAATCAATATGCCTAGGGCGACGTGCCTGTTAGATGGCGCACGCACGAGTGATGCGACTTGATGGCGCATGTCAAGTACGGCTCAGTAGGAGAAAGATACGTGGCAGAAACGGTTGAAATATTGTGTGTGATAGCTCACACGCGTGATAAAACTCTTGGAGTTCTTGATTTAAAGAAGTAAGGACCTCGGCTACGGGGGCGATCTCGGCTCAATAAACTTGAACAGACTTGATTGTTGGTTTTAAAGCGTTGATGCAAACACATTGAAGTGTTTATCATATGGAGCGGGTGTATCGCAACCTCGGTAAATGAAAGATAGAGCAAGTTTAGCTGACGTGAGATAAGTTCAAATGATATAGGTTCCATCACCTTAGTATATCGAGGTAATAGAACCTAGGAGGCAGTTGTGGGGACATAATTTTTGAGTGACAAACACGTGGCCGAGGTGTCACCGAGTCATAACGCCTAGGTGATCTCAGCTAGATCGGGGTTATCTGCAAAAGATACCGGAATCCGGGATAAGCGGATAAGGGACAAGAGTCCTAGAATGAGAGAAGACTTCAGTTGGATAAAGATAAGACTCTCAGAGAGTTTATCCCAATCCTACTAGGAGTCCAAGATTAGCAGTAATCCAAAGTCCATTGAAGCTAGGCTTCTATTGGGATTAGGATTGTGTTGGCTATAAAAGGGAAGCACCCCCATGGGTCTAAGGTATGCTTTTTATGTTCTGAATAGTAAGTTAAGCACTTTTGATATCTTTGAGAGATAACTGACTAGATCGTCGGAGTGCCCCCGGGTGGACGAACCACCGCCGGAATCTCATCTTTCTGATACAGGTCATTCAGGCGTCATTTATTCTGCCAGTGCTCTCCAATTGAATACTAATTTGGCAGTGTGGTCAGAAATCTACTCACACACACACACACACACACACACACACATATTTTATTCTTTGTATTTCATATTTAGATTATAGACTCCTCCCGATTAGGTATGTTCAAATCTTGCTTTATTCTTTCCCTTCCTTATTCTTTCTCTTGCATAGCACTCCTACATAGTGCTATATATATATATATCCATAGCTTTGTATTATAAATACATCAATTGAATGCAATTATTTCTCTTCTCTCTTTTTCTTTTCTCTTTTTTATTTGTCATATGAATATTCTACTTTCACGGAAAATGGTTTCGGCGGCGGATTTTAACGAGTTTAGCACCAAGCGGAGATGGTGGTCTGGCGGAAAATGGTTTTTGGCGGCGGAGCAACAAGGGTGCAAACTTTTGAGCTGGCTAGGGTGTAAACTTTTGAGCAAGAGGCTCTGGGAGAAACAAGAAACTTTTCACACTTCATTTAACAAAGCAACAAACAAAATGGAGCAATTTTGCTACTGTTAGGTAAGGAGCGGTCACGTCCTATTGATGCGCTGGCTCGCGTCGCAATGAGCCACTTGTTTGACCTTTCATGTCAGTTTAACGAAGGAAAAAACTAGAAGATTAATGGAATGCAAATTTATATAAATTTTGTATTTCTTCTTCATGAGAAAATTAGAAGATCCATACGAATTTAAAGGATAGGTGGATGAATCAATGAAAAAAAAATAAAGGAATTATAGGGTGAATGATGTATAAAAGTGTTTTACGCTGTGTATGGTTGAGAAATTTAGTAAGGGATTTAAAAATGAAAAGGAAAAAAGTGTGTGAAATTAGGTAATATGTAGATAAATTTTATTTACATTTCACCTATCTTTTCCTCTTGTTTTTTCAAATCTCTTTTTAAATCCCCTAACCAAACACAACGTTAAGATGTAAATCTTTTGTATCTTTTTTCTTCTGTATTGAAAGAGAGAGTTGAATTGAAAACTAAAACTCTTTTATTGGGAATTGAAAGCCTTATCGGTGACCAATTCAAAAATTTATTTGTGTTATATGCTAATTAGGATTTATATGATTTTATGGTAAGTTTAATTAAAATTCGATTTGGAATGATTAAATTAGAATAAATAATGCTAAATTAATTGAGCTTAAGTTATTTACACTTTTGCCATTGAGTGGGCCACCTTCAAAACCATTGTTTTGGTTCTCATTACTTACATGTTTGTCATCATCTATCTCTCCATCTTCTTGCCCCAAAACGTGAGAGAGAGGGAGAATAGGAAGAATTGGTTTCAATTAGAGTTTTGCTTGAAAAGTTTGTGGAATTCGAAGGAACCTTGAAGAATTGTACATTTGCTCAAGAAACTTGCTTAAGTAAAGCTTAATTGAGAAGCCTAGGTAAGGACTCAACCTCTTAACCTTGAAATTGAGTCATCTAGGACTTGCATGTGGATTAAATAGGTAAATTAATGGGAGATTTGAGCTTAATTCATGGGAACTAAGTTAATTCATGCATGCATGTCTATATCATGGAGTTTGAAGTTATTTGGCATGAAGTTCTTCCATGCATGTTCATATTATAGTTGTAATCTAAGAATTCATCATGTTTTTGGAAAGAATGGCTCATTTGATCATGTGTTAGAAGCTATGAATTCTAATAAACACATGCATGGCATATTTACATCATGTTCTTTTATTTGAAGTTGATTTGATGTTCAATTATCATACTTTTGGGCTTTGATTTTATGAAGTAATCTTAAAAACATGTTGTATTATGAGTTTCTAGGTATTTTCCAGAAAATTGGCCCAAAAGGATGAGTTTTGGAATGTTTGATCCATGGTTTGAGCTTTGGGAGCAAATCTGGAAAACCCAGAATTTGGCTTCCTCGCTCGAGCGAAGGATTCCACGCTCGAGCGACCATCTTTGTTTTTAGAATTCCGCTTGAGTGACGGAATGTTAGCTCGAGCGTAGATTGCAAGCTCTCAGGTTTTTGCGTGTGCAGATGCCCGCTCGAGCGACAAGACCTACGCTCGAGCGAAGAACTATGTCTCATGCTCAAGCGAGCATCGAGCGGAGAATTTTAGTAACCAGTACTTTTCACATTTTTGCAGATCGCTCGAGCGAGGGAGTCTACGCTCGAGCAACCTCTCTCATTCGGTAAGCTCGCTCAAGCGAAGAAAGCCACGCTCGAGCGAGACCCCTATTTTTAGCAAGTTTTGAAAAATGTTTTTAAGTACATTTCTGCATCCTCTTTCCATCCTAGGCATTCCCAGGCCATGTTTAAGGCATCATAATGAGGATAATGTTCTAGAACCACACCAAGTTAAGTTAAGGGTTAAGTTATTAATCCCAAGTGTATAATTTAGTGTGTGTTCGTTCTACAACTGTGTAGGTTTGACACCCAAGGACGCTGATTAGCCTGTCTATAGCCCAGTAATCTGTGACTAACAATGTTGTAAAGATATGTTCAATTATAATTATTTTCTAAACGATCGATCGTACTGCTTTTTGAAATGACATTGTTTACTGAATGAATGTTTGTCCTATTTTATGAACTGTACTCGTGGCATCCATAGCAACTTACTGTTACTGCTACTGCTACTGTTACAGAGATCTCTGTCAGTTCTAATGTTTGGAACTACTACTGTTTACTGTTTTGATGGCCATCAACTGACTATTCAGCCTATTAAGACTTACTGTACTGTACTGCTATTGGATGTACCACATATGATTGCCATGATTTCTAAATGACTGATATGCCATGAAATATGAGTCACAAATTGAATAACTGATCTACCGATGCAATTGACTGTTTTGATTACTGAAAGGACATTCATTCTTAACCCATTTACAAATTTGTTATCCACTGGGCTTTAGCTCACAGTTTATATATGTATGTAGGTGGCCAGGCACCGGACCGAAGCTAGAAGCGTTGGGTTAAGCTCATGTGTTGTCAAGCCAACTTTTGTGCCTCACTTCGAGGTTCCGAGTCTGCTCGAGCCAGAGCTGTTTTTGGGGTGTTTTAGATCCACCCTTCTGTCTCTGTTTCGTATCGAATGCTTAAGACTTGATTGTACAGTTATGGTTTAGGGAGTAGGTCCCTAACTTGTATGTTATGTATATCTGGTATGTATATGTGTTTATGGTTATGAATGTGGTTATGTCCATAAAAGTCTTTCCCATTCACGTTTTCACAACTCATTAGACATCTCTCTTTTTTTACTATTTGGCTTCCGCCAGCCCCTTTATATTGAATTATTGTCTTTACTGTTAAGCAGGCCTTTGGTAATCACAGATTATTGGCCGGTTACGATACTAAACCCTTAGGGGCAGGTTTGGGTCGTAACAACATGTTATGCAAAAACTTGATAATTTGTTAAAATATTCTTCAATCCGTTAATCCGTCCAAAAATTCTCAAATCGCAATTTGTCAATCCACTAATCTACCATTTAATTTATAATTTTATTCTCAAATCATCCAAACCGCAACGTGCACCCCTTGTTGTGAATGTGAAAAGAATGTAGAGAGAGAAATGACGGTGTGAGATAGAAAACGTTCGTCTTCTCCTCTGTTATATTTGAATGGCATATCAAACACGTGGTTCATTGTCAATGGAGCCAGCACATCGACCAGACGCGACCGCTCCAGATGCAACAGTAGCAAAACCAGACCCAAAACAGGCGTTAAGATCCTCTAGAGTGAAAAAGGTAGAGTGATCTCCTATAGTAATTTATGAGGGCGCGACACCTGTCCCACTAATGAAACAAGGGTTGAGATCAATCCCTCACCAAAACGACGTCGTTTTGGTGCGGGAATTAAAAAAAGAAAAGAAAAAACGAATTCTCTCTCTCATGGAGGACTCTGTCAAAAAACAATCTACAGTTACCGATACCAAAACCTATGCTCTAATCTCTCTCTATATATATATATGTATTGATATATGTGTGTGTTTCTAATGTATTTGACCTTGATTTTGCAGCAAACGCAGGGAAATCAGGTTCCAAACTCCGGTATCTGCTACGATCGGCGACTAAATCCAAGAAGGAAAAGGTCTAAATCTCCTATTTTGTAGTTTTTGCAATTTCTGTGGGTTTGAGTACTATAGTACAACTGGTGTGGAGAATAAAAAATTGGTAATTTTAGGTTGTTATGGTCAAAGATTTCCGATTCGGTACGGGTTTTATATTAGATTAGATTAGAAATCTTCTTAAAAATGGGGGAAATGTTGGGAGAATATCATTTAGGTTCTAGGTTTTCAATAAAACTTCCATCACAGTCTTGTTAGTAGGACAATGTTGAGAGGGTTTACATTTTCTCCAAATCATTTGAGAGTGCTTGACACATTTGAGCAAGATGGTATCTGTCTTTGATTGTGATGACTTACGGTAATTGATGAGGAAGTAATTAAGGGGTAAAGAAGAGGGGTGGGTTTGAGATTGAAACAAACACATAAATTACACAATATGTGATGTATACAGATGGACTGCAGCCACCGGAGTGAAGGAGAGAGCGCCGAAGATGGAGAAGAACTCCGGTTGTGTGTCCTCTCTCTCTCTTTCTCTTCGTTTCTCTCATCACGTTTTTTTTTTTTTTAAAAAAATAATTTCCTTTGGTGAGGGATTGATCTCAACCCTTGGTTCCATTAATGAAACAGGTGTCACTCGCTCATAAATTACTCTAGGAGATCACTCTACCTTTTTCACTCTAGAGGAGCTCAACGCCCAAAACAGCCTCCTCGTCTACTCTTTTTGTGCTTTCAGCTCTTCAGTTGTACAAAACGCCAAAAACCACAAAGCTTATGGTCGTAGACAACTTTTTCTTAAGCCCGAATAATATTTGCAATTGACACATTCTTTGAATTGGATTATTATTTTTTTAGGAAAAATTACACCCTCAGTGGTGAAAGAAAAAAAATATATATATAATTATAAATATTATAAAAATAAATAATTAAAACCATAAATTTTCTCATTAATGTGCAATAATTTTTCAAAATATAATCTGACTAGTAATTTTTTCTATTTTGTATTAACATAAAAATTAACTAGATAAATAATCATACCACAAAAAATGTTCTAATAGCTTATGTTTTAGTTGACTTCAGCACGTGCACGACATATATTTCTCTCCTTTGGAATGTATATATATATTAGTATAAATATTAAATTTTTTATTGATAAATTTCATTTAGAATTATTTTAACCTAATAAGTCTACTAAAGAAAATTATAATCTAATTAGTCCTATGAATTTATATTTTTATTCCATATGGTATTTTTTTCTTGATTTATTATGCCTATTGTTGATTTATTATGGTAATGGTGGCAGTGATGGCAGTGATGGCATGATAATGATAGCAGCGACGGCGATAGGCGTAACGATGGTGGTGGTAACGGTAGCGATGGTGGTGGTAGTAGCGAATTTATTATAGTGTATATCGATACTTACATTTAGTATTTAAAAATTCAATTAGAATTAAGTAAGTTTGATATGACTTAAAATTTTCTTAACTTTTAACCTACATGTAACACCCTCAAAATAAACTCCTAAATCATGCATTCGCGACATCCATAAACATAAGAGAAATAAACATATTTCTATTCATCAGAGTATTTAGTCCAAAAGTACTACATGTTGACAACAAAAGCAAATGCCCTATGGGCTTACAACTTTCCAAGTCAACACTTGGTTACAAAAAGAGAGTAGTAACTCTACACAAAATAAGCCCTTGGCTTGATATACATGTAATACAACAAAAACAACAAAAGAGTCCAACAGCCTCAAGCCTTCCAAGCTACGTCCTTGGAGGTGGCATAATACCTGTACCTGGAAATGATGTCCCATATAGGGTGAGCTAACGCCCAGTAGAGATATGCTAAACATAATATGAGCAATAACTAAAACATTAGCATTTGATAAATGTTTAACTCACATAAATCAATTCATAACCCATTTCAATTACATGACAAATGTGTCCATGTTTCATTCCATTTTCCATTTCTTATCCAATTTCTCAATTCATAACTATGGCTCAGAACCTGGCCAAACAATTTAAATGAGATTACATCTCAGATCAATAGTACTTCCATTTCAATTGAGATAACAACTCAAATTAGACACTTCATACTTCACAATAGATACACATAATTGCTGTATCAATCTCAAACAAAACACTTCCATACTTCATATATGATACACAGAGTTGCTGTATCAATACTTCAATAGATACACATATTTGCTGTATCGATGGAGTCCATCCCCTATCTCCTCCCAAACAACATCTGGTTTAGGAGTCCATCCCCTATCTCCTCCCACACAATACAATGTATATAAACACATATCATATACATAATTCATCAATACATAAATTTGATGTGTTATTCCAACCGTCATATTCACTAACATATTCAATTGATTAGTTTTAGTTCACCTAATCATCATGCATTGTCTACAACAATCAAGACTATCCTCCACCGATAGCCCAAAGCAATTATTTCTAAACAGATAATAAATGCATCGAACACATAATTTATCCACATTTTCAAAGGTGAGCGACTTATCAATCCGACTCCACCATTCAATCTCATAATGAACCAATTTCATTAATTCCAACTCAATTTCATATTTCCATAACTTTCCAAATTAATTATACAAATTAATTTATCACAAAAATTAGGGCTTTTCCCCCTCTTTCACAACTTTGACCCAAAGGCGCAAATATCAACAACCAACAACAATACTATTATTTTAAGACCCAAAATACATATTTATGAGTCAAAATAACAAACCCCTCTTTATGCATTGAAACCCTAACACCCAAAATTTCCAAGTTTCAACATTTAATCAAAATGACTACAAGTTTATGTCAAAGATCATAAAAATGAGTAGTTATCCCTACCTCAAATTCGGAACTCAAAGGAAGAAGATGAAGAAACTCGAAGTGCTCCAAACCCCAATGTTTTCGGATCAAAATGTAGCCCTCAACAAGCTCCACACTTTTTACAAAGGCTCAAGGTTAAAAGGTCACTCCTACTAGATCAAAACCTAGAGAGAAGTTGGAGTTTTAGAGTGAGGTGCTCTCCAATGGAGGTTTTGAAAAGGTAGAGAGAGAAAGAGTCAAAGAAAAGTGATCCAAAATGTCACTTTTCGGACTGATATAAAAGTCGCCCCGCTCAAGCGTGGAACTCCCAGCTCGAGCGTCAGACACATACTCACGCTCGAGCATGAAAAGCGCCGCTCGAGCGTCGATTGCACACTTCCAGAAGTTTTGCAGACCATAGTCCCCACTCGAGCGGAGGAACAAAATCGAAGGGTCACGCTCGAGCGTCAAAACCCTCGCCCGAGCGTCCAATGACCTGCAGAGAAAAATACTGGGAGATGGATATTCACGCTCGAGTGTCAAAACTCCCACTCGAGCGGAGAAGCAACAACAAAGGGCCCGCTCGAGCGTCAAAAGCCCCACTCGAGCGTGAAGGCCAAAATTTGGGCATCAACTCTAGGTTTCCAAACACAACCAACCTGTTTCAAACCTGCCCAACACAAACCAAGACTCCAATACAAATAGTAAGGGATGGAAATGAAAATAAGACAACAACACACTCCACAGAACCGAGTCCGAAATACAATAAATAAAGAAGGGGAAAACCGGGATCGCTATAACCTCCCCCCTTAAAGAATTTCGTCCCCAAAATTAGATACAGGTTTTTCAAAAACACGGTTTCTTAATTCCCAACAATATTGCAACTCAACGTTCATCAACTTGACCCAATACCGGTCATTCCATCTCTACTCAAGAGGCATTTCACAATATAATTTTCAACATGTATTATCAACATGCATTCCTTTGAATCTCAACAAGTTTCAATATCATAATCCACAATTCCATAACATATGCAACATTAATATCTGCTTGCATTTCTACGATATATTTAACATACACAATGTTAAAATAAACTTCCATTTTGAGGCAAGTTCTACAATACTTTCATAAACCGAAACATTTACAATGTTTTACAACTTAAGACATATTCAATGCTTTTAAAGTTCAACAATATTACAAAATTCCCAATACATGATCACACATCAACACACATGTCCGGATATTTCTCACGGACCTCCAACTCACGTTCCCAAGTGGCTTCCTCCACTCCGTGATGTTTCCACAGAACCTTAACCAAGGGAATGGTCTTGCCTCGCAAGACTTGATCCTGCCTATCCAAGACCCGAACCGGTCTCTCCTCATACGAGGCATCCTCATCAACCTCTAAGTCGGTCCAATCCAATACATGCGATGGATCCGGCTCGTACTTCCGAAGCATACTAACATGAAACACGTCATGCACTCCGGACAACTGTGGCGGCAAAGCTAAACGGTAGGCAACCTCGCCAATCCTCTCAAGGATCTCGAAAGGGCCAATAAACCAATGGGACAACTTCCCACTCTTCCCAAACCTCATCAAACCCCGCCTAGGTGATATTTTCATAAAAACATGATCACCCACCTCAAATACCAAAGGCCTCCTCCTACGGTCGGCATAACACTTCTGACGACTCTGGGCTGTAACAAGCCTCCTACGGATAAGCTCAACCTTTTCCGTCGTTTCCCGAACCAACTCCGGGCCCAACAAAGGTGCGTCACCCACCTCAGCCCAACAAACCGGAGACCTAAAAGGACAGCCATACAAGGCCTCAAACGGTGCCATACCGATACTCGACTGAAAACTGTTGTTATAGGCAAACTCCACCAAAGGCAAGTGCCTCTCCCACGACCCACTAAAGTCAAGAACACAACCTCGAAGCATATCCTCAAGGATCTGAATAGTACGCTTGGACTGCCCGTCAGTCTAAGGATGATAAGCCGTGCTAAAGGTCAATCTAGTACCCAAGGCACTCTGCAAACTCTGCCACAACCTAGCAGTAAAACGAGGATCTCTGTCAGAGACGATCGATACTGGGACCCCGTGCAACCTCACTATGTCCCGAATGTACAAGTCGGCAAGATGATCCACCGAATCTCTCACTCGCATAGGGATAAAGTGCGCCGACTTAGTCAACCGGTCTACAACCACCCAAATAGCATCACTACCCCGCTGAGTCCTTGGAAGACCTACAACGAAGTCCATAGTGACACACTCCCACTTCCACTCGGCAATAGGCAAGGGTTGCAACAAACCCGCTGGCCTCTGATGCTCAACCTTTACTTGCTGACAAGTAAGACACTTAGACACGAACATTGCCACATCCTTCTTCATACCCCGCCACCAAAACTGGCGACCCAAATCACGATACATCTTGGTGCCTCCCAGATGCACCGTAAGGCGTGAATGGTGAAACTCTCGGAGTACCTCCTCTCGGCAAGACTCCGGCACAAACAAACGGTCTTGGTATCTCACACTCAGGTCGGGATACACAGTCAAACCCTTCTCAACCTTCCCACTGGAGATCTTCTCTCGGAGGGATTCTACCTCAAGGTCACCTCTCTGTGCCTCTAACACTCGAGTCACAAGTGTAGGCTGCGCAACAACAAAAAACAAGGTCGCAGCCTCAACAGACTCCCCCAAAAGGAAATCAAACTCGGTAAGTGCACCCAACATCTCCCACTCCCGGATGGCTATGCAAGCTACATCACTAATGGATTTCCTACTAAGGGCATCGGCCACAACATTGGCCTTTCCCGGGTGATAGTGCAACTCAAAATCGTAATCCTCAATAAACTCCATCCACCTCCTCTGCCTCAAATTCAAGTCTCTCTATGTAAACAGATACTTCAAACTCTTATGGTCCGAGAACACCTCGAACCTCTCACCATAAAGGTAGTGCCTCCAAATCTTCAAGGCAAAAATTACTGCTGCTAACTCTAGGTCATGAGTAGGGTAATTCCTCTTGTGTATTTTCAACTGACGTGAGCCATAGGCAACCACTTTCCCCTCTTGCATCAACACACAACCCAAACCCTCTCGTGAGGCATTACAATAAACTGCATAACCCAAACCCCTCTCCGGTATAATCAGAACTGGAGCGGTAGTCAATCTAACTTTCAATTCTTGGAATGACTTTGCACAAGTCTCACTCCATACAAACTTGACCCCTTTCCGCGTCAATCTAGTCAACGGCGAAGCTAGCCTGGAGAAATCCTTTACAAACCGGCGGTAATACCCAGCTAATCCTAGAAAACTGCGGATCTCAAAAACACTCTTAGGCTGTGCCCAATCCTGCACTGCCTCTATCTTGGATGTATCAACAGACACCCCTTCCCCGGAGACTACATGGCCTAAGAACTTGACCTCTCTTAGCCAGAACTCACACTTCCCAAACTTGGCATACAGCCTATGGGCTCTAAGCAACTCAAGCACCACTCTTAAGTGTTCCTCGTGCTTTTCCTCAGAAGGTGAATAAATCAGAATGTCGTCCATGAAAATGACCACAAAACGATCTAAGAATTCCCGGAATATCCGGTTCATCAAGTCCATAAAGACTGCCGGTGGATTGGTGAGCCCAAAAGGCATCACTAGAAACTCATAGTGGCCATACCGCGTACGGAATGTTGTTTTCGGAATATCCTCCCTGACCTTCAACTGATGGTAACCCAATCTCAAGTCTATCTTAGGGAAACAGCGGGACCCTTTCAACTGGTCAAACAAATCATCTATACGGGGCATAGGGTACTTATTCTTAACCGTTGCCTGATTTAATTTCCGGTAATCAATACAAAGTCTCAAGGCACCATCTTTTTTTTTAGCAAAGAGGGCCGGTGCTCCCTACGGCGAAGTACTAGGGCGAATAAAGCCATTATCTAGCAATTCTTGGAGCTAAATCTTCAACTCACTCAACTCGGCTGGGGCAAAACTATAAGGTGCCATAGAAATCGGCGCCGTGCCGGGCACTAAATCAATAGAGAACTCAATCTCCCGATGAGATGGTAAGCTAACAAGATCCTCAGGAAAAACATCCGAATACTCACAAACCACTCTCGGCAATACAGTCTGGGTCTCATCACACTCACTACTTAAAAGGCTAGCGAGAAGACCATTAAGCTCACTCTGCCCTCGCGGACCATACACCGGTGGGAACACACTACCAACCCGATCCCCCAAAAAATGGAAAAATCCCCGCTCAAGGTACATACAGTGACCCTCTGGCGGTAACAATCAATAATAGCCCGGTATGATGATAGCCAGTCCATACCCAAAATCACATCAAAACCCGACATAACCATTACTACAAAAGAGAATGGAAGCCGGCGGTCGGCGACCTCTATATCACAGCCCCGACACCCCTGTTTCAAAATCAATTCACCCCCAACAAGTGACACAACACATATAGGAGATGCTAATTGCGCTAACTCCAACTCCAAAACAAATGCAAATGTAGCAGATATAAAGGAATGGGATGCACCCGTATCAATCAACACATTGGCAACCGAGTTGCAAAACAAAAAGGTACCTCTCACAACAGATGGAGTCGGTACAAGGTCCTGCGCGGTAACAGCATACACACTCCCTGTAGGCCCCTGATCAACCTGCTCACCCCTATGAGCAAAAGACTGCTGCATAGACTGAGACGATGAAGCCCCTTGATTGGCCCTCGAGGCCTGAATTGATTGTGCTGGCTGAAAACTCTGCGTCTGCCTTGCAGCAGACGCACCAGATATGCCACTCAACTGTGGGCAAAACCTCTTCAGGTGCCCCGCCTGACCACATTGGTAACAAGATAGTGGCTGGCCTCTACCCTGACTCTGGCTCTGAGGTCGAGCCGAAGATGAAGCTGCTCTCTGACCTCCTCCCCTCTGCGGGCAAGCTGGAGACTTGTGGCCTAGCTAACCACACTTGTAACAAGTCACGTCTCCCTGACTGCCTCTCCTAGAGCCTGCACTCGGCACTGGAAAGGTCGATCTAGCAAATGCACCCTGGGACTGCTAAGGGTTAGAACCCCTCTGCCTCCTACCGTCCCCCCTGACCATCCTGACTCCTCTTGGAGCCTCTCTGCCTCTCCTCCTCCTCCTGCATCATAATCTCCATATGGGCTGCAGCATCCACAAGACGCCCATACTCTCGAGTTATAGACCCTCCAACTCTCATCTTGAGCCCATGCCTCAACTTCCGCTCAAACTCAAGACAACGGCGTTCCTTGGACACCACAAGCTCAGGTGCAAACCTGGACAAACTCGTACATGCGACCTCAAACTCGGCCACTGATAAACTCAGTTGCTTGAGCTGACAAACTGGTCTCTCAACTTCTCCCTAATAGCTGGGGATAAGAACTTCTCATGGAAAGCATCTACAAAAGCCTCTCATGTGCCACCAATACGGCCCCTCATGAACTTCCACCACTGACCCGCATCACCCTTCAATTGGAAAGACGGCAAGGTCACCTTCAAAGCACCGTCTTCGATGCCAAGCATCTCGAACGTCTTCGTCATCTGTTCGAGCCATTCATCCGCCTTAAGTGGCTCTTTTGGATCATCCACAAACTCGTCCGAGTTAGACCAGAAAAACTCCCTCTTTATAAAGGAAGGCCCTGCCTCAGCAACATGGGCTTGAACCTGATTCTCAACTCTGAGAATGCCTAAGGATTCCCTCAAAGCTCTTGCCATCTCGTGGGCTAAGGCGCCCATGGCCTGCTGTTCTACTGGTTCGGCCACATTGGCCTGACCAACACCCTCCTGTTGCGCTGGAATCTCATCCAGTATAGGAATCTCCTGCCTCCTAGGCCTACCACGCCTACCTTCACGTCCTCGTCCTGACATCCTAATGAAGGTAATGAAGAACATTAGCACATTCACAATTGTGCCAAAGCTATAACACTCACGTCCTAATGCATAGACAACTGTAATTCACTCCACGTAAGCACATAATCACATAAGCTCCTACGAATTTCATTTCTGGATAATGATAGTCTTGTGGCGTTATTAGAGTTCCAGTTAGAAACAGCATTGATCAAGTGCTTTTCTAACAAGACTCACAGAAACCCAAGGATCCAATCAACATCCTAAAAATCAAATCCCATACCCAAGTAGTCACATAAACATGTTATCACATAAGAACATAACATTATATCTAAGTCTCTAACAAGCGAGACAAACCCATTGTGATACTACTCACTTCCCACGTACCCAAGTATTCAAACCTGGTATGCTCTGATACCAAGTTGTAACACCCTCAAAATAAACGCCTAAATCATGCATTCGCGACATCCATAAACATAAGAAAAATAAACATATTTCTATTCATCAGAGTATTTAGTCCAAAAGTACTACATGTTGACAATAAAAGTAAATGCCCTATGGGCTTACAACTTTCCAAGTCAACACTTGGTTACAAAAAGAGAGTACTAACTCTACACAAAATAAGCTCTTGGCCTGATATACATGTAATACAACAAAAATAACAAAAGAGTCCAACAGCCTCAAGCCTTCCAAGCTACGTCCTTGGAGGTGGCATAATACCTGTACCTGAAAATGATGTCCCATATAGCGTGAGCCAACGCCTAGTAGAGATATGCTAAACATAATAGGAGCAATAACTAAAACATTAGCATTTGATAAATGTTTAACTCACATAAATCAATTCATAACCCATTTCAATTACATGACAAATATGTCCATGTTTCATTTCATTTTCCATTTCTTATCCAATTTCTCAATTCATAACTATGGCTCAGAACCTAGCCAAACAATTTAAATGAGATTACATCTCAGATCAACAGTACTTCCATTTCAATTGAGATAACAACTCAAATTAGACACTTCATAATAGATACACATAATTGTTGTGTCAATCTCAAACAAAACACTTCCATACTTCATATATGATACACAGAGTTGCTATATCAATACTTCAATAGATACACAAATTTGCTGTATCGATGGAGTCTATCACCTATCTGCTCCCAAACAACATCCGGTTTAGTAGTCCATCCCCTATCTTCCCCTAAACTGTGGAGTACATCCCCTATCTCCTCCCACACAATACAATGTATATAAACACATATCATATACATAATTCATTAATACATAAATTTGATGTGTTATTCTAACCGTCATATTCGCTAACATATTCAATTGATTAGTTTTAGTTCACCTAATCATCATGCATTGTCTACAACAATCAAGACTACCCTCCACCGATAGCCGAAAGCAATTATTTCTAAATAGATAACAAATGCATCAAACACATAATTTATCCACATTTTCAAAGGTGATCGATTTATCAATCCGACTCCACCATTCAATCTCATAATGAACCAATTTCATTAATTCCAACTCAATTTCATATTTCCATAACTTTCCAAATTAATTATACAAATTAATTTATCACAAAAATTAGGGCTTTTCCCTCTCTTTCACAATTTTGACCCAAAGGCACAAATATCAACAACCAGCAACAATACTATTATTTTAAGACCCAAAATACATATTTATGAGTCAAAATAACAAACCCCTCTTTATGTATTTGAAACCCTAACACCTAAAATTTCCAAGTTTCAACATTTAATCAAAATGACTACAAGTTTATGTCAAAGATCATAAAAATGAGTAGTTATCCCTACCTCAAATTCGGAGCTCAAAGGAAGAAGATAAAGAAATTCGAAGTGCTCCAAACCCCAATGTTTTCGGATCAAAATGTAGCCCTCAACAGGCTCCACACTTTTTACAAAGGCCCAAGGTTAAAAGGTCACTCCTACTAGATCAAAACCTAGAGAGAAGTTGGAGTTTTAGAGTGAGGTGCTCTCTAATGGAGGTTTTGAAAAGGTAGAGAGAGAAAGAGTCAAAGAAAAGTGATCCAAAATGTCACTTTTCAGACTAATATAAAAGTCGCCCCACTCGAGCGTCAGACACATACTCACGCTCGAGCATGAAAAGCGCCGCTCGAGCATCGATTGCACACTTCTAGAAGTTTTGCAGACCATGGTCCCCGCTCAAGCGTCAAACTCCCCGCTCGAGCGGAGGAACAAAATCGAAGGGTCACGCTCGAGCGTCAAAACCCTCGCTCGAGCGTCCAATGACCTGCAGAGAAAAATACTGGGAGATGGATATTCACGCTCGAGCGTCAGAACTCCTGCTTGAGCGGAGAAGCAACAACAAAGGGCCCGCTCGAGCGTCAAAAGCCCCGCTCAAGCGTGAAGGCCAAAATCTGGGCATCAACTCTAGGTTTCCAAACACAGCCAACCTGTTTCAAACCTGCCCAACACAAACCAAGACTCCAATACAAATAGTAAGGGATGGAAATGAAAATAAGACAACAACACACTCCACGGAACCGAGTCCGGAATACAATAAATAAAGAAGGGGAAAACCGGGATCGCTATACTACATTTTAAGAGGCACATAAATTTTTAAGTGATATCAATTGTGGTTATCAAACAAGCATAATTGATTATTACTTAATGCATTCAGTTTTAAGTTTTGAATCAGCTTATCACTTAATTTTTGGAATTAATAAAACTAAATTGAGTACTGAAATGTTTAAGCATTAAACTGGAATTGCAATTTTTATACAAAGTAAAAAAAAATGTGGATATAAAAAAATTCAAATATATCAACTAATTTAATAAAACAGAGTGCTGCTATTAGCACCCTATCAATTATTTTGGACCCTCCATTTTTTAGCCTTTTTTTTATTATTACAATAATAACCTCAAATGAAATTACTAAAAAGGACATCAAAAATTTTGGGACACCCTATCTCACAATTAAGCCTACACACCCACTACATCATGAGTTAGGGTTTACAAGACCACCCACCTATTACACGATCTTGGGTAGAACTCACCTCAAAAGCTAGCTATTAAGGTGAGGGCGCCCTCATGCTTATATGCTTAATATTACTTTAGTACTCAGGTAATGTGAGACTTCGCTTCACATCCTCCCTCACACCCAGCGTGCTTACTTGGCAGCACCTGCGGCGTGTGGGCTAGGGACATGCGCCCTACCCGTCCTTTAGTACTCTGGCTTTGATACCTTGTTAACTTTCTAAATCAAATTGTATATTCAATTGTGTTTTAATACAATATGTATATCTGATATATATAGCAATTCTAAACCTAATCCTAAATAGGAAACAAGAATAAACCTAAAGTAATCCTAAATAGGAAACAAGAATAAACCTAAACCAATCCTAAATAGGAAACAATATTCACATAATATATACTATACTAATATTATTCTCACACCCCCGCTCAAATTCAAGGTGTTTGGGTAGAAAACACTGAGAGTTTGCTAAGAAGAAATAGAAACCGAGCAGTAGTGTGAGTCTTGGTAAAGCAGTCAACAAGCTGCAGAGCTGAAGAGATGAAAGGAAGCGAGATAAAGTCAGACTGCCGATGCTGATGAACAAAGTGACAATCAATCTCAATGTGCTTGGTCCGCTCATGGAAGACAGTGTTATGTGTAATCTGAATAGCGCTGTGGTTGTCACAATAGAAGGAGGACGGAGAAGACTGAGAGACGTCCAAGTCAGAGAGAAGACAACGAAGCCAGACAACTTCAGCAGTAGTATGAGCCATAGCACAATACTGAGTTTCGGCAGTAAAGCGAGCAACAACAGTTTGTTTCTTGCTTTTCCAAGAGATCAAGGAATCGCCAAGAAACATACAGAAACTAGATGTGGACTTGCTATCAGAACATCACCAACCCAATTAGAATCAGCATAGGCCACCAAATCTAGAGAGGAAGTAGAGGACAATAGTAAACCCTGAAATATAGTACCTCGGAGATAGCGAAGAATCCGAACCAAGGCAGCCCAATGTGTGGAGCGAGGAGTAGAGACAAACTGGCTAACCACATGAACCGCATAGGCAAGGTCAGGACGAGTAATCGTTAGATAGACTAAGTAACCCACGAGCTCTCGATATAGAGTAGGATCATCCAGAAGAACACCATCAGTAATGTTGAGCTTTACATTAAGCTCAATGGGGGTATCAGAAATCTTAGTGTCAGTAAGACCGGCACGATGAATAACCTTATTGGCATACTTGGCCTGAGAGAGAAAGTAGCCCTTGGGAGAAGAAGCTACCTCAATACTAAGAAAATACCATAATAGGCCCAGATCCTTCATTTCAAATGTGTGAAAAAGATGCTGCTTGGCCTCAAATATAGCAGAAGAGTCAGAACTAGTGATGATCATATCATCCACATACAGTAATAACGCAACAAATCTAGTAGAGGTGTGGAGAAAAAATAAAGCAGAGTCTTGGACACGAGGATAAAACCCAAGCTCAGTAATAGCAGTCTGAAAGCAAGCATACCAAGCACAAGGAGACTGTTTCAGACCATACAGAGCACACTGAAGGCGACAAACCTGTCCAGAGGAATGGTGAAGGCCAAGGGGAGGACACATGTAAACCTCTTCAGTGAGATGGCCATTAAGAAAAACATTTTTAACACCTATCTGATAATGAGACCAAGAACGAACAGCAGCGACAGATATCAAAGTACGGACAGTAGTCATCTTGGCAACAGGATCAAAGATCTCCTTATAATCAATACCATACTCCTATGAGAAACCTTTGGCAACCAGACAAGCTTTATAGCGTTCAAGAGAACCATCAGAATGAGTCTTGACTTTGTAGACCCATTTGCAACCAACTAGATTCTTACCAGTATGAAAAAGAACCAACTCCCAAGTACGAGTTTTCTGTAAAGCAAACAACTCATCTTCCATAGCTTGAACCCAATGAGGATCCTGACAGGCCTCCTTGTAAGATTGAGATTCTGAAAAAGAGTGAATAGCAAACAAAAAAATACGATAGGAACCAGAAAAACATGTATTAGACCAACCTAACCAGTTTGGAGGATGACGCGTTCGAGTAGGATATCGGTGTGCAGGAGGATCAGAGTCGTCAGAAGCAGGAGGATCAACAATAGGGGCAAAAACAATCGGTGAAGTAGGAGCCTTGCGACGAAAATAAACTAACAATGAAAGAGGAGAAGAAACTGAAGGAGAAGAAGATGGAACAAGCTCAGGAGAACTGTGGAGATGTACTCATTAGATGGAACCTCAGAAGGAAACGGATCAATATGAACCAAATCCTCTTTGGAAACTGGGGCGGTGAGAGGAGGAAGCTGAAAATAAGGTAGACGTTCGAGAAAAGAAACATGACGGGAGACATAAAGATGACGGAAAATAGGGTCATAACACCGATAGCCTTTCTGAGTAGGACTATAACCCAAAAAGACACAGAGGACAGACCGTGCACTAAGTTTGGTCCTATCTTTGTAGGGAATAAGGGCAAAACAGGCAGACCCAAACACATAAAGGAGGGAGTAGTTAGGAATTTGGGAGAAAATGCCTCATAAGGAGACCGGCCAGAAAGAAGAGGAGTAGGCATGCGGTTGAAAAGAAAAGCAGTAGTAAGAACTGCCTTCCCCCAGAATGGAGCCAGAACTGAGGCAGAGAGAAGAAGTGACCTAGTTGTCTCAAGAAGATGACGGTGTTTACGTTCGGCTCGACCATTTTGGGCAAGTGTATCTGTACAGGAAGTTTGGTGAATGGTACCCAAATTGGCCAAATACTCACAAAACTCATTTTTAAAATATTCCTCACCCAAGTTAGACCTTAACACTTTAATTGTAGACTCAAACTGAGTAGTAATCATAGATTGAAAGGTACGGTATATCCGATAGAAATCGGACTTATGAGTCATAAGATAAACCCAAGTGTAACGGGTGCAGTCATTAACAAATGACACATAGTATGCAGAACCCCCTTTGGTAAGGACACGAGAAGGGCCCCAAACATTAGTATGAACTAAAGAAAATAGTGTATCAGATATAGAAGTACTTTTACGAAAAGGTAAGGTTGTCATTTTGGCAAGTTTACACCCCCGACATTCAAGAAGGTCACTAGGAAAAACTTTACCCAATATACCTAACTAAGCTAAAGACCGTAAGCGGTTAGCAGACAAATGTCCTAATCTAGAATGCCACAAGTAGAAATGAGTGGACAGAGAATCTAACTGAAAAAAGAAAAAAGCAATTGGAGAAGTTGTTATAAGTAGATGCAAGCTCTCCACCACATAGAGGTCTCTAACTTTGCGGCCTATCTCAATCCACTGCTTAGACATCCGATCCTACACAGAATAGATAGAAGAAGAAGAAGAAGAAAAGATAACATCAAAACCGAAAGTATCAAGCTGATTGATAGATAATAAGCTGACAGATAACTGGAGAACAGAAAGGACAAATGGAATAGAGACAGCAAACATAGCAGATGGTAAGACAGACCCAATAGATATAACAAACATACCAAACCCATTAGCAGCATTAACAGTAATAGAAAAAGGAGGGGGAGTACAATTTTGAAGTAAGAAGAGATGGAGAGTCATATGATGAGAGGTACCAGAGTCAAAAATCCAGACAAACGAAGAGATACCTGAAGAAGACCCAAGCAAACCTGAATGAAGAGAGGAAATAATGGAGGCAGACGGGGATCGCTGGGAGGGAGACAGTGTATGTTGAAGCTGACTGATTAATCTGAGCACTCAAGGAAGCCAAGTCAGGATCAAGAGCTGGAGCAGATGCAGTAGAACTGGCGAAAGCCTAAAAATTACTCGGAGAAGAAGGGCAAAACTGGGTCTGAGACTGCTGAGAATATGAGCCAGATAGACATCCCTTCTTGGAGCAATGATACTTCCAAGGCAGAAAGCACACTCATCCAGAGCTAGAGACATCATAATAACCAAAAAGCTAAGAGGTTCAAGTGTAATAAACCCTAAATAGCCAAACTAGGGGTCAAAGGATAATAAACAAAAATCTGATGGGGCAAAATCTAATGAACTAATGCCAGATGGGCCAAATATGACCAAACATAACTAGAAAAGGAGTTACGTAATTCCCCAAAACAGATGTAGCGAACCAGAGAAGAGATGGGTCAACCAATCTGACCTAGAACCAGCGAGAGAGAGAAAGCAGACCGTCGCAAGAACCAGACGAAGTACCCAACTGAGATAGGTCGACTTCATGAGACCAGAGATTAGGATCAGAGATGGCTGCTAGGGTACTTTGAAA
This sequence comes from Camellia granthamiana, assembly GCA_036172215.1. Lineage (NCBI taxonomy): Eukaryota > Viridiplantae > Streptophyta > Magnoliopsida > Ericales > Theaceae > Camellia > Camellia granthamiana. The sequence goes on from CM069914.1 coordinate 67,354,303, forward strand.
ATTTAACAATCCATATTCTCTAAATCCAACAATCACCACCTCCATCACCACCCATCCATCTTTGCCAAATCTAATAATCAAAACCTACCCACTATCAAAACCTTGAAAAATCTTTGGCGTCAATATTCCGGCTGCGATGATGGCTACTATTTGATTGCATACACTTTTCCAGCAATGACAATGAGTAGAAGTTTTTTCGACAACCACAAGTCCATGAGACGAGAGGAATACAACAATAAAAGCTCAAAACAGATTCACAACTTTGATGGTTTTCTTAGTTTAGAGGAGATTGGCCTTGTAAGGGTAAGTATCTTGAAAAAAATGGCAAAAATAATAAAAATTGTTCGTTATTTTTTCAGGACTGAACTTCCAAACATATGACCAAAATTCTGGAACACAGGTCTGAACATTGTTTGTTTGTTCAGGAATTGGGAACCGAACATTTCTTATTTGTTCTGGAACAAAAAACCGAAGCAGCAACAGAAGCAGGCAGACAAAAAATGTCCGAGCACCCTTGAGTGGTCGACTGGTGGGTGGAATCTTGCCTAGTTTTGCTCACATAATGAGGCCATGGATAAATGACAGAAAACCAACCAGAGAAGCATGAGAGTAGGTTGTGTTGTGTGTGTGACAAAAGATAATAGGGGGGAAAAAAATAGATTGACAAACATCATAATGAAGCAAAGAAAAAAAACTTCTTAATCAGCACAAATTTTTTCTACTGGTTTTCAAAGGTTCTACTGTCATGGGTTTTGTTAGGGTTTTGGGAGAGAGGCTTTTTTGGGGTGTGGGGGCGTGCATTTGAATGGGTGGAATGTTTTTACAAAGATGATTTTGGTATCATTTGGGGTAAGAAAAAATATTTTAAAGGTTTTAAAATTTATAAGTGTGAGTCCAAAGAAGTAAGGGATCCAAAATAATTGATGGAGTGCTAATAATAGCACTTATAAAAAAAACATAGAACCAACTTGCATTTAAAGATTAGCTTTCAGTGACTAGTCTCATTGGCATAAGATTCAGAGGTTTTTTTATTTATTATTTTAAAGCAGATTTTCAACTTTAAGGTGGTAACCTATTGTGTGCTATGAAATGCACTTGATTGTCCAACCACTGAATATATCATGAAGTAAGCACTTCTTATATCTCAAATCTTGATAACAAAAGCATTCAATTTGTAAGAACCTCAAAATGTGGTCAGTTTGAAGAATAGAATGTTGTGCATTATTTTTTTTTGATCTTACGTGCATTATATGTTCTTTTGAAATCATCTTGCAAGAAGAGCCAAAACAAAAATAAGGACAATAAAATTCTCCCTATCGGTGAAACATACCAAAAAGTGTTTATGTAAATCGAATGAACCCAACTCCCACACAAAATAATCTTGCTGCATGTAAGAATCGAAATTTGCAAAATAGATTCACTAGAACATTTTCGTTTGATAATGTTGTTGATTTCTTGTTTTCTGTTTACAAAAAACAGAAATTGAGTTTTAAATAATCTAATGAATGTGAGTAATGAAATTTTAAATATTTGCAGAAATTAGGGGCTTTTATGGACCCGACCTATTTGCCAAAAATGACCAACCCGATTCAATCCACCAACTTTTAAGCAATTTCAATAGTATGGGTGGATGGATGTAGATGGAGATTTCTAGATCCTCTTATGTTCGGAGGGATGGCAGATGAGAGGCCACTAGAACACCATCTAGGAAACCAATCCAAAAAAAAAAAGATATTTATTGACAACATTATAAATACACTTCTTGTATGCTTAAAATATGAGCTTTGTAATTTGAAAAATTATAAATATTTATTATCAATTTTTTTTATGAAAATTAAAATTTTTAACTGATCTCCTATACAATCATAAAATTATCAAAATTATTAATTGAAATAAAATTCTGATATCATTAAAATCTGTTAATTGACTTCATAATTTTTTAATAAAATAAGTCATTTGTTATGAAATTAGAAATTCAATGAGTGGGATGTAATTTTCAAAAAGGTTCAGCTTGTTTCTAGTTGGAGATCAAGACTAGACCGTACAGTCCGCAACATGGGCCCACTTTTGGATCCCGTCTCGATGATCTGAACCGTTCACATTTTACGATTCGTTGAGTATATCATCCATGCAAAAAATCAAATCGATCGAATAACAACAATCACTCGTTCGAATCAATTTTATATCAATCATTTATTTTTTCACCGTCCATTTTTTTTTACCTTTATCTGCCTTTTACCCTTATTCTTTATTCTCTCTTTAGTTATTTGCTAGCAATTTCTTTATTCTCTCTTATGGAGCGAAAGAACTTCTAAAAAAAGGCGTTGTTCTGGGTTGTTAATGACACTAAAAGATCTTTTTGAAGACCAATGGATACCTACCACAAACAATGAAATGATTGGTCGAGGAATGGGTAGATTTTTATCATTTTTTCAGGTTGCCGACCGAATAGAAAAAACTCTAGAGCTTGGAGGGAACCATCACTCAAATCTCTATTCCCACTAGAGGTGCGCAAGGAATCAATTGACCCGATGAATCCGTCCGATCCGAATAGAGCCGAGGCTCTATGGTCGGCTTCGTCACTTTGGACAGTCGGCAATGGTTTCATATTCTATAAATTTGTTATCTGACGGTCAATGAATTGATCTAAAATATAATTATTAAAACCGAACCGAGCGAGATATATATTATATTATATATATTCAAATAGATAGTGGTCCATCTTGGGAATACACACCTCTCTTCATATAATATTTTATATTTACCTAAGAAATACACGCTTGTCATCTCTCTTTATCACTTTGGAGTTTGATCCAGAGTAACTCAATTTCCATTTTATCACAGAGTTTGAGACAAACTGTCACACTTCCCTATTTTTTCCATAGCCATTCAATGTCCTCTCTCTCTCTCTCTCTCTCTCTCCCCTAAACCCTAAGAAATTTCTCAGAAAACTAATCTTCAATCTCGATCTCATCTCTCTTCTTCATATCTGCTCTCCCACTCTCTCTCTCTCACAAACGATTTCCCAAAAAACAAAGCAACTCTCATCTCTCTCCCTCATCTGTTTCTCACTATTTTACCTCTTATCATCGATCTTTAATTTCCTCTTTAATAGTGATTGTAATGGAGAAGTGTTGTGAACAAGGGTGTGGAGATGTTGGGTGATGGCGGTCGTGGTGGTTGCGACTAGTGGTTGGTGGCTGTTGCTGAAAAGAGCAAAGGCCGTGGCGTTGATAGAGCGACAAGCAACGACGGGAAAAGAGTGGTGAGTTTCTTCTCTCCCCTTTTCCCCCCAATTTTCACTTCCCTCTTTCTCACACTGATCTGTAAGTATATATATATATTATATGAGTTTTATTTGTTGATTTGAAATTTGATTTCGTTTTTGGACAGATTCTTTCCACACTTATCAAATTCTCGAAATCACTCGAACCGACTGCTAAACTGAGTTCTTTGGTTCGGTCGATTTTGAACTTCACAACGGTCAGCAATGCATAACAAATTTTCTCACCCGATGCTGTCGGTTCGGCTGACGGGCTATGGATAAACCTGACCCGACCCATGCGCACCCCTTTCCACATCAAATGATCAATATTCTCAATACCCACATCCCACTTGACAATAAACCATACATTGTTATGTGGCGCCAAACTAAACATGGGTGCTATTCGATTAAGTCAGGCTATTACATGGCGTTGAAAAGACCATTTTACGTTAGCCAAAAATGATAAGGGGATTGATGGTGATATTTGAAAGAAAGTTAGGAAACTAAACCTTCCAGCCAAGTGGTCAATGTTCATTTGGAATTTTATTCGCAGAGTATTGCATGCTGATCTATCTCTTGCCAAAAGGGGATTTCAAAATGATTTTAACTGTCCTAGATGTCAAGAAGAGATTGAAACCCTTAAAACATGTATTTTTCTGTTGCCCCTTTGCAAAACGAATTTGGAGAGGATAATGTTTGGGGTGAAAATTTGTTATAGGAAACCCAATAGAGGCTGATTCTTGGTTTCTTGAGTGGATCAAAACTGCACTTGATAATGAAACTATCGCTGAATCCATCAAAATTCTTTGGGGAATACGGCTTCATCACAACAAAGCATCCTTTGAACATATTGTAGAGGACCCAATTTGACCTGTGGTTTCTGTTAACCAACTGGATTTTTTTTGGGTATTCAGTAAAAATATTTTTTCATTTTGCGGACATCCTTGTCATCTATGGCTGTTGAAAATAATTCTCTGAATTCCGTAATTTTTTCTAACAATGCACAATGCTTTCCAAAGACTACTTTTGACAGGTTTATAATAGATGGAGCTTGGAATTCAAAGAAAGCCAGGGCTGCCTAGGTTGTGTTCAACAACAATGGACAACAATCAAGGCCTATGGAGTTCCCTTTTTTTTTTTTTGCCTCATCAACATTGATGGCTGAAGCTTGTGCATGCTTAGAAGTTTTGGGATGGTGCATGTCCCACAATGTCAACACAGCTGCTATCCTTACTGACATTAGTTAACAGTATTACAAATAGTAAAGCAAGTGAATGGGATGTAGACGATGTTATTTTGGATATTTGAAAATATATATGCATCTTATCTCTCAAAAAAACAAAAAGAAGGGATTTTCACGAGGCCATAGTTTTTATTCAGGTTGTTTTTATTTTCTTCCCCCGGCGGGGTTCTACCTGGGAGAAGCAACTCCTCGTTTGATTAACTAAAGTATGTACTAGGTAAGGAGTGGCCTGGTGGAAATCAAGAAAGCTAGAGCTAATAATTTGGACATCCTTTCCAAATAATTTACAAAAGCTTAACTTAAAACCATAATATGCTACTAAAAGCATGGTTGCTAAACTTGTCACTTAAAATTCACTTCCTGTAAATATAACTAGTGCAGAATTTAACATAATATTCCCACATCATGTACTTCTCGGGCGAATTTCAGGCAACCTCAAGCCAATCCCAAAAGCATGGATCAATGCTTTCACCTCAGACACGTTGTTACAAGTCACGCGTTCTCGCTCAAAACATTCTTCTGGCAGACACTTCAAGCAGTCATCCTTCCAGCTATTCACAGCACATTTGCCATCGGCTTTTCTCAAAACTGGAGGCACGGAACAATATGAGGAGCAAGCATGAGCACAATTCCACATGAAAAAGAAAAAAATAACTAAAAATGAGAATATAAATGAACTAAGGATCAAAGACACGAATAAGATGTTGCTTCTCACTTTCTAAGAGTTCGGCGTCCCTTTTTTTGCTGTCATCACTGGCCACGCAAGTCCACTTGTCCAGTGCCATGCCAAGAAATGATAATAACAGTATCAATGTATTTACACACGCATAAAAATAATATAAAGTACCCCAAGACCTTATGTCACTCGCCAACAAGGAATATGCTTAAAACAAGTTGAATAACACAGGTAGCTAACCATGACTGAAATGTAGGGGCCACATAAAAGGCATAAAAAAAATATTAAATAGGAATATCTAACAAAATAAATAACCAATAGATAAGACAACTTGGACTCATCTTCCCAAATCTCATTGGCCCCTTACCTCATTTGGACAATTGTTTTCCAATTTCGTTGAGACAATTACGAAAGCCAAATGCTCAAGTCGTACCATCTCATCTCCTGCAATGTAATTATTAAAATATAAAAAACCAAAAACTAAAATACAAAATGAAATGCACGAACCTAATTCATCCAAACTACTCAATTGTGATGCAATCCCCCTACACCGTTTTCCCACATGGCAAAATATGGACATGGGTATATGTTCTAGACAGATATTCCATGGTCTTACTCTATGCCTCGAGCAAGCACAAAAATGCAAACTATTACTCACCGTAAAATAACAACCTTAAAAGACATGATATAAGACTACAAATAAAAGTCACTCAACACAATTCGAAGGTAGTAAAACCAAGGAAGAAGAATTAAAATCACCGGCGGGTCCAATGGCAGGAGAGAAATCATACCATAAACACTCGCCACATCCCCTGATAACTTGTAAATGATGTATATAGGAACCTTCACAGGCTTCAGAGCCAAAGAGTTTAGCGGTCTATCATTGAGGATCCTCTGGACAGTCTCACCAACTCTAGATAGAGAGAGGCCAAACAAAATATGTTTTAGATTGATGAAACGGTGATCCTGCATTCTTCTTTCATGATCAGCAGTCTGAATTACTTCAATAACCTCATCCGCAAAAAGTCCAAAGACACCACATGATAAAGGAAAAGTAACTGCTTCCTGAAAACGCTGCAACTGTTGTGCGCATGCACATGCACATGCACATGTGAGAGAAGAAATGGAAGAAGTTGACATACAATTAACAGGAAACATCAGTATGCACCACCACCAAGCTATCTCTATCTCTACTGACGGAAAAATATAGTGACAATGACACATGAAATTTATAAACATGAAAAATGACAATGACATTCACAAGTAAAAAATTAACGGAGCATATAAATCATGCACTTCAAATCATCACAAGCAACCATATCACACGACGACATACTATGAAACGTAGACAAAGACATGAATACGGACACGGGACAGTAGACATAGATACGACATCACACGGATACATCAACATGGAAAATTTCAGAAAAGACAAACCATATGCTAATACATTTACATAATTGTAACACATCTCTCATCCTTTTAAACCATATGCTAATACATTTACATATCTTTGTCATTCAATTTTATGTGAAAGGTCAGTAGGATCTATTCTTAAGAACTATACATTTTTTTAAGGGTATAAGATAATTATGTCAAATTCTCAGCTTTGAAACTAAGACGTCAGCAAATTTCTAAAAATTGTTGGTCTGATGTTTATATTTTAGAGATAAACATGGCCAAAGAAATTATGGACATGTCGCAAAATGAATGTCAAACTCGTGTCCAAAAATTCAGATTTTTATGTTAAATTATGGACATGAAAATATATATATATATTGAGCGTGTGTTCCAAAGTGTCGGAGCAGCGTTTACGTCTGACACGGACACGTCACTTTCTCAGAAGTGTTTGTGATTCTTAGCCATAGAATCCAAAAATTAGCAAAGACTGCAAGACGAGATAAAACTAATGCACATCACACTCCCAAAATAGTACAGTGTACCAACATCCCAAATCCCAATCATCTTACATATTGACTACACTTTATGCAGAAGTTGTACAACAGATGCTACCTGTGGAAATATAATGCAGCATACAAATGCAAAAATAAATAAATAAATTTGCACAAACCTACTACATTTAGCTAAGAAAACAGCAAATACTGTCGAAAGTTTTTCCTAAGAAATTCAAACATAAGCCAAGAAGAAATTAAAAAGCACCCTCCACTGCGATGAATTAATTCATAAGTTAATCAGTAAGATAAGCGACAAATCAATACAAACTACTTTCATCCCCGTGCTACGCACATGCATATGCAATTATGTATAGAGTTCGGAAAAAATAGCTGATTTAAAATTAAAGTGCGCTGAAGTTGACCTTAAACGGAGTTGGCAAATGCAGTCATTGGGATATCTTTGATAGCAATATACACGCCAGAACCAACAAACAAAAACCAAATGCACACATAGGCCATTAGTAGTATCAGCTAATAATAAGAACAGATAAACCCGCTTTGAGCCGGATACTGCCAATTCCTCTTTGGAAAGCGTATACAAAACAAGCACAAGGATTGAGTATAGCCTACACATATAGTTATAACAAATAAACGGGTGTGGGTAAAAATATGATGCTATCAGATATAGAAAAAGGGGAAATGATCACACAATGTTATTTTTTTATTGATAAGTAATCATACAATGGTATTCATTTAACTGCCACATCGCATTTGGGGCCGAGGAAGAAAAATCATAACATAGAAGGAAACAGTGTTGGTTTCAAAAGCAGCATATGCAGAATTCAGACAACTATGGACATATGCTGATGCACGAAGCACTACCCAATCCCTCCATCTACTCTGTGACCAGGAAATAAAATATAAATTGGAGGATAAAAGTCAAATAAAAAAAACAGACATGACACAAATAAAAAAACAGAAGGGTGTACCACGGATATTTTGAGCTCGGCCAAAGAGAATAGCGCACCCTTGAAAGAACGAACAAAACCAAGGAGCTCAGAATTTTCTAAATTAACTAACTCCTCAAACTTGACACACTTCCAAGCCTCTACAAACAAAGTATCAATAACATGGTGACCTCTTGCGCGCCTCAACTCCAAAGTTAGCTGCATTTTACAATCTTCCTGGTTTTACAAGAGCAAAATTGAACATAATGATTCACCTCTTTAAAAGAAATGTAAACCATAATAAATGAGATACAATTTTGGAAACACATTAAGGCACAACAGCGAAAGAGTTAATATGCCAACAAGATCAGACTGGACTAGCAGCCCAACTGACTGGACAGAAAATCTGTTTGCCATTATCATCAATTGCGATGCCTTTGGTACGCCAACAAGATCAGACACAAATAGCACCCCAACTCACAAGTTTGGAACACCAAACATTTTAGAAAAGTAATTTGATCATTTTGATGTAAATTTTAATACAGATTGTTTAATAAAAGTAAAGGAAACTGATGTTAAAAGGAAAGAACCAGACAATCATACAGACTTTCATAACACCAAAATTGATTTCAAGCTCATACCTTCAGAGGCACATACTTCTGCATTTCAGCCAATGCAAGGCTTCTATCACGCGGGCTGCTAACAATATCCAACTACAACCATAAGAATCACAAATTAGCATAGCACGATGAGGAATTCATCATTGGTAAATGAATTAGTAGAACAATTAGAGTATTCTATCTAGAAAAAGTGCACAATTTTAGTCCATAAGTTGAAACAAAAATATTACCTTGGCCTCGGAAAGATCAAAATCCCAAAGAAAAACCTATATTGAAAAGTAAGCACGCAAAATCAGAGTTCACAAAAAGAAAATAAAGAATAAAGGAAAATAACCACAAAAAAAAAAAAAAGCAAAAGAAACCCACATCAAATAATTATTTGAACGAATGACAAAGATAAGGTTTGAAGTGAAAAGCTAGTTAGAGGAATTATTTAAAAAAAAAAAAAACCACAACTAGCAAGAGACAAGCGATTTGGAAAGGCATTATTTGCAAAAAATGAGCCAGAAGACAACAGTAGTGATTATCTAGAAAAAAGGTTTGCATGGACTCCGAAAGACGAAACATTTTTTAAGTTGCAGAACAACTGACAAATAAGAGAACAAACAAGGGAGCCAAAAGGGTCATCTAACTCACGTTCACCCCATTTATATTTCAAGTAGCTGAGTGCAATAAATTATGGGGAAAAAGTACTGAAAATTAACAATTAAAGCAACCAGCGAGAAAGAAAGGGTGAGCATTGGGCTGTGATAACACAAATTGAGTCACTCAAATGGGCAGTTCGTTTTTCCTAAATTAGAATACAAACCTTGAATTAGATAAAATGGGTAGATTTGCAGGCTGGGCCAGAATTGGGAGTGCCAGCTGGTGTCTGAGTTTTAGACTTCATTAAGGCTTTATAACTCTTTGACTATTTCTCGTGTCATCAAAGAGGCAGCAGTGAGAATATTGGGAGCAGGTGGATGCACAGGGGTAAACAGGTGCAAATCAATTGCTGCTCAGCAGAAAGATGTTGTTATAGAATATATGGATTGATGGATATGTGGGTTAGATTCCTTGGACTGCCACTCCACTCGTAATGTGTTTCAGGCTTTGGAGATGCACGTGGTGGCTTTGTCAAAATGGATGAACATGACTGGCAATAGGTTTTCCAGCATATCTCATAAGGCTTCAGAATTTTCCAGTGATGACCAAGAAGCTCAAAGGTCACCAAAGCCAAGGATGATGAATAAAGGTGTATGACATATGGGAACTGCACAGAGACTGAGTGTGTGGGGGGTAATGAATACCTTATGGGATAGTGGTACAATTGTCCGACAGATGGAGATTTTTTCAAAATTTAAGTGTAGAAGCAAAGGGGTATGTGGATAAAGAAGGTTTGACCACGTGACAAGGATCTGAACGTACCATTTTTACTATTGGTATGGTACACACCGATACTGTTGAATTTTGGTATACTGTTTCAGATTTATAATCATAAACAAAATATTAAAATTTAATTTAGATGTATATATTATAACAATAAAAAATTTATTTTAAAAAAAAAAAAAAATCTTGACCAGTAATCAAATTCTCCGATAACAAAGAAAATAATAATATTAGTAACAACAACAATAACAAGTGACAGAAATTGTTTGCTTTTTAGAGTGTCAAGAAACCTTTCCCAAGCGTTCTATTCTTCTTTTTTCTTGATTTGGTGCTTGCTTTAAATTCTTTGCAAAGTAGAATAATGCAGTTGTCATTTCAAAAACCATGTCATCACTTCAGGAACTGAGAGTTGTACACATTCTATTCTCCTTCCCTCCCTCCCTTCCGAATGCAGCATACAACTCCCTGTTGTACTGCGCTCTCTCTCTCTCTCTCTCTCTCTCTCTCTGTGCATGTGTGCCCTCGCGGGGCACTAGATACTTCTCTTCCATCTTCTGATTTCAGTATATCGGACAATAACAGAAACAGAAGACGGAATAGCCAGAAGATGAAAAAACTACAAGATAGACAGAAACAGTCCAGTATTTTGAGTGAAAGAAAAGATGGATGTGTGTACCATTTTTGTGCCGGACGGGAACACCCTGGGATGTACTGACTAATACAATACAAATTATTAACATTGGTCCGAACCAGGTTTGAATGGTATGTAAGTGAGGCCATGAAATGTGTCGTTGGAAGGAAAGGGAGAAGCAATAACTAGATGGAGGACAAAGGAAAAGAAGCATCTCTAGGCTCAGAAAGGCGAGGGAGCCAAAGAAGCTGGATAATAAAGTGAATTCCAACAAAGGAATGTATAGTTTATAGGCTCTAACTTTCATGTATGGCTTTCCTCCTTTTTTGCATCCTCTTGCTAATAAAAGTTTATATACCAAACCAAAAAAATTGATGAAATGTGAAAATAGGTATATAACATCACTTGACATATTTGGAATCCACCTCCATGCAATTTAGATAAAATAATCAATTTGAGAACCACATAACTCCTTAATACTCAAAAGAGACCAAATTTCTCAGCTTGACAAACCAAAAAAAAAATCATTCATTTAAGCAGTTACACGAATCCACCGACTATAGCTCATTGTGTAAAATCATATTCGCGGTTAAATCAACATACAATCGTTCAAAATTTTGACAATACAAACAACACCTTGATTGAAAAATTCAATTCAGGTGGTTTTGAAAAAGAAGGGGGAAAAAAAGAAAAGAAGGGGAAAAAAAAGAAATGAAGGGGAAAAAAAGAAAAGAAAAGAAAAGAAAAGATAAAACTATATATACAGCCCAAAAAAATACTAAATAACATAAATCCCACGGATATTGCATAGTTGTCACAAGGTTTCACTGAGCATTTGGTGGGAAAAAGTATATATGTTGCTATTTCTACTATATGTTAAAGAACAAAGACAGAGAGAAGCTGAGAGCGACAAGAGTGGAAATAGAACACTTTTTTTTAGATCGGCCAAAAAAAATTTGTATTATAGTAAGTGCCAAAAGGCCACAAACCATATACACTCACAAGGATAAAAGAGAGTCAGAGACAAAAATGAATAGGGTATGTGTTTGGAAGACGAGGAGGAGATAAAATGTGGAAAAAAAAATCAAGGAAGAAAGGCAAAAGTAGGTTAGAATAAAAGAGAATAAAGATATTTAATAGCCCTCAACAAAGAAAAAGAACGAAGAAATACGATGGATATATGCACAGGCCATTATTGCCTAACAAAGTTACCTAATAGGACCCAAATCCTATAGTAAAGCCACTAAAAGTCCTAAATGCAACAAAACGCATCAACATTCCATAAAAGACTCCTAATAATACTAATCACTTCACTTCACATGCATGCAACAAGTAGAACGCAATAATTCCCTCTTGTTCGAGAAAACATGAACTTAAGTTCCATTCAATATCTAAAAAAATAAAATAAAATAGAACCATCTAAATCTTTATCTTTCACTAAAGTTTAAAAAAAAAAAAAGTCTAAATCCTCATCTTGATTTTTGCTTTGATTTTAAACTAATGCAACTTGGCCAATGAGAAAAACCTAATGCACCTTGGTCTTCATGATAATTTATCAAACATGAACGGGCAACTATAACATGCAAACTTCATGTTAGAGAGATAGAGAGATAAAGAATAGATGATAATGGACAAAGAAGGAGATAACGGCAAAAGAACAGGAGGCAAAAAGTGGGAAGTAGGAGGAACCGCATAGAGAATCTCAAGAAAGGAATAAGAATAGAGATTGGGAAGTAAAAGATGGGAACAGAACACAATCCCAAAGCAATATTTCAATCTCAATTATTCAATACTCAAATCATATTAACTATGATAAATATTGTCGTTTCAAACCAACTTTATTAATGAGCTTTTTTGTCATTGTTTATTATTTTCAATTTTTCAATCACCACTCTTGTAACACCCTAGAATTTTTCCCTCCGCTCGAGCGCAAGAGTGACGCTAGAGCGGTCTTGTGAGGCTCCCAGTACTTTTGCAATCTATCCAAGATTCTGAGAGTTGTGAATTTCCACAGGAGTGGTCGCTTGAGCGGTCAGCTTGGTTAGTCCGTTCGCTCGAGCGCAAGATTGAACGCTCAAGTGGTCTGCCTGATTGAGTCTGAATTTTTGGGACTAGTGGGGTTGCTCTTGACATTTTAATTATTGTGTTTGGAGCCTCCTTGTTTTATTTTGGGACATTGATCGAAGTGGTAACAGGATGGTTGAGTAAGATTGGACCAAAAACTGACTTGGGTAATTTTCCTATGAACAACCATCACTTTTTTGCCATTTTCTTTTTCCACACTTTGAATTTGGGTGTGAGGCTAGAACCATTGGAAAACTTGTTTCTGAGGCTTCGATTTGGACATAAGAACGACGTAAAGCGAAGTCTAGATGAGACAGTTATGCCCATGTGAAATTTTAGTATCTATGCTGGAAGCAAGTGCACTCGAGAGCAGAAAGTGGCGCTCGAGCAGACTGTGCGAATTCAGCAGTTTAAAAAATGATTTTCTTGATCATTCTCTCCATTTTTCTTCTCTCTTCCTTCCTCTCATCCTAAGTCCGAAAAACCTTAGATTTTTTACTCAAATACCTTCCATAAAGATTTGACCAAGATCTCTTACCAAAAAGTGAAGAAGGCTTGAAGATCTTACTTTTCTACCGATTGAAATTTGATTTGCAAAGGATTCTTCTCGGAGCTTTGCTTTCTTGCTTGATCCTTGAGGTAGTGGTTTCTAGTTCTCCTTCAATACTCTCATTTATAGATAGATTTGTGGTATTTTCCTTATACAAATAGAAAATTTATATTTTTAAGCATATTGTGATAAATCTTGAGATTGGGGGTTTAGGGTTTGAAATGTTGGGGTTTACTGGTTGGGTTATGATTATGGACTTAGGAATTTGGCTGTATAATTACTAGAAAAGTTGGAATAAAAAGTGTTGGGTGAAAAGCTTTAAGTTTTTTTAAAACCCTAGCTTGGTACATGAAGATAGATGATAGTTTTGCTTAAATTGAAAGTAGTATCATGAAATTGAGGTGTTAAATTGAACATATACAAGTTTAATTGAATTTTGGAAGTGTTTGGGAATTTATGTAAAAGTTGCGATTAAACCCTTATTTTCGATATTTTAAATTATGTGATAATATGAAACAAAGTTTTGGGGGCAGAAATTGTTAATGGCATGGATGATATGAATTTTGTGATGAAATGATGAAATTGAGGTTTAAGAGGTTGCATTGAAATATGTTGAATTGCATTGAGCTATGTTGAACTTGCATCGAATTATGTTGAATTGCATTGTTTGGTGTTGAGTGTGTTGAATTGTATTGGGTTGCATTGGACTGTGTTGGGTTGCGTTGAGTTGTATTTGGTGGTGTTGTATTGGTACCCATGCGGGGAGTTGAAAAAGTGCCCAATTGCTTTGTCTAGGCTTATCGCCAGACAAATGTGAAAAAAATGATTTTTGGGTGTCCACACAGTCCCGCCATATAATAGCCAGCAAAAGTAAAAAAAAACGATTTTTGGGTGTCCTCAAAGTCTTGCCGTATTGTAGCCGGCAAAAGTGGAAAAACGAATAGTTTTGAAAATGTTTTTGGGTGCCCACTTCCTGCCGTATAATAGCCGGCAAATGTGGGGATGGTTTTTAAAGTCAAATGTTTTGGGGAGTTCACTTCTTGTTGGGTGCCCGCTATCCCACCGTATCAAGTCGGAAAAAGGTGGAATGTGTTGAGAAATGTGTTGAGTTGGTGATGATACGTGTGAATTGTGATGAACTTATGAAATTACAATTTAAGGTGTACTTTGATACCGAAGGAGAATGCATATAAAAATTATTTGAAAAGAATGGATAATGAAAAATAGTAATTGGATAAGAGGTTGGTAATAATGAACTCACCGACTTGTTTGTATTTATAAGGAAAGATTAAGAGTTTTGTTTTTGTAATTAATTGAGCAATTGAATTAAATGAGTTTATTATCCTTGTGTTATGTAGAATTATAATTGATAATGCAAATGTGGATGTGATGTAGTTGTTAGACAAGTAGGAGTTGAGTGTAGGAGAATTGTTATTGAATATAAAAGAGATTTGGATTTCTACATTATGGAGTTATAGCAATAATGGATAAACAAGTGAGAATGGATTGTACGAGGGCTATTTTTGGAGTATTATGGGAACTTAAACTTTGAGGTTATGGAGTTATAACAATTGTGAATAATAAAAAGGTAAATGGAAATGAAATGAGGAATACTTTGGAATTGGGTTAATAATTTAAAATGGCGTTGTTCCTTAAGCATATTTGTTTTCAAAAAGGATTTATGATTTTCTGATGATAAGGGATAATTTTTATGGCTGAAGGTTTTTCTTAAATGCTCAAATAAATTTTGAGAAAAGGTACTCTCTACGTATGATATTTTGAAATTATAAAACGTCACCTTACTAAATGGTAGCTCCCTGCATGCATGATCATTTCTATCTGTGTTATCTACTGTTGTAAAACTATGAGATTCCTACTGGGCAATTATGCCCATCCCTTATTGTCTCATTTTTTTTACAAGAGAATTCGAATTTATTGGTTGGAATTAAGAAGTCCATGTGTCTTTTATGTGTAATTTCATCATAGATGTGAAAGAAATAAATATTGTACATTGATATTTGTAATTATTTATTTGTAACTCCACAGTTGAAGCTTGACATTTATTATTGTTATTGTTGTATTCATTGAGAGAAAGAACATGTATTATTATGTTTTCTATTACTCAAGGGTGATAGATATGTGTAAAAAAAAAATGACCTAAATTAAAGGCTTTTGGTAATGTTTCCAAGTAAATAAAAATTGAGGCGTGAAAATTCTTCATTTTTTTAAGCAACTTTCAAACAATAAATGCCTAAAAAGTCATAAAAATAAATAAATACATAAATAAAACCAAATGAAGAAAAGAACGTTAATTTTTTTTTAAAAACAAGACAAAGAAGGCAGCTAAAAAAGACTGATGTTAATCTACTGACCCCTATGACATTCCACATGGTTAACTAATGAATAATGATGATTCATCCATTTCCTAATCACATAATTCATTTTACAAATATTCACCATATAACTTATGTAGCTAACACTAAATTTACAGAATTACTCCAATGCAAGGTGACACCAGATTCCTAAACTATCAATATGGTTAGGTAAATCCAAACAATCATTTAAAAATTTCAATTTCAAATAGATGATATGACCAATTTATGCAACAAAAAAATTAGGGAAGACAGCACTAAGAGGCCCATCCAAAATTATTATCCATCTTGCTTTAAATAAAGAACCAAGTAGCGAATATCTTGGAAAAAATCAACCAACACAACTCAAATACACTTCTAGAAACAAAACCAGAAGACGGAATATTACTACAGAATTACCTTGAAGTGGTACCCAAGATCTTTTAATAGCGATAAGTATCTCTGATATTGCTGCATACATGCAATTATCCATGCAAGAAACACATGGAATAGTAAGTATTAAGATTAAGACTCATTGCCACACAAAAGGAAATAATTGTTACCTGCAGCATCTCACCAACATCATGTTCCCTTAGGATAGAAAATGCTTTTACATCCATCCCCCCTACAGCAAAGGCTTTCAGAGGACCATCATCAGACTGCATATCAGGGAAGGAGTTGAATCATCAATTCCTCAAAAGAAAATGGGTAAAAAAAACAGAGGAAAAAAAGTGTTCAAGTCAGGTGCTGTTTAAAAAAGCTAAAAACTAAGGACCGAAAATTAAGTATTAAGAACTGAATTCTTAATTTTTAAGCTAACAAACCTGTTTGATAACAATTGTGCTGAACTAAAAATAAGTTATACGTATAAGATCAAATTTGAAATTTATTATTTTGAACTTGTATGTTACAATTTTTATATTGTGATGATGGTGGTAGTGGTGGGTTGTGATGGTATGATGGTGATGGTCATAGCGGTGGCGGTGGCGGTGGCGGTGGCGGTGGCGGTGGCGGTAACATAGTGGTGGTAACAGTAGCAATGATAATGGTAGTAAATGATGGTGGTGCTCATGGCAACAATGACAATGGTGATGAAGGTGGCGGTGGCGGTGGCGGTGGCGGTGGCGGTGGTAGTGATGGCATTGGCATGGTTGTGGTGGTGGTAGTAGTGATAGTGGTAGCGTTGGTAGTGGTAGTGATGATGGCATGATAATGGTAGTGGCGGCGGCGGCGGCGGCGGCGGCAATAGCCACAACGATGGTGGTGGTGGTGAGTTTATAATAGTGTATATCGATACTTATGTTTAGTACTTATAAATTCAATTAGAATTAAGTAAGTTTGATATGACTTAAAATTTTCTTAACTTTTAACGCACATTTTAAGAGGTACATAAATTTTTAAGTGATATCAATTGTGATTATCAAGGAGGCATAATTAATTATCATTTAATACATTCAGTTTTAAGTGTTGAATCAGGTTATCACTTAATTTTTGGAATCAATAAAACTAAATTGAGTGTTGAACTGTTTAAGCACTGAACTGAAATTGCAATTTTTATAAAAAGTAATAAAAAATGTGGATATAAAAAATTTAAATATATCAACTAATTTAATAAAAAAGAGTTTTGCTATTAGCAACCTATGAATTATTTTGAACCCCCCATTTTTTAGCTTTTTTTATTACAATAATAACCTCAAATGAAATTATTAAAAAGAACATCAAAAATTTTGGAACACCCCATTTCACAATGAAGCCCACACACCCACTAATTATCATTTAATACATTTAGTTAGGGTTTATGAGACCACCCACCCCCATCACCACCCATCCATCTTTCCCAAATCTCACAGTCAAAACCTACCCATCGCCAAAACCTTGCTAACCCTTTGGCGTAAACATTCCGGCGATAACGGTGGCAACTATTTGATTGCATACACTGCTCCAACAATGACAATGAATGCAAGTTTTTTCGACAACTACAACTCCATGAGAAGAGAAGAGTACAACAATAAAAACTCAAAAGAGATTCATAACTTTGATAGTGTTCTTAGCTAAGAGAAATTGGCCTTGTAAGAGTAAGTTTCTTGAAAAAAATGACAAAAATAATAAAAATTGTTCGTCATTTTTTCGAAACTGAACTCCCAAACATATGACCAAAATTTGGAAACACAGGTTCAAACATTATTAATTTGTTCAGGAACAGGTAACCAAACATTTCTTATTTGTTTCAAAACAGATAACCGAAACAGCAGCAGAAGTAGGCAAACAAAGGAGGTTGGACCACCCTTGGGTGGTCGACCGGTGGGTGAAATCCTGCCTAAATTTGCTCACACAATGAGGCCATAGATGAATGATAGAAAACCAACTAGAGAAGCATGAAAGTGGGTTGGATCGTGTGTGTGAAGAGATTACAGGCAAAGAAAAAAAAAAATCAAATAGATTGACAGACCTTATAATGAAGCAGAGAAAAATAATTAATCACCACAAATTTTTTCCACTGGTTTTGGAAAGTTCCACCGTCGTAGGTTTTGTTAGGGTTTTAGAAGAGAGACTTTTTGGGGTGTCAGGGCATGCATTCTAATGGGTGGAATATTTTTACAAGGATAATTTTGATATCATTGGGGGCAAGAAAAGAAATTTTAAGAGTTTTAGAAAATATAAGTGAGTGTCCAAAAAAATAGAGGGTCCAAAATAATTGATGGGGTGCTAATAACAGCATTCATAAAAAAACATAGAACCAACCTGTATTTAAAGATTAGTTTTCAGTGACTAGTCTCACCGGCATAAGATTCAGAGGGTTTTTTATTATTATTTTAAAGCAGATTTTCAGCTTTAAGGTGGTAACCTGTTGTGTGCTATGAAATGCACTTGATTGCCCAACCACTGAATATATCATGAAATAAGCACTTCTTATATCTCAAATCTTGATAACAAAAGCATTCCACATGAACGAACCTCAAAATGTGGTTGGTTTGAAGAATAGAGTGCTGCACATTTTTTTTTTTTCTTACGTTCGTTATATATTCTTTCAAAATCATCCTGCAAGAAGAACCAAAACAAAAATAAGGACAATAAAATTCTCCCTATAGGTGAAACATCCCAAAAAGTGTTTATGTAAATCGAAAGAACCCAACTCCCACACAAAATAGAATTACTAGAAAATTTTCGTTTCATAATGTTGTTGATTTCTTGTTTCCTGTTTACAAAAAACAGAAAATAAGTTTTATAAACAAACTTTGAAAACAAAAAATAAACGAATTTGATAAGTTGCAGTGACCCATTGTTGAGGGTGGACGGAAACTTGTTTGGTGTACAAAAAAAGTTTTGAAAACAAAAAAAACAAGTTTGGTAAGTAGCAGTGACTTGTAATTGAGGGTAAACGGGTGTGGTGGCCCGCGGTAGGGGCTGTAAAGGGTGGGGGTTGGAGTTGCTGCTCGAATTATTGCTAGAGGTCACGATGAGGCCGAGGGTCACAGGAGGTGACCATCTGATAGCCCGCCAACAGTGGGTGGTGGTGGTGGCAGTGAATGGTAAGTGGAGGTGGTGAGAGAGGAAGAGTGAAATTTTGTTTTAAAACAAGTGAACACTTGTTTTTTTTTTTTTTTTTTTTCCAAAATTTTAAAATTAATTCCATTTTTTTAAATAAAAAATAAACCAAACAAGTCTTCATTTTCAGTTTCAAAAAAAAAAAAAAACACACACACACACACACACAATAACCATACTAAACAAGACCTTACATTTTTGCTGAATTTCACCCCAAGAAAATAATTTCAAATTTAATCAAGTCCACACATGTCATAAAAATCAAGCACTAGTAATAAGCATAATAAACATAGTAATTACCAGTGTACCATGCAAATGTTAACTTGATGTGCCCAAAATTGAATAGTGTGCATGTCACTAGTTTGCCCAACTTACATACATAATACATTAAAAGAATAATTGTCTTGCTTCGTAGTTCAAGATGATATGTTTTTCAAATGTTCCTGACTACCAAAAGCAATATATACTAAAAACTCAGTAAGGGCAGCTTCGCCCAACAGCTAATCTGCCATTAGCGCTTCTGGTGGCGCAGGTTCAAATAACAGATAACAACCTTTTGGGTGCCACATACCCAATATCCTAGAAATCAACTCCCAAAACCCATCAACATCTCTCATAATCAGAACTTGCCAAAAAACTTGCCTCTTATATTCAGAGCTGATTCTAAGCAAACCAGAAAATTATTCACAAAGGCTTCAAAAAAATTGGCATAATATGTAATCCTAACAGCTGGGTAATTCTATGTGCACACAACACACAGAATCTCAGCAAACAACATTTGTATTGTTCGGATATAAACTTCCAAACAAAAAAAAAATTGTTCAATCATACATTCAGTTCAATAATTTATATCCAAACAGCTGTCTTTTGTATGGAAGTTTATATCCGAACATTTAACTTTTGTTTGAAAGTTTATAACCTAACGGCACAAGCCGTGTGTTGCGATTTTCTCTAGTGTGAATAGAATTTCCCCTTGACCAAGCCACTCCTCACCCAGTATATCGAAACAAAATTGGATGCCATAAACACTCAATTCATTTCGATTCAGTACCCAATCAAAAATGCCATGCTAACTCAAAACTCTTATCAGGCCTTTATAGAGAGGCTCAGTAATCATTCTAGTATCTTTGTCAAGCAAATGATGAAACACTATTGAGTCTAGCAAAAACTGTTAAAACCAAAAATAAAGGATTTAGAGCATTTGCAACAATCATTGAATATAATGCATGCATATTGCACAAATAAATAAACTGCTAACAAGAAGGCAAAGAAAATTGATTGTGAAAAAAACAATAACCACAAAAAGTAAAGGTGTATGCACAATAAAACAGAATTTACCACATCAAAAATGCTCAAGACAAACTTTGCAATAGTTCCAAACACACTGTCCCGAACAGTATTGGGTAACTCCTCCAACGTATCCCAAGGAAGAAGGAGCATCCCTCTCAAAGTCAATGCTACAACGGCCTCTACAATCTTCTCTACTTCTCCACGGCATTTTCGGTTTCCAGTTGCCGCAGGCCATAAACCAATTTGCAAGTGCTAAAATAACGTTCTTTGAAAAATTAGGGATTGGAGAGAAAATACACAACAAAGAAACCGTATGAAATAAACACATGGAGTAAAATCAATCCATATTTTATAATTTGGTTTGGATAACAATTCCTTTCAACTATGCTTCTAATTCAAAAAACAAAAAAAAAACACAAATTGAACCCCGCTAATAAAATCCAATAGCCATTTATATCCTTTGGATGTCAATCGAGATAACAACTGTGCTGCACTATCTCATCATATATACAATCACCCGCAAGGAATCCAACGCATAAAGGTTTGCACTACAACTACTACTTGAGCATTAGTGCACAATTCGGTAACTTGTGGAAAACCTCTCTCTCTCTCTCTCATTCTCTTATTGGAACTCTTAACTCTCTTTTTATTTGATCAGATGAAAAGACTTTCATTTATCAAAAATATAATGGCCTTTACTATTTTTTATAGTTGATGTAACTAACCATTTGTTTTTAATTTGTACATTGGTATATGTGTTTTAAAGTTTCAATGCTATTACTCATTTTAAGATTTTTTCTCTACGTTGTATGTTTTCTTAGAATGCTTGAATTTATTAATTAATTTTGTTCTTATGCCTAAAATGATTTTTATTTGCTATTATTTATTTTTTTAAAAACAAATTTATTTAAAACTCGCCATATATTTTTAAAAATATATATTAAAAAATGTATCCCCGTACCCATATCCAACTTTTTATTGATGTCCCCATACCCTAAAATCATAAAAAATGGAGAAGAATCCGACTCTTAGACACATCCATGTCCAACATTTCTACTAAGTCCGTGTAACATTGGTCACCACTACCATCACCATTAGTAACCACCACAACGATAACAATACTTCTATAAAACAAATGAGCTTCCAAATAATGTTGGCTTTACTTCTATAAAGCACAACAAAAAAGCTATGGTGAATCTGCAAATCAAATAATATGGCACAGAATCTTCTGGTGAATTCATTCGACTCCATAGTGATTAAATATTACACTCTCCTTGAAATCACTTATTACTATCAAACGTTTTAATAAGCAAAAAAAAACTTTTTCATGAGCTTTTAGTCACAACTGGAGGTATGCCACTACAAAATTGCAAAGAAAATAGTTGTATTCCTAATAATACTACCAAAATAATCATAATCCTTGTTGCTTATGTATAT
This sequence comes from Camellia granthamiana, assembly GCA_036172215.1. Lineage (NCBI taxonomy): Eukaryota > Viridiplantae > Streptophyta > Magnoliopsida > Ericales > Theaceae > Camellia > Camellia granthamiana. The sequence goes on from CM069914.1 coordinate 67,376,186, forward strand.
ATGCTTTTGACAGCTCAAGGTATACATAATTATGGGGATTGCAGGTTCATATAAACTCATATCAATGCATTACTCAGTTAGCACAAAATAATTAAGACAAAACAAAGCCACCAACCATTTCTTAAAAATGAAACCATCATAGAATGCAAAGCAAATAACAAAGTCTATCAGCAATAAATAGCTAGACAAAAAGACATAGAACATTATTTACCTAGTAAGATAGATGTGCAGTACAGTGTATCAAAAGTACATGTAGATTTGGATGTGGTTGGTTGTAGTCTGTGTGTACATAATTACAGAGGATGTATTCATTCAAATTTTAGTCAACCAAATCTTCTACACACATACATAGTAGCAATTGTTCCATATCGCTATCATCAAAGTTCAACAAATATGAGAAAAAAAGGAAACAAATCAATCTAAATTGACAAATTTTCATATTCATCGAATCAAATAAGACCAATAATATACGAGAATACATTTCTAGAAATGATTTTTGGCAGGCATTAAAAGGGAATCATGATTGTGAATGCAGCACATAAATGTGTCAGTGTGTTTCTGTAATAGATGAGATCAATCTGATACTGCCCATTAAAAATCTGGGAGATGATGAAGTTTTACCTTTTTACCACATGAGTCTCTTCCTCTGGCCTTTGATGTTCCCCTAACTTTCCTCTTTCCAAGATGTTGTTTCTTACATTCGGTAACAGTCATCTCCTGTAAGACACAAACAGGGAAAAGATAAATGGCAGTGAGTTTTCACTTACGCACAGGTGGTCTTCTGCACTCGGCAAGTAAACATTACCGTTGAACCATCTTCTTCTTGAACCTTTTCAACATAACTATCTAGAGTAACTCCTTGTTTAACGTTCCCGCGTTTAGATACAATTAGAGCATTATCCCTGTTTCAGATAAGTAATGGAAGACTGGCAAAGAAGGGTGAAATTTTAAGAACAAAAACAACCACCACCAAAAAAAAAAAAAACAGGGCGTGACAAGAAGGAATCAGAGATAAATAAACAAATGCACATCACAATCATAAACATATAGTCAGGGTGCAAACTCCACAGTAGATGAAGCGAAGAATGGGAGAATGGGTATTAATATACATAAACTGTAAAGGATAAGGACAAACAAACATCCCAACCAACCATGTAACAAAATCAATAGGAACTAAAAGTACAAATAACAACAAGGAGGAGAATAATGACTTATAGCTCACCATCCATCCCAAACATGAACAACGTTACTGCTACTATAAGTCACTGCATAATCATCATCAGATTCAGAGTCATACTTGTATTGACGAGCATTCAAAAATAGAGTTCGGCATACGCGTAACGCTTCAATAGTCCTGATTTGGTAGTCCAAACAAATAGAAGGCATGAATTGATATATAAATTAAAGACAGTCCAATTAAAAAATAAAATAATAATAATAATAATAATAAATAAAAAAGAATGTGATAATCTAACAACAGATAATAACAAGGCATGCTTACTCATCTCGTCAATCCAAATTCTCCCTTTCAAGTATCTTTTGGCCATCATGGGAATTGCTCCCACTTCCTTGTACTCCATCATCCTTGGATTTATTGTCCTCTTCAACAATTACCCTAATTTTGGCCACACAAGATAGATAATACATAATAAATCTCTTTAGTTTAGAACATGAACAAATGTTTGTTATTAATGTGAAGCGAAGTCCCGCATCGCTGGAGTACAAAAGTAATGTTATAGCTTTTAGGGCATGTAATAGTTAACAGTTCACATACTGAATCAAAGAAGAACAGCTTGTAAAGATTACCTTCCAGCACAATCATCACTATAACCACACATCATATCCATCCCTGTGATCACCCCTCCTCTTTGATTCCTCGCTGAAACCAAACAACCAATCCTCCAATCAGAATATGTTTACAGATTTCAAAAAATAATAAATATGTTTAAAGAAATTAGGGCATAGAATTAGAGAGAGATTATTAAGTTAGGAAACACAAAACCTAAAAACCAAATAGAAAAATAAATTATAGAAATTTAGGGTAAACATGAGCTAAAGAAATAGAGAGAGAACTCACCAGACGTGGATGCCTGGTCAGCGACGGCGTCACTGCTGCTCTGTTGGTTGTTCGCCTCAATCCGGACGCTCGCTGCTGCTGCCTAGTCGCTGCCAATCGAAGAAGAAGAAGACGCCGAATTGAAGAAAACGATTCGGTAAAGATATCTATTGACAGCGAGCAAAGGGCCCAAATAGGTTACCAACGAATATAATATTAACTTCTAAATTATAAAGTAGCCCTTTAAGTTCTTCTTAATTATGAAAATGTCTGCTCTATTTAATATATTTTCACAAAATACTAAAATAGAAAAGTCACTTCCTGTATTACCATTGGAGACCCTTAATTTTGGCACCAAAACCTATAAATATGTAGAGATGGCAATGGGTATGGTATGGATCGGGACCTCTTACCCCACACCCACCCTAATTTTAGTCATTTGCCTCCTCTATCCCTAATCCAATTCTTATAAATTCTTTTCCACCTCACTAAAACTCGCAAATGTAACCTCTCATCCTCGATTCTTCCTACGTTCGGGGCAAAGGGCAAATATAATACAAGCTAGTTGCAATCTATTTTAAGACAAATGGATTTGAGTAAGGCAAAGATCTAGAGGCAAGTTTACAGGTCAAGACTAGCCTTCGCTCGATTAATGGCCAGTTTCACACTTTTGAGAGAAATAAACGACTTCATAGCTCACCTACATCTCTTCTTTTGCTCGGGCGATTGAAGCACACTCTAGGGACCCACAATCAGAAATTTAACAATAATTATATTTATAACATAACAGAAACTCATACATTGTTTAGATATTATATATATATTTTTAAAAAATATTAGCCATATATTATACACATATTACATATATAAATATATATATATAATATTATTATTTATTTACTACTATATTTACGGATCAGGTAGGGCTTAGGTAAAGAATACTCTTCCTCGCTCCCGATCCGAATCCAATTAGGCTGTTGAAAAGTTTTTCTAAACCCGACCTTACATTATTCAACCACTCTGGAACCCCATTCCTTTTGGGCCGGGGTATTTTTCCATACCTAAGTATGGATATATGGCAAATCCTAACAAGTGCTCTTGTGATACATGTTACTATTAGGAATATGAGAAAATGTGTATTGCAAAATTGAAAAAAGATTATAAAGTGTTTCATAATTCATAAAAAGTGTATTATATTTAGTAATAAATATTTCGGGATTAATGCATTTTTTATCCTTTTAATGTGCCCTACGCCATTTATTTATTTATTTTTAAGAACATAGGGCACTTGTTAACATGACCCTAGGTATATTTGTTAAACACAAAAAATAATACTTAATACATGATATAATGTATGTAAAAAAATTAAAATAAAATATTAATCATGTAAATAGTAAAACTAAAACCATGAGATCTATTAAATAATCTAACGAATGTGAGTAATGCAATTTTAAATATTTGCAGAAATTAGGGGTGTTTGCGGACCCGACCTATCTACCAAAAATGACTAACCCGATTCAATCCACCAACTTTTAAGCAGTTTCAATAGGATGAGTGGACGGATGTGGATGAAGATTTTCTAAATCCTCCTATGTTCGGAGGGATGGCAAATGAGAGACCACCAGAACACCCTGTAGGAAACCAACCAAAAAAAAAAAAAGATATTTATTAACAACATTATAAATACACTTCTTGCTTGCTTAAAATACGAGCTCTGTAATTTGAAAAAATTTAAATATTTATTGTCATTTTTTTTTATGAAAAAATAAAATTTTTAACTGATCTCCTATACATTGATAAAATTATCTAAATTATTAATTGAAATAAAATTTTGACATCATTAAAATCTATTAATTGATTTCATAATTTTTTTTTAATAAAATAAGTCATTTGTTATGAAATTAGAAATTTAATGAGTGGGATGCAGCTTTCAAAAAGGTTCAGCTTGTTTCTAGTTGGAGAATTAGACTGGACCGTGCAGTTCGCGACGCAGGTCCATTTTTGCATCCCGTCTCGATGATTTGAACCGTTCATAATTTATGATTCATTGAGTATATCCTCAATGCAAAAAATCAAATCGAACGAATAACGACAATCACGCGTTTGAATCAATTTTATATCAACTATTTATTTTTTCACCGTCTATTTTTTTTGCCTTTATTCGCCGTTTGCCCTTTATTCTTTGTTCTCTCTTTAGTTGTTTGGTAGCCATTTCTTTATTCTCTCTTATGAAGGGAAAGAACTTATAAAAAAGGAGTTGTTTATGGGCTGTTGGTAACGACACTAAGGCCAAGTTTGGGAAGATCAAAAAAGCTAAAAAGTTAAAAAGTTACTCAAAAAGTTAAAAAGTTATCACTATTCATCAAAAGTCAAAAATTACGGCTGCACAACTCCCAATTTTAATTTTCCCCTACACACTAATTTATATAAATTTTTAATACAGATTTTTCCATAAAAAGTCAAAAAGTTAACCCAAACAATCATATTTTTTTCCTCGCCATAGCACGTGCACGGCTGCCAACGAAAATCCGTCTCTAAGGCTCAAATAGTTGAAGATCACATGCCCACAATCTGATACAAGCATTCGACAAGTCCAACCTGTAGTAGAGATCCCCATGTAGCTAACAAAGTAACACAATCATGCCAACCCTGCTGGTTAGGAAGCAACCCGTCCACAAATGTAGCATACTCGCGCCACAGTGTGCCCACAGTGTAGAAATGCTCACCAAGTCCACAAAGTGAGAGGGAAACACCAAGTTAGCAAGGAAACACTAGATGCCACAATGCTGCTTAATTCGTACCCTCAAGAACGGTTGCTGCGTTCAAGGCATCGCTGAAAAATAGCACAATAGGCACGGATACCCCAAGACATCACCAATCAGCTCCCACAGTTCAAACATGACCAGAAAACCAACGGCGGTCTTGTATAGAGTCTAGGATGTCATACACGTCCCCCAGGATGAGTTTCATGCATAACTCCTTCAAACAGCGGCATCGGGGTCCACGGAAGAATGATATCACAAGGTAGCTGCAAGATCCGTAGCTTGCTCGTAGCATAATGTAGTCCCTCAATGGACATAGCCAATACGTAGCTTGATGCCTTCATTCGATAGCCCCCATATGCGGTGTTGCCGTCCAACCGCTTAGCTTAAGCCACGGGATCCCCTCGTGCAAGGTTGAACCCAAACCAAGCACTTGAGTTGGCACACGAGGCCTTTAGTGGTGCCTCGATAGCCCATTCGGTCCAAAACGAGTTCCAAAGATGCCATATTGCGTGGCATAATGGAAACTACGTAGAGAACCTCCACCCGGGAGGGTGCGCGCAGTGCCTACATTATTGCACCATCCACGGGGCTCCCAAACCCACATGGAGACTCTAGACACCCCTCTGGATGCCTAAAGTCCGCCCTTGAGTTGCCCCGAGGTTGCTCACTTCAAGCCCAGTTTGGGCGGGGAGGTTGGTAGGTAGCACACCATACCCCCTTATAGTAGCTTGTTAAGCCCTTTTTCATCTGGCAGGAGGAAACATCATACATGTCCGAGGAGTCATAATGATTTTTCATTAATTCCACAAATTGAGAAAAATCACGAAACTTGGTCGGAAGAACACTTCCCCTAACACCTCTTTACCATAAAAATTTCAGCCCGAAACTCCTTCGTTTGAGTGCCGAACCAAAGCGCCAAAACACTGCACTGCTGGCTGCCACTGCTGGCTGCTGCTGCTGTATTTTGCTGCTGCTGGCAGCGCTGGTTGGCTGCTGGCATGGGCTGCGGCCTTGCCGTTTGTTGGCTATTTGTGGCCTACATGACTTGGGCTACTTGGGGCCAATGTTAGGCCACGTTGGGGCACTTCCAACGGCCACTCTTGAGCACTCAAATGGCCACACCACCGCGAGCGAAACGTCACGGAGTTAGCCTTGCAAGGCAACCCGTGACACTCTCCTCCACTTCAACCATCAACGTCCTCGTTGATGTAGCACAAAGCTGATGCTGCAGTGCGTGTACCGGCTCCTCTGATGATTCCAACACCTCTGTGTTGATGGCCTACCTTCAACGTCCAACTCTTTTAGCCAAGCTCCCCTCTCAAAATGGCCTCTGCCAAAGCTCCTCTGAGCGTCTCGAACACTGCACTTTGCCAATGCTCTTGAAATGCCAAGCCCTCTTCTCAAATGGCCTCTGCCAATGCTCCTCCGAGCAAACTCAAGCTCCTCCGAGCAAACTCAAGCTCCTCTGAGCTGACTCCTCTGGACGATGTTCCTCTAAAATGGCCTCTGCCAATGCTCCTCTGAGCTTTCTCAAATGGCCTCTGCCAATGCTCCTCCAAGCTAACTCGCAGTGGGTCGTCGCATCACGACTTCCTCCTCCACTCGAGTTGTCGACGCCCTCGTCGACTCAATGCAAATCATCAGTTGCTCCTCAAAATGATTAAACAATGCCCTCTGGCAAGCACGAAGCCCTCTGGCTAATATCTTCAACAAACTCAAGTACCTCTGTACTATGCCCTCTGGCGAAACAAAAGCCCTCTGGCTACTGCTCATTAGTAAGCTCATGTCTCTGAAGCCTTCCGGCTGATGCCCTCTGGCAAACTCAGTCTCTAAAGCCCTCTTGGCTGTTGCTCTCTAGCAAACTCAAACTTTGAAGCCCTCTTGGCTGTTGCTCTCTAGCAAACTCAAACTCTGAAGCACTTTAGCTGAAGCCCTCTGGCAAATTGTAGCCCTCTGGCTTTGCTCAACTCGTGCCCTCTGGCAGAATGTAGCCTACTGGCTGAATCTCATGCTCGTGCCCTCTGGCAAGCCCTCTGGCTGAACTTATATCTTCTGGCTAGAATTTAACTCATGCTGCCCAGTACCTCAGCCTCTGCCTTCACCCGAGTCAGCTATCTCATCAAGCTCAAAGATTTCGCCTTTCAAAGGCTCACCGCTCCTACCACCCACAAAGCTAGCCATTCCAACAATGATGCTCAAAACGGTGCGCTGATCCTGGCACCAAATTATGTCTTGACTTTACAATCCCGCTACATGGTTGTCCTCCAACAACGGTGATTTCATCCAACCCCTAAAAGATCCTTTTGAAGACTAATGGATACCTACCACAAACAATGAAATGATTGGCCGAGGAATGGGTAGATTTTTATCAGTTTTTTCAAGTTGCCGACCTAATAGAAAAAACTCCAGAACTTGGAGCGAGCCATTACTCAAATCTCTATTTCCACATCAAATGATCAAGCATATTCTCAATACCCACATCCCACTTGATAGTACACCATACAATGTTACGTGGCGCCAAACTAAAAATGGGTGCTAATTCGATTAAATCAAGCTATTACATGGCGTGGAAACGACCATTTTACGTTAGCCAAAAATTATAAGGTATTGATGGTGATATCTGAAAGAAAGTTGGGAAACTAAACCTTCCAACCCAGTGGTCAATGTTCATTTGGAAGTTTATTCGCAGTGTACTGCATGTTGATCTATCTCTTGCCAAAAGGGGATTTCAAAATGATTTTATTTGTCCTAGATGTCAAGAAGAGATTGAAACCCTCAAACATGTATTTTTCCATTGCCCCTTTGCAAAACGAATTTGGAGAAGATCCTGTTTGGGGTGAAAATTTGTTATAGGAAACCCAATAGGGGCTGATTCTTGGTTTCTTGAGTGGATCAAAACTACACCTGATAATGAAACTACTGTTGAATCCATTGAAATTCTTTGGGGAATGTGGCTTCAACGCAACAAAGCATCCTTTGAACATATTGTAGAGGACCCAATTTGACCTGTGATTTCTATTAACCAACTGGATTTTTTTTGGGAATGCAGTAAAAAAAAAATCATTTCGCGAACATCCTTGTCATCTATCGTGGTTGAAAATAATTTTGCAAATTCTATAATTTTTTCTAACATTGCACAATGCTTTCCAAAGACAACTTTTAACAGGTTTATAATAGATGGAGCTTCGATTTGGCATTCAAAGAAAGCAGGGGCTGCCTAGGTTGTGTTCAACAACAATGGGCAACAATCAAGGTCTATGGAGTTCTCGTTTTTTGCCTCATTAGCATTGATGGCTGAAGCTTGTGCATGCTTAGACGTTTTGGGATGGTGCGTATCCCATAATGTTAACACAGCTGCTATCCTCGCTGACAGCCTACTAATAGTTAACAATATTACAAATAGTAAAGCAAGTAAATGGGAAGTGGACGATATTATTTTGGATATATGTAATCTCTGTTAGTCCCTTTTAAGACTTAAATATATATGCATCTTATCTCTCCTAAAAAAAACAAAAAGAAGGGATTTTCACGAGGCCATAGTTTTTATTTAGGTTTTTTTTTTTATTTTCTTTCACACGTGGGGTTCTATTTTGTTTGATTAACTAAAGTATATACTACGTAAGGAGTGGCCTAGTAGGTATCAAGAAAGCTAGAGCTAATAATTTGGACATCCTTTCCAAACAATTTACAAAGTTTAATTTAAAACCATAATATGCTACTAAAACCACCGTTACTAAACTTGTCACTTAAAATCCACTTCCTGTAAATATAACTAGTGCAGAATTTAACATAATATTCCCATATCATGTACTTCTCTAGCGAATTTCAAGCAACCTCAAGCCAGTCCCAAAAGCATGGATCGGTGCCTTCACCTCAGACACGCTGTTACAAGTCACACGTTCTCGCTCAAAACATTCTTCTGGCAGACACTTCAAGCGGTCATCCTTCCAGCTATTCACAGCACACTTGCCGTCGACTTTCATAAAATTGGAGGCACGGAACAATACGAGGAGCAAGCATGAGCACAATTCCACATGAAAAAGAAAAAAATAACTAAAAATGAGAATATGAATGCACCAAGGATCAAGGACACGAGTAAGATGTTGCTTCTCACTTTCTAAGAGTTCGGCATCCCTTTTCTTGTTGTCATCACTGGCCACATAAGTCCACTTGTCCAGTGCCATGCCAAGAAATAATAATAACAGTATCAATGTATTTACACACGTATAAAAATAATATGAAGTACCCCAAGACCTTATGTCACTCGCCAACAAGGAATATGCTTAAAAGAAGTTGAACAACAAAGGTAGCCAACCATGACTGAAATGTTGGGGCCACATAAAAGGCATAATAAAAATATTAAATAGGAATATCTAACAAAATAAATAACCAATAAAACTCGGACTCATCTTCCCAAATATCATTGGCCCCTCACCTCATTCGGACAATGTTTTCCAATTTCACTGAGAGGATTACGAAAGCCAAATGCTCAAGTCGTACCATCTCGTCTCCTGCAACGTAAATTATTGAAATATAAAAAAACAAAAACAAAACTAAAAACCAAAACCTAAAATACAAAAAACAAAAAATGAAATGCACAGACCTAATTTATCCAAACTACTCAATTGTGATGCAATCCCTAAACCATTTTCCTAGAAGGCATAATATGGACAAGGGTATATGTTCTAGACAGATATTCCATGCCCTTACTCTATGCCTCAAGCAAGCACAAAAATGCAAACTATTACTCACCGTAAAACAATAACATTAAAAGATATGATATAAGACTACAGTTAAAAGTCACTAAACACAATTCGAAGGTAGTAAAAGCAAGGAAGAAGAATTAAAATCACCGGCGAGTACAATGGCAGGAGAGAAATCATACCACAAACACATGCCACGTCCCCCGATAACTTGTAGATGATGTATATAGGAACTTTCATAGGCTTCAGAGACAAACAGTTTAGCGGTCTATCACTGAGGATCCTTTGGACAGTCTCACCAACTCTAGATAGAGAGAGGCCAAACAAAATATGTTTTAGATTGATGAAACGGTGATCTTGCATTCTTCTTTCATGATCAGCAATCTGAACTACTTCGATATCCTCATCCACTAATTGTCCAAAGACACCACAGGATAAAGGAAAAGTAACTGCTTCCTGAAAACGTTGCAACTGTTGTGTGCATGTGCGAGCACATGTGAGAGAAGAAATGGAAGAAGTTGACAAACAATTAACAGGAAACATCAGGAGGCACCACCAAGCTATCTGTATCTCTACTGACGGGAAAAATATAGTGACAAGGACATATGAAATTTATAAACATGAAAAACGACGATGACAATTACAAGTAAAAAATTAAAGGCGCATATAAATCATGCACTTCAAATCATAACAAGCAAGCATATCACAAGAAGAGATACTATCAAACGTAGACACAAACATGAATACGGACACGGGACACTAGACACAGATACGACATCACACGGATACATCAACGTGGAGAATTTCAGAAAAGACAAACTATAGCAAAAACATAATTGTAACACATTTCTCATCCTTTTAAACCATATGCTAATACATTTACATATCTTTGACATTTAATTTTATATGAAAGGTCTGTAGGATCCATTCTTAAGAACTATACATTTTTGAAGGGTATAAGATAATTATGTCAAATTCTCAACTTTGAAACTACGATGTCAGCAAATTTCTAAAACCTGTTGATCTAATGTTTTATATTTTAGAGATAAACATGGCCAAGAAATGATGGACACGTCGCAAAATGAATGTCAAACTCGTGTCCAAAATTCAGATTTTTTTGTTAAATTATGGACATGAAAATATATATATATATTGAGCGTGTGTTCCAAAGTGTTGGAGCAGCTTTTATGTCCGACACGGACACGTCACCTTCTCAAAAGTGTTTGTGATTCTTAGCCATAGAATCCAAAAATTAGCAAAGACTGCAAGACGAGATAAAACTAATGCACATCACACTCCCAAAATAGTACAGTGTACTAACATCCCAAATCCCAATCATCTCACATATCGACTGTACTTTATGCAAAAGTTGCACAACAGATGCTACCTGCGGAAATATAATGCAGCATACAATTGCAAAAATAAATAAATAAATAAATAAATTTGTACAAACCTACTACATTTAGCTAAGAAAACAGCATATACTGTCGAAAGTTTTTCCTAAGAAATTCAAACATAAGCCAAGAACAAATTTAATGATATAAAATCACCCTCCACTACAATGAATTAATTCATACGTTAATTGGTAAAATAAGAGACAAATCAAAACAAACTACTTTCATCCCCGTGCTACGCACTTGCAAATGCAATTATGTATAGAGTTTGCAAAAAATAGCTCATTTAAAATTAAAGTGCTCTGAAGTTTACCTTAAACGGAGTTGGCAAAGAATGGCTATGAATTAATAAAATATAATAGCTTTCTCTAAATCAAACTGACATCTTTTAGATCGTTTAACTGGATAGGATTCAAAACATAATCTTCTAGCACTTTCAATGACACCCAAAAACAAATTTTACAGTCATTGGAATATCTTTAATAGAAATATACACTCCAGAACCAACAAACAAAAACCAAATGCACACATAGGCCATTAGTAGTATCAGCTAATAATAAGAACAGATAAACCCACTTAGGGCCGGATACTGCCAATTCCTCTTTGGAAAGAGTATACAAAACATGCACAAGGATTGAGTATAGCCTACACATACAACAGGTTTGGGTAAAAATATATTGTTATCAGATACAGAAAAAGGGGAAATGATCACACAATGTTATTTTTTTATTGATAAGTAATCATACAATCATATTCATTTAACTACCACATCGCATTTGGGGCCGAGGAAGAAAAATCATAACATAGAAGGAAACAGTGTTGGTTTCAAAAGCAGCATATGCAGAATTCAGACAACTATGGACATATGCTGATGCAAGAAGCACTACCCAATCCCTCCATCTACTTTGCGACCAGGAAATAAAACATAAATTGGAGGATAAAAGTCAAATAAAAAAACAGACATACGACACAAATAAAAAAAATAAAAGGGTGTACCGTGGATATTTTGAGCTCGGCCAAGGAGAATAGCCCACCCTTGAAAGAACAAACAAAATCATAGAGCTCAGAATTTTCTAAATTAACTAACTTCTCAAACTTGACACACTTCCAAGCCTCTACAAACAAAGTATCAAGAACATGGTGACCTCTTGCGCGCCTCAACTCCAAAGTTAGCTGCATTTTACAATCTTTCTGGTTTTACAAGAGCAAAATTGAACATAATGATTCCACCTCTTTAAAAGAAATGTAAACCATAACAAATGAGATATAATTTTGGAAACACATCAAGGCACAGCAGTGAAATAGTTAATATGCCAACAAGATCAGACTGGACTAGCAGCCCAACTGACTGGACAGAAAATCTGTTTGCCATTATCATCAGTTGCAATGCCTTTGGTATGCCAACAAGATCAGACACAAATAGCACCCTAACTCACAAGGTTAGAACACCAAACATTTGAGAAAAGTAATTTGATTATTTTGATGTAAATTTTAATACAAATTGTTTAATAAAAGTAAAGGAAACTGATGTTAAATGAAAGAACCAGACAATCATAGAGACTTTCATAACACCAAAATTGATTTCTTCTGCATTTCACCCAATGCAAGGCTTCTATCACGCAGGCTGCTAACAATATCCAACTACAACCATAAGAATAACAAATTAGCATAGTACAATGAGGAATTCATCATTGGTAAATAAATTAGTAGAACAATTAGAGTGTTCTATCTAGAAAAAGTGCACAATTTTAGTCCATAAGTCGAAACAAAAATATTACCTTGGCCTTGGAAAGATCAAAATCCCAAAGAAAAACCTATATTGAAAAGTAAGCACGCAAAATCAGAGTTCACAAAAAGAAAAGAAAGAAAAAAAAAAAGGGAAAATTACCAAAAAAAAGAAAAAAAAAAAAACCCACATCAAATAATTATTTGAACAAATGACAAAGATAAGGTTTGAAGTGAAAAGCTAGTTAGAGGAATTAAAAAAAAAAAAAAAAAAAAAAACACCACAACTAGCAAACACAATCGATTTGGAAAGGCATTATTTGCAAAAATGAGCTAGAAGACAACAGTAGTGATTATCTAGAAAAAAGGTTTGCATGGACTCCGAAAGATGAAACATTTTTTAAGTTGCAGAACAACTGACAAATAAGAGAACAAACAAGGGAGCCAAAAGGGTCATCTAACTCACATTCACCCCATTTATATTTCAAGTAGCTGAGTGCAATAAATTATGGGGAAAAAGTACTGAAAATTAACAATTAAAGCAACCAGCGAGAAAGAAAAGGTGAGCATTGGGCTGTGACAACACAAATTGAGTCACTCAAATGGGCAGTTCATTTTTCCTAAATTAGAATACAAACCTTGAATTAGATAAAATGGGTAGATTTGCAGGCTGGGCCAGAATTGGGAGTGCCAGCTGGTGTCTGAGTTTTAGACTTCATTAAGGCTTTATATCTCTTTGACTATTTCTCGTGTCATCAAAGAGGCAGCAGTGAGAATATTGGGAGTAGGTGGATGCACAGGGGTAAACAGGTGCAAATCAATTGCTGCTCAGCAGACAAATGTTGTTATAGAATACATGGATTGATGGATATGTGGGTTAGATTCCTTGGACTGCCACTTCACTTGTACAGTGTTTCAAGCTTTGGAGATGCATGTGGTGGCTTTGTCAAAATGGTTGAACATGACAAAAAGCTGGCAATAGGTTTTCCAGCATATGTCATGAGGCTTCAGAATTTTCCAATGACGACCAAGAAGCTCAAAGGTCACCAAAGCCAAGGATGATGAATGAAGGTTTATAACATATGGGAACTGCACAGAGACTAAGTGTGTGGGAGGAAATGAATCCCTTATGGGATAGTGGTACAATTGTCCAACAGATGGAGATTTTTTCAAAATTTAAGTGTAGAAGCAAAGGGTTATGTGGATAAAGAAGGCCTGACCACGTGACAAGGATCTGAACGTACCATTTTTACTATTGGTATGGTACACACCGATACCCGTTGAATTTTGGTATACTATTTCAGATTTATAATCATAAACAAAATATTAAAATTTATTTAAAAAAAAGAAGAAGAAGCAAACTTGAACGGTAATCAAATTCTCCTATATCAAAGAAAATAATAATAGTAATAACAACAACAATAATATGTGATGGAAAGAGTTTGCTTTTCAGAGTGTCAAGAAACCCTTCCTAGGCGTTTTATTCTTCTTTTTTCTTGCTTTGTTGCTTGCTTTAAATTCTTTGTAAAGTAGAATAATGCAGTTTTCATTTTGAAAACCATGTCATCACTTCAAGAACCGAGAGTTGTACACATTCTATTCTCCTTCCCTCCATCCTTTCTGAATGCAGCATACAACTCCCCGTTGTATTGTGCTCTCCAAGTGTGCTTGTTCCCCCCTTTTTCCTTACCAAATAAGATTCTCTCTCTCTCTCTCTCTCTCTCTCTCTCTCTATCTCTGCGTGCATGCGTGCGCTCGCGGCGCACTAGATACTTCTCTTCTATCTTCTGATTTCAGTATATCGGACAATAACAAAAACAGAAGCCGGAATAGCCAGAAAATGAAAAAACTACAAGATAGACAGAAACAGTCCAGTATTTTGAGTGTGAGAAAAAATGGATGTGTGTACCATTTTGTGCCAGAGGGGAACACCCCAGGGTGTGCTGACTAATACGACACAAATTATTAACATTGGTCCGAACCAGGTTTGAATGGTATGTAAGTGAGGTCATGAAATGTGTCATCGGAAGGAAAGAGAGAAGCAATAAGTAGGTGGAAGACAAAGGAAAAGGAGCATCTCTAGGCTCAGAAAGGTGACGGAGCCAAAGAAGCTGGATAATAATGTGAATTCCAACAAAGGAATGTACAGTTTATAGGCTCTAACTTTCATGTATGGCTTTCCTCCTTTATTGTATCCTCTTGCTAATAAAAGTTTATTTACCAAACCAAAAAAATTGATGAAATGTGAAAATAGGCATATAACATCACTTGACATATTTGGAATCCCCCTCCATGCAATTTAGATAAAATAATCTATTTGAGAACCACATAACTCCTTAATACTCAAAAGAAACCAAATTTCACAGCTTGACAAACCAAAAAACAAACCATTCACTTAAGCAATCCACCGACTATAGTTCATTGTGTAAAATCATATTCGCAGTTAAATCAACATACAATCGTTCAAAATTTTGACAATACAAACAACACCTTGATTAAAAAACTCAATTCATGTGGTTTAAAAAAGAAGGGGGAAAAAAAACAAAGATGGCAGCTAAAACAGATTGACGTTAATATATCAACCCCTATGACACTCCACATGGTTAACTAATGAATAATGATGATTCATCCATTTCCTAATCACACAATTCATTTTACAAATATTCACCACATAACTTATGCAGCTAACACTAGATTTACAGAATTACTCCAATGCAGGTGACACCAGATTCCTAAACTATCAATATGGTTAGGTACATCCAAACAATCATTAAAAAATTTCAATTTCAAATAGATGATATGACCAATTTATGCAACAACAAAAAAAAATTAGGGAAGACAGCGCTAAGAGGCCCATCCAAAATTGTTATCCATCTTGCTTTAAATACAGAACCAAGTAGCGAATATCTTGGAAAAAATCAACCAACCCAACTCAGATACACTTCCAGAAACAAAACCAGAAGACGGAATATTACCACAGAATTACCTTGAAGTCATCGTATTGGTACCCATAATCTTTAAATAAAGATAAGTATCTCTGATATCGCTGCATACATGCAATTATCTGTGCAAGAAACACATGGAATAGTAAGTATTAAGGTTAAAACTCATTGCTACACAAAAGCAAATAATTGTTACCTGCAGCATCTCACCAACATCATGTTCCCTTAGGATAGAAAATTCTTTTACATCCATCCCCACTTCAGTAAAGGCTTTCAGAGGACCATCACCAGACTACATATCAGGGAAGGAGTTGAATCATCAATTCCTTGAAAGAAAATAGGTAAAAAATAACAGAGGAAAAAAAGTGTTCAAGTCAGGTGCTGTTTAAAAAAGCTAAAAACTGAAGACTGAAAATTAAGTATTAAGAACTGAATTCTTAATTTTTAAGCTAACAAACATGTTTGAGAAAAATTGTGCTAAACTAAAAATAAGTTATACGTATAAGATCAAATTTGAAATTTATTATTTTGAACTTGTATGTTACAATTTTTATATTGTGATGATGGTGGTAGTGGTGGGTTGTGATGGTATGATGGTGATGGTCATAGCGGTACCAGTGGTGGTGGCATGGTGGTGGTGGTAGCAGTAGCAATGGTAATGGTAGTAAATGATGGTGGTGCTTATGGCAACAGTGACAATGGTGATGAAGGTAGTGGTAGTGGTAGTGTTGGCGATGGTAGTGGTAGTTATGGCATTGGCATGGTTGTGATGGTGGTGGTGGTAGCGTTGGTAGTGGTAGTGGTTGTGGTGGTAGTAGTGAGTTTATAATAGTGTATATCGACACTTAGGTTTAGTATTTATAAATTCAATTAGAATTAAGTAAGTATGATATAACTTATGATATAACTTAAAATTTTCTTAACTTTTAACCTACATTTTAAGAGGCATATAAATTTTTAAGTTATATCAATTGTGGTTATCAAACGGGCATAATTATTTAGTGTTGAATCAGGTTATCACTTAATTTTGGAATCAATAAAACTAAATTGAGAATTGAACTATTTAAGCATTGAACTGGAATTGCAATTTTTGTAAAAAATAATAAAATATGTAGATATAAAAAAAATTAAATATATCAACTAAATTAATAAAAAAAATTGTTGCTATTAGCACCCTCTGAATTATTTTGGACCCCCCATTTTTTAGTTTTTTTTTTAATTACAATAATAACCTCAAATGAAATTATTAAAAAGGACATCATCAAACGTTTTGGGATACCTTATCTCACAATTAAGCCCACACACCCACTATATCAGGAGTTAGGGTTTATAAGACCACCCACCTCCATCACCACCCATCCATCTTCCCCAAATCGCACAATCAAAACCAACCCATCATCAAAACCTTAAAAACCCTTTGGCGTAAATATTCCGGCGGTAACGGTGGTAACCATTTGATTTCATAGAAGCTTTTCCGACAACCACAACTCCATGAGACGAGAAGAGTACAACAATAAAAACTCAAAAGAGATTCATAACTTTGAAGGTGTTCGTAGCTTAGAGAAATTGGCATTGTAAGGGTAAGTTTCTTGAAAAAAATGGCAAAAATAATAAAAATTGTTCCTCATTTTTTCGGGACCGAACTCCCAAATATATGATCAAAATTTGGGAACACAAGTCCGAACATTATTTATTTGTTCAGCAACAGGTAACCACACATTTCTTATTTATTCCAAAACAGATAACCAAAGCAGCAGCAAAAGCAGGCAAACAAAGGAGGTCGGACCACCCTTAGGTGGTCGATTGATGGGTGAAATCCTACCCAGCTTTGCTGACACAATGAGGCCATGGATGAACGACAGAAAACTAACCAGAGAAGCATGAAAGTGGGTTGTGTCATGTGTGTGAAAAGAGAGAATAGAAAAAAAAAATCAAACAGATTGACAGACCTTCTAATGAAGCAGAGAAAAATTCTTAATCACCACAAATTTTTCCACTAGTTTTGGGAGGTTCCACCGTCGTGGGTTTTGTTAGGGTTTTGGGAGAGAGGCTTTTTGGGGTGTGAGGGCATGCATTTTACTTGGTGGAATATTTTTACAAGGATAATTTTGATATCATTTGGGGCAAGAGAAGAAAATCTAAGAGTTTTAAAATTTATAAGTAAGGGTCTAAAGAAATGGGGGGTCCAAAACAATTGAAGGGTGCTAATAGCAGCACTCATAAAAAAACATAGAACCAACTTGTATTTAAAGATTAGTTTTCAGTAACTAGTCTCACTAGCACATAAGATTCAGAGGGTTTTTTATTATTATTTTAAAGCAGATTTTCAGCTTTAAGGTGGTAACCTGTTGTGTGCTATGAAATGCACTTGATTACCCAACTGTAGACACCCCATTTTTGACCGCCCTCAAGACTTGGGCGTTATTGATGGTTTACTTGGTGGAGAAAGGTGCGCAGTGCAAAAGTTCAATTTCTTCGGCAATGAGAGAGTCAAATCCCAACTTCATCTCCCTTTTAGATCAAAACAATCTTGATCAAAAGATTTTAGATCTTAAAACCCTCTCTTTCAAAATGTTTTGAAAATAAAATTTCTACAATGTTCCGAGGCTCACATTTTGTCAAATAATGCGCTTTTCGATAAACCGAGCAAGGACAAAGTGGAAATGAATGAAAAAGAGATGAAATCTTTGAAAAATCTTTCAAAACACCTTACTTAAGGGTTTGAAGTTGAAGAAAAGAAGAGAAGAGGGGAGAAACCAAGTTGGAGAAGAAGTTCGGCAAGGATCCGGGTAGGAGAGAGAGTCGAGCAGCCCTCGCTGAATCGGGCTTATTCATTTGCATACTTGGATTTTAGCTATGAGGCCACCTCCGTTGGAAAGAAGACTTCCGGGGCTTCATTTTGTATTCAAGAATCTCTTAAAGCCAAGTCCGGATGGGGGAGATATGATTGGTTGAAGTAGGGGATCAATCCGGTTGGATCGAATCTGCGCGGCTTCACCAAAACGGGCATAACTTTTTGTACAGGAGGAATTTTAATGCAAGGTTTGCGCCATTGGAAAGCTAACTTCTGGGGCTTCAATCTGGACACCCACCGACCACTTTTTGGCCTTGGTAACCACCCACCGGCCATCAATTTAGCCGGCCAGCCAAATAAGTAGCAGGCCGACCATTTATTGTAGCCGGCCGGCTGACCATATATTTGGCCGATTGTCTCCTTTTCTGGCCGATACCACCTTTTTGCCTTTTTCAGGCATGGTGCATGCCAGCTGTGCCAGCTGGAGTGCACAGACCCTGCCCCCATACACGTGTGTGGCTGTTTTGCACCCTTTGCACCCTTTTACTCAAGCTTCTTGGAGAAGACTTGCACCCTTTGCTCAAGCTTCTTGAGGAAGCTTGGACCTTTGTCTTAGCTTCCTCAAGAAGCTTGAACCTTTGGGTTAGCTTCTCTTGGAAGCTTGGCTCCTTTGACCCTTCTTTTATTAGCTTCTCTTAGAAGCTTGGCACCTTGCCTTGTCTATATAAGGAGACCTCCCCTCTCCATTGAAGGGGTTCAGCAAATCCAGACTTAATACACATATATATCTGATATATATATCTCTCTCTCTATATCTCCCTCTCTCTCTTCATTTGTGTGTGTTTAAGGGCCTAAAAGTGTGTTTTATTCATAAGACACACACCATTACACCATACTTCGACTTGGGAGGTCTTGAGAGTTTGTTCTTGAAGTTTTGGGTCGGTTTTGATCAGAAGAAGGTGGCTGACCTTGCTGTTCTTCAAGGGTAACAATTTTGCTTTAGATTCCCCAATCTTGCACTAGTCTTTAACCTGTCTTGCATGCTGTTTTAGACTTTGTGTATAACTGAAAAAAGTCTTATATTTGCATGCTTAAGATACTTCATTAAGGTTGTTTTGGTGTTGGGGGTCGACCTCCCCCTCTTAGGCCTTGTTTGGCCCCTTTTGGTGCTCTCTTTGTTAAGCTTTGGTATCCATTGTGTATTGGCCTTCTCACCACTGAAATCCAGTGGATTTTCAGTGGTGAAGAAGAGGTTTTGAGGTCTTGCATAGGGGAGGGACACCCCTCTCCCTTTGTCTGTCTCTCTTGTCCTTGTTTTTGGCTCATAAGGGTAGCATACATAATTAGTTGTTCTTGGCTTCATTTCAGAGGTTTTTGAGTGTTGTTGGGTCATATTATGCCTCTGTTTTTGGTCGGATTAATGGCCCCTTTCATGCTTAATATACTTGCCTTGCATTCCCCAATTTTGCCTAGAAATGTGCCATGCATTTAGGCCATGATTCTTGCATGTTCTAGCCTAACTTCATGAAGGTTTTAGCATTATTTTGCCATGCTCAAGGACTGTTGGGTACTGATTTGGTCGAGTTTGCCATGTTTGGTTTAGCCTCTTTGCATTTTGGCTTGTGAGCCTTGAGGGTGTGGGTCACTAGCATGCTTAGCCTAGCTCATTCTCTTGATTTGGCATCATTGGAGACCATATTTCAGTCCATAATCCATGTTCATATGCTTGCATTCATCACCCCTTTCATGCCTTGAAGGGTTTTTTTTTTTTTGTGCCTTAAAAAGGGTCATAGTGCATGCCTTGTGTTTAGGTCATTTGGGCTGCTATATCAGAGGGTTTTTGGGTGCATTTTGATGCATTGAAAATCTGTTTTTGGTTGCTTAGGGCTAGTTTGGCATAACCTAAATAAGCTAAAAAGTCAAAAAGTCACTATCTTATTTAAGTCGCATCATCTTATTTAAATCACATCACCTCTCTAACACATCACATCAAACCCAACCCAAACCCAATCCAAACCCACCAATAAGTCAAAAAGTGCACTTTTTTAGGACATCCCAAACCAACCCGCTTTGCATGCCTTTTGTTTTGGGCCCATTTCTTGGCATGATTTGACCGTGTTCCATGCATGTCCTAGTCGTATTTTGGTCTGCCCCTAGACTGTCTTCAGTCATCTTGGCCTTGCGGGGCCTGGTTGACATGGCCTTAGCTCAAGCACCTTGACTAGCTTTGAACCTTGGACCAATTGGCATGCTTGTTTGCTTGACATTTTGCGCCCTTTTGCACCACCTTTGGCCACTGTTTTAGGGTGTGGCTGAGGCCTCCCATTTCAGTCTAAGTCCATTCTTGTACATAGTTGTATGTTTGACTTGTTGCCTCTCGTTGCATGCTTGCATTGTACCATGTTTGCATCACATGTTAAATTGCATTGTATTGCCTCTTGCATGATTAGCACGTTGCATGCTTGCATAATAGATTGCATTGCATTTGGCATGTTTTGCATCTTAGCCTCATGTTGCATTCTTGAGCCATGTTTGTATACATGCATTGCATTGCTTGGTTTGGGGTGTCAAACCAAGCATGGGGATGAGGGGCGTTCGTACTCAAAGTGACGTAACGCGCCTCAATCCTCGGTCGCCAATGCCCTTGACCTCAAACATGATAGGGCATAAGGCACTCATCTCTTTTGTTGCATGCATTTTACATTGAATGGCAAACTTGGCCTCTTAGGCCATCATGCATCAAAATGCATAATTGATGGCCCGAGGGTCGAGGGTCATGCTCCCTTGAGTCCATTGCATGATAGGGAGTGTGGCTATGCTCACATTCGCTTGAAAATTCCATGCCATACACTGCTTGCCCTCTGCTGCTGTCAACTGTAGGATTCTACAGGAAGAAATGGCCGACCGGCCACTTGCAGTGCCGACCGACCATCAGTGTCTGGCCGGTGGTCCAACATTTAGCCGATAAGCCCATTCCCATGGCCGGTGGAGTTTAATTGTGGCCGGTGGCACTCCAAAGCACTCAGAAGGAAGTTCAAAGCAGTTCTGGAAACTTTCATGATTTTCAGAGGAGCAAGGCAGTGTAAACAGAGGCAACAGTGCTATGGCAGCGAGTTTCCGAGCGGGGCGAGTCAAGCATGCATCATCCCCGCATTCCGAGGCAGGGCTGCGGCCACCTTCTTTCTACATTTAATTTATTAATTAATTAGAAGTTCTGTAATAATTAATTTAGCAGTATTCATTTGGTTGTGTAATATTTATTCGGACCCTCCGAGCGAGGGCAATTGTGTAATAAGTGTGTGTAAGCCTTCCAACCCCCACTTCTTTCTCCCTTTTACTTACCTGCTTTGATGGTTAGTATTAGGACATATTTAAATTAGCATACCCTATGCTATGCATGCGTGCATCATTCATCAGTATTACATGCACCGGGCTCGGCGCATCATGCTAACCGTATTGTATTTCAATTCCAAGTTGAATACGTGATAGCTATAGCATCATCATACGCCATATTCGGATAGCCGAGCCTATTGTAGTTGCATCTCGCATGTGTTGCATTAGCCATCTTAACATGAACTAGGATCATGCATATGATCACTAACTAGTTTCCGTTTTGGCTTGGAGTACTCGGTAAGCATTTATGTTTTAGCATCCTTGCATGAGTGTGAGTGTTGCCATAATAGCATGATTACCATGAGGCTAGCTGCTTATGTGATATAAACTGCTTGAATGCCTGCGGGTGAATGTTGGATTGTTTGAGTTGGAACAACTCGTTGAAATCCGTGTTTTAGTCTACTTGCGAGTAGCAAATTTCAAACCATTTCCTAAACGAAACGGATATGCAATGCTTTGTTCCAAATTAGGCGATCTAGTCTATACTTTTGTGTTGTGCGCATCACATAGTAATTCTAGCTAATTAATCGGAATAAGAACGCATGTGTTTTCAAAAACGAGATATCATGGTTAGTAGAGGCCGATCTTCGGATCGGGCGAGCGGGGGTGCTCATAGCTGACCTTCCCCAATCGTACCCAAGTTCTCGAGCCGAGGCAACTTTGGTGATGACGGACACGTGGCCTTAGGCAAACGAGTCAGGGTTTCCTAAATTCCCCATTAAAAAAATATTTAGGTGGCGACTATGTATCTGGAAAAGTAGTCCATGTTTGGCACTTCTTTTCTAAAAATCTGTTTTCTCAAAACGATTTGCCGGATTTGGACTCTTTGGTTCAGATTAAGAACTATGACAATTTGAGTCCGAACTGTGGGCTGAGGCCCTCACGCGGGGCGCGTCCACAGTTTCTGGCGACTCTGCTGGGGAGTTTAGAGAACTTGACTCGAACTCGTGATATTTTGTTTTGACTACACTTATGTGTTTCTTTGCATTGCATGTGCACTGGTGCACCTAGGACATCGTGTTGGCCATCTGCTATTCCTGAGCGGTTTGCCGGAGGCTTGTCTTGTCAAGGCATGACCATAAGGCTGACCGGTTGCGGGCTCTGCCAGTATGGGAACACAAACCCCGGTTTTACTGGGGCACCCTTTTCGACCATTCGACCTAGTGCATATTCGGAATCCATAGTGACCATTCCAAACTAGGACAGGTTGCTTACCCGATTGTTAGGTTGTTTGAAACCGCTGCATGCGTAGTGAAACCCTAGCTCCTGACAAAATAGGACAGGGAAACCCTACCCCAACATAGGGGTGTTTTGGCTCTCTTTGCTTGCTATGTGCTTTTAGAGTGTGCCTCTACAGGGAATGCATGTATCAGTTTACAAGTTTGGGTATCAGGCCTACGGGCACCAGCATCAGTATTTTGGGGGCAATCAGTTCTACCTGAGAGTATCAGTTTACAGGCAGAACTTTGGGGCAGAATTCAGCAAAGAGTCAAATCTGTTTTGGTGAAATCAGGCTGAGATGCTCTATTGTTTCTCTTTTGCTAGGGTAGTCCTGGAACCATAGCTTCAGAAGGCTCTGATATCCCCCGGGTACATTGGACTAGTGCTGATAGACTTTGTTAGGTCAGAAATTCAATTCAAGGGCAACCAGTGTTCTTTCGCTGAGGCAAGGCAAAGAAAGGCCAGTCGGGGCTCACCGGTTCATCTGATCCGTCAGTCGCCAGTCACATCACCTTTGTTCGGACTCAGCAGACTGTGATGGCACAGGGTTCGGAAGAATTTGTGGCTGTGATAGCAGCGTTAAATCAGGGAACTGCCATGCAGGCTGAGACCAGTATTGAAACGCAGCACCCATCTGGGGCATCTGCCTCACATCCAGCTTTGAGACCCCAGCCGAACTTTGACCCACTTCCGCCAGTTGAAGATCTGCAGTGTCCGAATCCTCGAGAAAGGTTGACTCAAGCTCAGGTGCTCAGATCCTTGGTGCAGCCTAATGAGAGGCTTTATTCCCTTGATGTTAATGAGCTCAATCTGACCGCAGTGAAAATTACAAACCTTGAGAAGCAATTCAAAAAGGCACAGGCCCTTAACTCCATTCCCGACATTGAGGATGGGCACACTGAGTCTGCCGTACGGCTCCCAGACAGATTTAAAATGCCATATATTGACCGTTTCGACGGGTCTGGAGATCCAATGGTACATATCCGACTTTTCTTGGATGTCCTGAAGCCGATGGGTCTGACCAAGCCACAGAAACTCTCTCTGTATGGAAGAACCCTGTCGGGTGTAGCAGCCACTTGGTACGCTACGTTGGAGGACAAAGTGAAGCAAGATTGGGAAGAATTCGCTGAGGCCTTTGTCGATCAGTATTCCTACAATACCCAAGTCAAAATGACCATCCAAGAGCTTGAAGCAACCCGCCAGAACCCAACAGAGCCTCTTGTGGAATTTGTTGCGAGGTGGAGAGCAAAGGCAACACAGATGACAGATCGTCGCCCTTCTGAGAGGGATCAAGTGCAGATGATGGTGCGAAACCTTGACCATGATATGTTGCAAAAGTTGATAGTCGCTCCACTATTCACTTTCAAAAGTTTGCATGAACTAGGGGTTCAGATCGAGAATGCGTTCAACAGTAGGATCATTCCTAGAACAAGTGAACCGACAAGGAGGGTGATTTCAGGGAGTACTAATGCTGGTAGTAGCACTATTCCCAAACCCACAGAAATCAATACAGTCACCACAGCCAACCCTTTTGCCAATCCAAGCCTACCAACTGCCGACCCAGCCCGAGCTCAGAGCAGAACTTTCACCCCCCTCTATATGAGCCTGACTAGCGCACTAAAAGTCTTGATGGAAAAAGGGTATCTCAAATCCCTCGATCCTCAACCTCTGCCTAATCCGCTCCCAGCCAGACATAACCCCTCCAAGTACTGTATGTACCATCAGCAGCGCGGTCATGGCACCGACCGTTGCTACCGCCTTCGTTATGAGGTCCAAAATCTCATCGACAACCGGACAATAGCTCCACCTTCAGACCCCAATGGCCAAGTACCCCATCCACATCTCAATCTCATCCATACACTGCCGTCCACCTACGACCCCAGCGTATACATCACCCCGGCCCATCTACCCAAGCCAGAGGTGTTTATCCCGGAAAGCATGGACTTATGCATGATGGGTGCATCTAAACCCCAATCATCCCAAACCCATGAACCCACTACTTCTGAGCTGATGAAAATGATCGAAGATCTTCAGAGAACTATGGCAGATCAGGCCTTTGGAGTTTTGGCTCCGTCATCAACCGCATCACATACCAGGGAGTTCATGTCAAAAGGCTCCCTAACCTTGGGACGGGCTGCATTGGGAGAAGGCCAATCTCTTAGCAAAGTGGAGGCTAGTGATAAGAACAAGGTAGGGGCAAGCATTAGTCCCCATGAACATCTTCAGTTGGCTGCTGAGGCTTTGAAAGTCGAGGGACTGAACAAAGAGCAAGTCCTCGCAGTTGTTGCAAAAACTATGGATGACGTTTTTGCCACTCAAATTAGGGGCAATTTGAATCAAGGGGCAAGCCGGGAAAAGGGCCTTTGTACCAGGAATGTGCCTTTCAGCTCTAGTCCCGTTCTCGGAAGAGATCAGCAAACCCAGTCAGCACCTGTCAATCCCTTTGCTGGTGCATCCAGCAAAACTCCACAAACCTCAAAACACCCACCTTGGGGCCAGAGGGTGTTCACCCCACTGTACATGTCTCTATCAGCAGCCTTAAGGGTCCTGATTAGAAAGGGGGATCTGGAACCCCTGGAGCTGTGGCCGCTGCCAAATAAACTTCCCCCCTCCCATGATCCGGCCAAGTACTGTGCCTTCCATCAACAAGTCGGCCACGTCACTGATAGTTGTTACCGTCTTCGCCATGAAATACAAGATCTGATTGACAACAAGGTCGTCGTCGTGCCGGGTCTTGCAAAGTCTATCGGCACTGGATCAGTGAACTTGTGGGGGATATTGTGACTATTTGATCGGGGGATGAACCACCTGCGGGCGGCGCTCAGTTTACTCCGGATATGGCGTATGACACGCACTGTTTTGAGCATTTTGCGAATGCTAGTTTTTGTACTTTCTGACTTGGGTATTGGGTTAGTCTTGTCGTTTTGTATTGAGTCAGTCTTTTCATACTGAGTCAGTCGGGTCTGTCTTATTGTATTGAGTCAGTCCTGTTTTGTTAGAGTCGGGTGATTTCGGGGGGTGTTACCTCAGACATCACTTGCTTGTTTTTGTCTTTTCGTTTTCTTTTGAGTCTGTTTCTGCCTTGGAGCCAGTAATGCCAACAGATTTGAATGAACAGCGGTAATTTTCACTCTTGTGTTTGCGCACCAGTTGTGCCAGAAGTTGAATGGAACGACAGTGCATTTCACCTGCTTTGCTGTGCTTTTAAGTCATTGCGTTGACCTAAGTTTTTTCAAAACTTTTTTAACACTGTGGTAAAAACGAAGAGGAAGGAATTCCTCGGGTTTTGCAAAACTTGATCAATTGAGAGAAAGAGAGGCGTGCTAAGCCCTTAATGATTGAGATCATGCTTGTTAGTGTGAGTACTGGGAAGGATCCTGACTTGATCCAGATTGGTTCTACATTGTCTTCAGCGCAAGCGATTTGTCGCTTTCTTAAAAGATTTCAAAAACTGTTTTGCGCGATCTTGCGAAGACCTGTGTGGAATCACTCTTGAGATTGTGCAGCCTAGGATCGCTCTCAGCCTCAAGACTCGACCCCTCATTGTCAAACCTTGGACTTAAATTCAAAATGTTCAATGGTCAACTACAACGTGAGGCCTATGTGGCCAGATTCAAAGCAGCCCTCGAACTAGGGGCAAGAAAATCAGATCAAGAAGGTCGGACATCGTCAAAAGAAAACTTGCAAAGCTGGATGAGAAACACCCCTCGAACTAGGGGGCGAAAGATGTTAGATTGTGCTCGAAGAGCCGAAGATGGATCATTCTGCAAATCAACAAAGATCGGCAAGAATGCCAAATCCCAGAAGGGAGAAAAGACGAAGGTATTGCTGAAGGACAACGGAGTTCCTATCCACAACACTAGGGGCAATTCAGCCCCCATTGGATGGACTTCTACATTGTCAGCGAACAGCAGCCATTCTCCTGGATTCAGATGACTTCAGAATCTCAAAATCATTTGACATGGACAAAGCTACACTTTTACCCTTGAGAGGCTCGTTGGGCCGAAAACCTGGAAGGGCGACCCAGGCAAAAGTTAGAGCAAGAAAAAGAAGAAAAGAACAAAACAAAAAATGCAAAGAAAAGAACAAAAAAAAAGAAAATCAAAAAAAAAAATGAAAAGAAAAGAAATGAAAAGAATTGAAAAGAAAAGAAAAACAAAGCTCGCAAGGTTGAAAACCCAGAAAGGCGGCCTTAGCAAAAGTTAGAGCGCAAAAGGAGAGGTTAATACCCGAGTGTACCTTACCCCCGAACTACGTAAGGCTTGATTCCCATCTTTGGGATACGTAGGCAACTTCATTCTGAAGTCTAGCCGTAAACACTTCAAAATCGATTGTGCCCATGTAATGGTTCTGACCATCTTTGTCTTCTCTGTATCCGAGAGTTCGGTTGTGATCATCACTGGGAGGACTGATTATAGTGTGCTGCGGCGCTATCCAAACAAGGGGCAACTTTCCGTTGCCATGAGTCGCCATTCAAACCAGGGGCAACTTTCCGTTGCCGTGCAGCTCTTTCAACAAGGGGCAATTTTCCATTGCCTCCGATCCGAGGTTGTGCATCTCGAGAGTAAGTTCCGTGCTCGTTAAGCAGTGGCCATTTGCAAAAATAGTTTTTGAGAATTTTTACTGAGGTTGACTAATTCTCTCGAAAATTATTCCACCTTTTCCAAAACTGGACCATTTCTTGGACCCAAAAAAGGAAAATTTTCAGTGCTCATAACCTAACTTGCATGATTTTGAATCAAAAAATCGAACAAGTATGCTAATCTAACTCTCACATTGGTCAAAATTGTTTTAGTAGAAAATCAAAACAAAAAAAATGGTCAAAATGATGAACTAAGGGCACAGTTGAGTCAGGTGTCCTGTCTTTTCCCCGTTATCAATGCATTTGCCAGAAAGGGCACTATACTTGCCAGAAAGGGCACTCTACCTGCCGAAAAAGGGCGCCACTGAAGCCAACCGCAAAAGGGTAGAAAGCTCTCACATCCTCCAAGCAACGAGGTATCAAGCCAAGTGTGAAGCACGAACTGGAATGGCTCAAGATGTTCCACTCCCTCATCTGGACGGATCTAATCACGTCCAAACTCCCCAGCAGAGCATCATCAACCGATGTCAGCTGCAGATTTGCTACACACCCAGTTGTAATGTAACCCCTCTGTGGGAGAGTTCACTGTTGTGAGCAGAAGAAGAGAATCTAGCAGAATGCTCGGGGCAAGAGCCCGCGACTTCCTGTTCATCTATCAACCACCCAGGGGAGGGATAAAAAATGAGATTGAAGAATAGAGAGATGTGCACTGAGAGAAAAAGTGAGAAAATGGCTTTTTCAGAAAAACAGAGCCTGAGGGCCGAGTGATGTGAGAATCACAAATGAGAAAGGGTAGGAAACAATACCTGGAGAAACTGGCTCCTCGCGATCTGAGAGGTCTGTCGTCTTCGTAATACATCTGAGTGTTGTCTCTTTTGTTTTGTTTGTCTCGACTCTTGTCTTGAGTCGTTTCGAGTGTCAGTAGAGGTGTTTAGGTTGTTTACCTTTTGTTTTCAGTTGTTGAGTCGTTTTTGCTGTGGTCAGTCGCAGGCTCAATACCTAGTTAAGAACTCGCTTCTCAATCAAAAATTCCACAATAAAATCGTTTTGTGCTTAGAGTGCTGTGTCATTCTCCGCATTTGTGCAAAACAGGATTTGGTTCTTTCATAAACCGCAAGGTTCAACCCAGGTCATGTGAGAACAGTAGAACAAGGACCTATCTGAAGCTATATAGGTTCCAGACTACAAAGCAAAAAAAAAAAGGAAAATTTGGAGCATCTTAGTGTGTTTCAACTTCGGCAAATTCCGTGATTGTACTCCGGATGTACCTCTTCAGGCCTTGTCAGTGCTCCGAAGAATGAGTGTGCCTCTACTCCAAGCTTAAGCCTGCTTCAAGTCAGAATGGCAATTGACACAGCAGCAGATGTTATCTCTTGCCAATATAAACAGGGTGTCCCCTTTTGAGCTGAGCGTATTGCCAAGCCCTCCGAGAGATAAATCAGAGGCACCAGAGTACATATTTGATGCTCCTCTATTGCATAGAATATGAACTTTCATATACACTGTTGTTGCATGTGTGCCGCGCATCGTTATGATTCATGCATAGAAAATGCTCGTATCTTTTGCATAGAAAATGCCCCCATACTTGCATAGAAGATGCATTTTATCACACTTTCCTGTGCATTTTATCTCACTTGCACTGTCTTGTGCATCTTCCGGTTGTGTTCCACTTGCACTATCTGTGCATTGCAGTACACTCGCGCTGTTTAGAGTATCGCACTGTTTAGTGCATTTCAAATCACTAGCGCTGTTTAGCGTATCGCACTGTTTAGTGCATTTCTAATCAATCGCGCTGTTTAGCGTATCGCACTGTTTAGTGCATTTCAAATCACTCACGCTGTTTAGCGTATCGCACTGTCTTGTGCATTTCAAATCACTCGCGCTTTCTTGCGCATTGCACTGTTTTGTGCAGTTTATCACTCACGCTCTCTTGCACATTGCACTGTTTTGTGCAGTTTACACTCGCGCCTTCTTGCGCATCGCACTATCTTGTGCATTTCATTACATGCTCTCTCTCATCTTGCATAGAAAATGCTTGTAGCACTTGTCAGTGCATTGCATCGCACTGTTTTGTGCACCTTACTTGCATTTGGCATGCATCTTATCGCGCTATCTTGCGCATCGCACTGTTTTGTGCACCTTACCTGCATTTTGCATGCATTTTATCGCGCTTTCTTGCGCACCTAACCTGTACTTGCTAGTACATTGCATCGCACTGTTTTGTGCACTTGCGCTTTCTCGCGCATCGCGCTGTTTTGTGCATTTTATCACTCGCGCTATTTTGCGCATCGCACTGTTTGTGCAGTTTACATTCGCGCTATCTTGCGCACCTTACCTGCACTTGTTTGTGCATTGCATCGCGCTACTTTGCGCACTTTACCTGTACTTGTCAAGTGCATTACATCGCACTGTTTTGTGCATTTAAGCCACATCGACTGTCTTGTGCACCTGTATAGTACTGTTTTGTGCATCCACTCTTGCATCGCACTGTTTTGTGCATCTTCTTAGCATTGTTTTGTGCATTCACTCGCACTGTCTTGTGCACTCTCGGGTCTGGGAGACTTTAAATCCTTTAAAGGTGCGATTCCTTTTTTGCATAAATCCTGAATTTTCAAACCAGCTTCGCGTAGCGTATAAGTCCAATTTTCAAACCGGCTTCGCGCAGCGTATAAGTCCAATTATCAAAAATCTTCCTGCATAACATTTTGCATCCTGCCCCTGAACTACGCTGGTTTGATTCCTTGCAAAGGGATACGTAGGCAACCTGCAGGTTCAACCAACTACATCTGTATTTTGTTTGTTTGTCCAAGTCTTCTGTCTTGTCAAAAATGGGTCGTCTCGGGGCTTTGACATTCACTCACGTCATTTTTTGACTTTTGAGTTCTGTCAAAGAGGGGCAACTGTAGACACCCCATTTTTGACTGCCCTCAAGACTTGGGCGTTACTGATGGTTTACTTGGTGGAGAAAGGTGCGCAGGGCAAAGGTTCAATTTCTTCGGCAATGAGAGAGTCAAATCCCAACTTCATCCCCCTTTTGGATCAAAACAATCTTGATCAAAAGATTTTAGATCTTAAAACCCTCTCTTTCAAAATGTTTTAAAAATAAAGTTTCTACAATGTTCCGAGGCTCACATTTTGTCAAATAATGCGCTTTTCGATAAATCGAGCAAAGACAAAGTGGAAATGAATGAAAGAGAGATGAAATCTTTGAAAAATCTTTCAAAACACCTTACTTAGGGGTTTGAAGTTGAAGAAAAGAGGAGAAGAGGGGAGAAACCAAGTTGGACAAGAAGTTCGGCAAGGATCCGGGTAGGAGAGAGAGTCGAGCAGCCCTCGCTGAATCGGGCTTATTCATTTGCATACTTGAATTTTAGCTATGAGGCCACCTCCGTTGGAAAGAAGACTTCCGGGGCTTCATTTTGTATTCAAGAATCTCTTAAAGCCAAGTCCGGATGGGGGAGATATGATTGGTTGAAGTAGGGGATCAATCCGGTTGGATCGAATCTGCGCGGCTTCACCAAAACGAGCATAACTTTTTGTACAGGAGGAATTTTAATGCAAGGTTTGCGCCATTGGAAAGCTAACTTCTGGGGCTTCAATCTGGACACCCATCGACCACTTTTTGGCCTTGGTAACCACCCACCGGCCATCAATTTAGCCGGCCGGCCAAATAAGTAGCAGGCCGACCATTTATTGTAGCCGGCCGGCCGACCATATATTTGGCCGATTGTCTCCTTTTCTGGCCGATACCACCTTTTTGCCTTTTTCAGGCATGGTGCATGCCAGCTGTGCCAGCTGGAGTGCACAGACCCTGCCCCCATACACGTGTGTGGCTGTTTTGCACCCTTTGCACCCTTTTACTCAAGCTTCTTGGAGAAGACTTGCACCCTTTGCTCAAGCTTCTTGAGGAAGCTTGAACCTTTGGGTTAGCATCTCTTGGAAGCTTGGCCCCTTTGACCCTTCTTTTATTAGCTTCTCTTAGAAGCTTGGCACCTTGCCTTGTCTATATAAGGAGACCTCCCCTCTTTATTGAAGGGGTTCAGCAAATCCAGACCTAATACACATATATATCTGATATATATCTCTCTCTCTCTATATCTCCCTCTCTCTCTTCATTTGTGTGTGTTTAAGGGCCTAAAAGTGTGTTTTATTCATAAGACACACACCATTACACCATACTTCGACTTGGGAGGTCTTGAGAGTTTGTTCTTGAAGTT
Organism: Camellia granthamiana; assembly: GCA_036172215.1. NCBI lineage: Eukaryota > Viridiplantae > Streptophyta > Magnoliopsida > Ericales > Theaceae > Camellia > Camellia granthamiana. The sequence continues at coordinate 67,407,978 of CM069914.1, forward strand.
TTGGGTCGGTTTTGATCAGAAGAAGGTGGCTGACCTTGCTGTTCTTCAAGGGTAACACTTTTGCTTTAGATTCCCCAATCTTGCACTAGTCTTTAACCTGTCTTGCATGCTGTTTTAGACTTTGTGTATAACTGAAAAAAGTCTTGTATTTGCATGCTTAAGATACTTCATTAAGGTTGTTTTGGTGTTGGGGGTCGACCTCCCCCTCTTAGGCCTTGTTTGGCCCCTTTTGGTGCTCTCTTTGTTAAGCTTTGGTATCCATTGTGTATTGGCCTTCTCACCACTGAAATCCAGTGGATTTTCAGTGGTGAAGAAGAGGTTTTGAGGTCTTGCATAGGGGAGGGACACCCCTCTCCCTTTGTCTCTCTTTTGTCCTTGTTTTTGGCTCATAAGGGTAGCATACATGTCTCTCTTTTGTCCTTGTTTTTGGCTCATAAGGGTAACATAAATGATTAGTTGTTCTTGGCTTCATTTCAGAGGTTTTTGAGTGTTGTTGGGTCATATTATGCCTCTGTTTTTGGTCGGAGTAATGGCCCCTTTCATGCTTAATATACTTGCCTTGCATTCCCCCATTTTGCCTAGAAATGTGCCATGCATTTAGGCCATGATTCTTGCATGTTCTAGCCTAACTTCATAAAGGTTTTAGCATTATTTCGCCATGCTCAAGGACTGTTGGGTACTGATTTGGTCGAGTTTGCCATGTTTGGTTTAGCCTCTTTGCATTTTGGCTTGTGAGCCTTGAGGGTGTGGGTCACTAGCATGCTTAGCCTAGCTCATTCTCTTGATTTGGCATCATTCGAAATCTGGGATTTTCATGCTATGAGTTCGAAAACATGGACCTGGGCACCAATACTCAAAGATTTTATGAAAACAAACACAAAAACATGAATCTTAATACAAACTTTCGGATCAAACAAGGCTTTTCCTTCAAGAACACATGCATGCCACTTTCTCTTTCTAAACCCAACTTTAAATCGATGCATGGCTTGCAAATCAGGTTCGATCGTGCAATGCAGCTAGATGATCAATAAGAACAACAAAAGTAGATTAAGATTCTAACCTCAAAACTCGAATCTAACGGTTTGAACTCTAAGGATCAAGCTTGGAAATCTATTCCTCCTCTAAGAACTTCTCCCTCTTCTAGAGCTTCTCTCTCTCCTCGAGAACAAAGAAATATAACAAATGATACATCTCTAGGTCTGCCGGCTGATTTAACACTTAGCTGGGACACGTGGCATTGGCTGGTTGGTTCTTCTAAAAAAGGTGACTGAGTGAAAAGACAAGACAATAACAAAGTGTATACAACAAGTAAGGTGACCAGGGCACTCCGGCAAGTAACAATCTCGGCTAAGGACAAAGCTTCGGCAAGTAGGGAACAATGATCTCGGCTACGATGAACAACGATTGGCCTAGCTGTGCCACACCTCGGCCTAGATGTGCCACACCTCGGTCTAGGTCATACCAATCCAAGAACAAGATCACTAGGATGCAAGGATAGCATCTCGGCCTAGATAATACACATCTCGGCCTTGGTGATGAACACCTCAGCCTAGATGATGACATCTCGGCCAATATGCCGGGGTGAAGGTGGAGGTCTACCAAGGTGGTTTTCAAGGTGATCCTAGGTGCAAGAGGTTCAAAGGTGCAACTTAGGCTCAAGGTGACCTCGGCTAAACACACACCAAACAAGGAACAAAGCATGCTAGTAACACTTATGCAAGGCAAATCAAGGTTTGCAAATGCAACATATCAAGACAAGATCATGTAATATATGCAAGCATAACTGGAGTAGAGTGAGGGTTGTTACACTACGTGAAAAACAAAAGCATATCCGAGAATGCATAAATTTAATGAGACAATTATACGAGCACTTTGACAGGATGAAACATGAAATTGAAGGAGCTCGTCAAGTAATGTGTTATTTTTATTCTTTATTTACAGGTTTAATTTGAAATTAAGTTCATAACATGCACTCTTTCTTCTTCTTCTTCCTCCTCTTTTAGGAGTTCGCGCTTCATTCGAGATTTCAACTACAATGGCTTTTTGACTATATTTTTCCCAATCATATTCAACACTTGGTGGATGCAGTTGAAAGTCAGCAAATTCCAATCTAGTAGAATGGGTGAAGTACAGGGCTTTTGGAGAAGCTAAGAAAATTGGTTTGGATCTTTCATTATAGATCCTAGGCCTTGCTTGAATGTTTGTGAGTACTCATGAGTTCATTAGAGAATTGAGAGAGCTTAAGAGTGTTCTTTATGGCCATTTCTTGAGGACTTGGTGGTGGATTCACTTACTTGCAGCTTTGATTTTCGTACTTGAAGCTTTCCCTATAATGACTCGGTCCCGATCTATTTATGCTAGTTGGCATCCCTTACCTTGTACTTGTGTTGTTTCTAAATTCTTGATAGTGATAGGTTTGCATTTGAAATTTAAATTATTGTAATCCAGACCAATTTCTAGATGCTTTGAACCTTGATTGATGTCTTAACGTGGTGTTTGGGCAAGACTGGGCTAAAAGTCTTAAATTCAAGTATTTGTTTTTAATTAGCTACATAGTTATAAATATAAGTTTGAAATGGCATATTTGTTTTACATTTGAGAGACATTTACATTTTGTATGAAACTATCAAGTTCCTACCACATCCCTTTTGGTCTTAATTTGCTAGATAGTTGGGTTTATTTAGAAATTGATTTTTTTAGTGATTTTTAAATTTTTTGAGTAAAATATAAAATAAAAAAAATAAAATATTTAGGAATGAATTTTTATTTTTTAATTAATTTAGTCGATTTCTAAATGTAAACTAGAAATGTAAATATTCACAATTAACAAATGTAATCTAGATTGCTTAGCAATATAAACCAAATGTAATTGTCAATGTTTACATTTCTAGTTTACATTTAGAAATCGACTAAATTAATTAAAAAATAAAAATTCATTCCTAAATATTTTATTCTTTTTATTTTATATTTTACTCAAAAAATTTAAAAATCACTAAAAAAATCAATTTCTAAATAAACCCAACTATCTAGCAAATTAAGACCAAAAGGGATGTGGTAGGAACTTGATAGTTTCATACAAAATGTAAATGTCTCTCAAATGTAAAACAAATATGCCATTTTCAAACTTTACATTTATAACTATGTAGCTAATTAAAAACAAATACTTGAATTTAAGACTTTTAGCCCAGTCTTGCCCAAACACCACGTTAAGACATCAATCAAGGTTCAAAGCATCTAGAAATTGGTCTGGATTACAATAATTTAAATTTCAAATGCAAACCTATCATTATCAAGAATTTAGAAACAACACAAGTACAAGGTAAGGGATGCCAACTAGCATAAATAGATCGGGACCGAGTCATTATAGGGAAAGCTTCAAGTACGAAAATCAAAGCTGCAAGTAAGTGAATCCACCACCAAGTCCTCAAGAAATGGCCATAAAGAACACTCTTAAGCTCTCTCAATTCTCTAATGAACTCATGAGTACTCACAAACATTCAAGCAAGGCCTAGGATCTATAATGAAAGATCCAAACCAATTTTCTTAGCTTCTCCAAAAGCCCTGTACTTCACCCATTCTACTAGATTGGAATTTGCTGACTTTCAACTGCACCCACCAAGTGTTGAATATGATTGGGAAAAATATAGTCAAAAAGCCATTGTAGTTGAAATCTCGAATGAAGCGCGAACTCCTAAAAGAGGAGGAAGAAGAAGAAGAAAGAGTGCATGTTATGAACTTAATTTCAAATTAAACCTGTAAATAAAGAATAAAAATAACACATTACTTGACGAGCTCCTTCAATTTCATGTTTCATCCTGTCAAAGTGCTCGTATAATTGTCTCATTAAATTTATGCATTCTCGGATATGCTTTTGTTTTTCACGTAGTGTAACAACCCTCACTCTACTTCAGTTATGCTTGCATATATTACATGATCTTGTCTTGATATGCTGCATTTGCAAACCTTGATTTGCCTTGCATAAGTGTTACTAGCATGCTTTGTTCCTTGTTTGGTGTGTGTTTAGCCGAGGTCACCTTGAGCCTAGGTTGCACCTTTGAACCTCTTGCACCTAGGATCACCTTGAAAACCACCTTGGTAGACCTCCACCTTCACCCCGGCATATTGGCCGAGATGTCATCATCTAGGCTGAGGTGTTTATCACCAAGGCCGAGATGTGTATTATCTAGGCCGAGATGCTATCCGTGCATCCTAGTGATCTTGTTCTTGGATTGGTATGACCTAGACCGAGGTGTGGCACATCTAGGCCGAGGTGTGGCACAACTAGGCCAAGCGTTGTTCATCCTAGCGGAGATCATTGTTCCCTACTTGCCGAAGCTTTGTCCTTAGCCGAGATTGTTACTTGCCGGAGTGCCCTGGTCACCTTACTTGTTGTATACACTTTGTCATTGTCTTGTCTTTTCACTCAGTCACCTTTTTGAGAAGAACCAACCAGCCAATGCCACGTGTCCCAGCTGAGTGTTAAATCAGCCGGCAAACCTAGAGATGTATCATTTGTTATATTTCTTTGTTCTTGAGGAGAGAGAGAAGCTCTAGAAGAGGGAGAAGTTCTTAGAGGAGGAATAGATTTCCAAGCTTGATCCTTAGAGTTCAAACCGTTAGATTCGAGTTTTGAGGTTAGAATCTTAATCTACTTTTGTTGTTCTTATTGATCATCTAGCTGCATTGCACGATCGAACCTGATTTGCAAGCCATGCATCGATTTAAAGTTGGGTTTAGAAAGAGAAAGTGGCATTCATGTGTTCTTGAAGGAAAAACCTTGTTTGATCCGAAAGTTTGCATTAAGATTCATGTTTTTGTGTTTGCTTTCATAAAATCTTTGAATATGGTTGCCCAGGTCCATGTTTTCGAACTCATAGCATGAAAATCCCAGATTTCGAAATAACAAGTTGTGATTGAGCATTCATGTTTTTCAAGTTCTTCATGTTCTTCATGTTCTTCAGCAGAGGGAAACCCAGATTTTCCCGACTTCATTTCCTTGAATGTGGCCCTCGGGACCACACCTCGGCAAGAAGGTGTAGGACCTCGGCTAAGACCTGGTGGTACCCAGCATGTCTTCCCGACATGTAAAACAGTGTTTCACCTTAGTATGCTTTGCCTTGTCTTGACTCAGTTTTGAAGGATCGTCGAGGTCATTTGTATGCATGTAAGACTTGTTTTGAGCAGTACATTCAGTAGACCTTGTTATGTGCTTGTAGACCTTGGATCCTTGCTTGAAACTCCGACGTTTGCAGAACTCTGTGAGTGGTATTTTTAATAAAGCTATGTTATGAAGTTTTGATAAAGCTTTGCTTCGTTTTGTAAAAGTATTTGTTAAGCATGAATGACTATCCCTATTTTGTGTATCAAGTATTAACCTTGGTTTTGATAACATTCTCGGGAAGTCCGTACGTGCTAGGGGACTGTAAGCATTTGTAGCACAACCTTTGAAAGTCCGTACGTGCTAAGGGACTATAAGCATTTGTAGCACAACCCTTGAAAGTCCTTACGTGCTAGAGGACTCTAAGCTTTTGTAGCACCTTTGTTCATGTCATCTCTTGAAACCTGAAAGACTTTGATTGATGAAGCTTGAAAGATTTGTTAGATGAACTTGATTCATCCCATGTTTTGTTACAAGCTATGATTATGTATTGTTTTGTTAAAGGTCTCAGATATAATTCATGCAAACCCTTTATTACTTGTACCATTCACTGAGTATCCAAGCTCACCCTCTCTCTATATATGTAGGTGATGAGCAGGACGGCGGCGACGCCTAGATGTGTTTTGCCGATGTGTTTTTGGATTCGTGTTTTGCAACATCTTGAAGATCATGCTTCTTGACTTGTAGTTAAATTCTTTTGTATATGTCGTCTTGAGAAGCCTTTTGATCAAGATTTAATATTTGTATTTTATTTTATTTTACTTGTACCCAAGTTGTAAGACTATGTTAAGCTGTATGCCATTTCATTCAACCTATGCACAGCTCTTGTGGACTAACTAGGTTTAAATTTATTGCTTCCGCACTTGTTAGCCCTATATGTATACTCTGATTGTGTGTGAATCCTTGTAAGTTGGCCTTTGGTAACCTCGGATTACTGGCCATCACGGCACCATTCTACTAGGGGCGGAGTGGGGTCATGACAGATTGGTATCAGAGCACAAGTTTCTTATATTACGTTATTCACACACTTCGGGTCCTAAAGAGCATACGATTTCCCTTAGAATGGTGTTAGGATTGCATCATATTGCTTGCTACTTGACAAGGTGTGCATCATCCCGGCTTAATTGTTTGTTACTTGCATACACGTCTATTTGTCCATTTTATTTTAAAGTTACATTTTTGCATACTCCTAGCATCATGAGAAGGGGTAGACCTCCGGTTGGCCGAGATCATGCCGAGGACAGATTGGACAGACTAGAGAGATTGGTCGAAGGTTTGGTCCGAGAGTTGAGACAACCTAGGCCACAAGACACTAGTACTACCTTTACTCAGGCCGAGCATACAAACGGCCGACATGCAGTTCCGCCTCCACCTCCTCCGGTACCACAGGTGCCCCCACAGCCAGCTTTATATGGGGACGGCACCATAGCCTTGATCCGGGAGTTTAAGAAAATGAAACCGCCGAGATTCTCCGGGGGTATTGAACCGATGAAAGCCGAAGCGTGGGTCTTGGAAATGGAGAAGCTGTTCGAGATTTTTCCTAGCACCGACGCCCAGAAGGTGTCATTGGCAACATTCACATTAGACGACGACGCTCGAAGATGGTGGATGATGATCAGAGAAGGTAACCCAGGTCTGACTTGGGCCAGATTTTTGGAGTTGTTTTACAACAAGCACTTTCCCCTTAGCGTTCGAGATCGCAAGACTACAGAGTTTCAGACTCTAACACAAGGCAGCAGGACAGTGGCAGAATATGATCGTGCTTTTACTGAGTTGGCGAGATATGCGCCTCACATGGTCGATGACGAATATAGGAAAGCCAGGAAGTTTGAAAGTGGACTGCGTGGACCAATTCAGGATCGAGTTAACATGCTCAATATGCCGACTTACGCCGGAGTATTGGACAAGGCCATCCTTGCAGAAGCTAACTTGAACCGATATCAGAATTCAGGAGAGAGCCAGAGGAAGAGACAGAACCATGATAATCGCCGAGTTCCGTTTAACGCCAAAAAGAAGGCGAATGTGGGCAGCTCCAGCAACTCGAACCAGGAAGGTAACATTAAGCCGACATGTGCAATTTGCAGGAAGCCGCATTCCGGAGTTTGCCGTTGGGCATCAGGAGCTTGTTTTGAATGTGGTGAAATGGGTCATCGCATGAAAGACTGTCCGAAGGCGAGGACTGATGATGGTAAGAAGAATGGGAGTACCTCGAGCTCTGCACAGAGGAATAACATCGGAAGGGCCCAGACAAGACAGGGCAGAGTTTTTGCATTGGTACTAGGAGACACTCAGAATGCTGAGACAGTCGTGTCAGGTATACTCCCAATCTGCTCTCAAGATGCATACATATTGATTGATTCGGGTTCTACACATTCATTTGTATCTGCTAAGTTTGCCGAGAAGTTAAATAGAGAACAAGAACCCCTTGATTATGTGTTATATGTGTCTACTCCATCTGGTAGAACTGTGATCGTTGCATCCATTTATAGGGCGTGTGTTGTTGTGATTGAGGGTGTAGAATTATTAGTTGATTTAATGCCGTTAAGCATGACTCACTTTGATGTCATATTGGGAATGGACTGGTTAGTAACGAATCATGCATCTATTAATTGTGTCTCGAAGAATGTCACACTAAAACCCCCAAACCAAGCCGAGGTTATTTTCCAAGGTAAAGGAGGGATGGAAAAAAGATAAAAAGATAAAAATATGGATTATATAGGTTATGCCAAACAAGGCCTTAATCTCATCCATGAAAGCCTGTAAACTGATCCAAAAAGGGTGTCAAGGTTATCTGTGTAGTATACTAAGTGATCTGAATGGAAGTGTTGAGCTAGCCGACAAACCAGTTGTTAAGGAATTCCCCGACATCTTTCCAAAAGATTTGTCTGGCCACTTAATCGATAGGGAAATAGAATTCACGGTTGACGTTATGTCGGGAACCCAACCTATCTCTAAAACACCCTATAGAATGGCCCCAGCCGAACTCAAGGAACTAAAACTACAATTGCAAGAAGCGCACGTAAAGCGCTGAGGCGTGCGCCTTTCTCTGAGGCTCAAAGTGCACGCTTTGTGCGCTTCGGCTCGGACTAACCTGTTTTGTGTGTGTACTAGCCACATAGGATTAAAACTCTTATACAATACAAATTTGTTGGTGAGCTTCTTCGAATCAACAAAGCCCTAAATCTGTTGCAACCAAAATTTCGAATCGACGAAGCCCTTAATCTGTTGAGACCAGGATTTGAGCTTCGACATCAACATTGTCTTCAGGTTCATCTCTTTCGTTTCTTCTCTCTTCTCTTCTTCTTCTTCTTCTTCTTCTCTGTTTTTCGTTTCTTCTTCTATTCTTCATCTCTCATCTCTTCTCTCTCTGTTTTTCATTTCTTCTTCTCTCTTCTTCTTCTTCTTTTTCTTCTTCTTCTCTGTTTTTCAATTTTTCTCCTCTTCTTTCGTCTGTCTTCTCTTCTCTTCGCTGGTTTCTTATTCAATTTTTTTTTATTCTTTGTTCCTCATTTTTTTATTCTTCTCTTCTCTAGTCTCTGTTTTTTTCTTGCCTTTTCTTGTCCTATTAAAAAAATTTTAAAAAAAATAAAAAGAACAACCAGTAACTTGATGAGTCAAATGTCGAGTGCTGAAAGTGGAAAGAAAGATCCAGCAAGGAAGTATTCAACGATGGTAAATCCCAGAAACCTAAGTAAGTTCAAATGCAATTTTTGTGGAAAAGAGATGAATAGGGGTGTCTGTCGAGTTAAGCAACATCTTGTTGGAGGGTATAGGAATGTGACTACATGTGTTAGATGCCCAACTGAGGTTAGAGATGAGATTTCTGAGTTTGTCTAAAAAAAAGCAAGTTAAGGAGTAAATCAACTTGATGCCCAATTTTGATGATATGGTTGATGAAGAAGATTTTGAGGATGAGGATGATCTTGTAGAACTCCCTCAGCATGGTAAAAAGTCCATTCCTACTCAAGGTTCTACTCAAAGAACCAGCTCTGGTTCTATTCAATCCAAACTTAAAAGGCCTAGAAAGATAGGGCCTATGGATTGTTTCTTCACACCTGATCCAGATGTGGTGGCGCAAAAACAAAAAGGCAAGGGGAAGCAAAGTAAAATTGATGAAAATGATCCCTATAGGAAAGAGTTAATGCAACAGGCGTATGTTAGAATTGCAAGATGGATGTGTGACTCTGGGATTCCTTTCAATGCAGTGAATTATGACAGTTTTGGGCCAATGATTGAAGCTATAGGGCAATTTGGTCCTGGTTTGAAACCACCAACTTACCACATGATATGAGTTCCTTTCCTCAAAAAAGAAGTGGATCACATTAACAAATTGATAAAGGAACATAGAGACGATTGGCCAAAGTATGGATGTTCTATAATGTGCGATGGTTGGACAGATAAGAGAAATAGGACTTTGCTTAATTTCTTAGTGAATTGTCTAAGAGGCACCACGTTTATTGAATCCATTGATGCATCTAGTTACTCAAAGAATGGAAATAAGATGTTTAATTTGCTTGATAAGTTTGTGGAGAAAATTGGAGAAGCTAATGTGATCCAAGTCGTCACAGATAGTGCGGGCAGCAAATGTGTTAGCAGCTAAAAATCTTTAGAAAAACTTA
>CM069914.1:67422754-67533739 GCA_036172215.1 Camellia granthamiana
ACTTCTCTCTCTGTCTTATCTAGCCTCTATTTGGTTTTTATCTATACGTATTAGTATATATATAAGTATAAAATAATTTTACCTATATCTTATATAATATATATAAGTATATATTGTCTTTTATCTTATATAATATATATTTATACATATTAATAAAAAAACACAAATATATGTATATAAAATAAAAATAAAAAAATTAACACGAACATATTATTTAAAAAAAATTGTCTTAGTACTATGAATGATTAGTGTATATTAATTAATTTATTTTTTACGAAGACTGTGCGCCTTGCTTCAATAAAGCCCACGCCTTGCCTTGCACCTTGCGCTTAGGCCCCGAGAGACATTCAGCGCCTTAGTGTGCCTTGAGCCTTTAAAAACACTGGATGAACCACAACTAGGACAACTCCAATTGGTTCAAGCTCACGTCGACTTGTAGATGAGGAAGAGGAATGGGAAGATGTAGATTCAGATGAGGAAGAAAAGGAGGACGTGGAGGGATATAAATCCAATGATGATGAAGGAGATGATGGACATGACGCTTATTATTAAGTTCTTAGGACAATGCATCCATGGGACTAGTCATTAGATGTTTAGTTGTTTTCAACTTTGTGGATTATTGAGTTCTTATGTTTGTTGTTTGATGTTACTTTCATGGTTTTTAGAATGTTGAATATTATTTTGTTCATTTTGGAATTCTATAAATATTTGCTTATTTTGAAAATTGTGATATATATTGTGTTATATTGATATTTTGCTTAAACTTTTATAACTTGCGCCTTGCTTTGGTGAGGCGTGCGTCTTGGCACTTAGGCTCCAGGTGACCTTGGCGCCCCGATACGCCTAAAGCTTTTTAAAACACTAGATAACCTAACAACAGATAATAACAAGGCATGCTTACTCTCGTCGATCCAAATTCTCCCTTTCAAGTATCTTTTGGACATCATAGGAATTGCTCCCACTTCCGTGTACTCCATCATCCTTGGATTTATTGTCCTCTTCAACAATTTCCCTAATTTTGGCCACACAAGATACATAATACATAATAAATCTCATTAGTTTAGACCATGAACAAAGGTTTGTTATTGATGTGAAGCGAAGTCCCGCATCGCCGGAGTACTAAAGTAATGTTATAGCATATAAGCGTGAGGAGGGAATCCACACACACCTCAATAACATAACTAGCTTTTAAGGCATGTAACAGTTAACAGTTCACATACTGAATCAAAGAAGAATAACTTGTAAAGATTACCTTCCAGCACAATCATCACTATAACCACACATCATATCCATCCCTGTGATCTCCCCTCCTCTTTAACTCCTCGCTGAAACCAAACAACCAATCTTCCAATCAGAATATGTCTACAGATTTCAAAAAATAATAATATGTTTAAAGAAATTAGGGCATAGAATTAGAGAGAGATTATTAAGTTAGGAAACACAAAACCTAAAAACCAAATAGAAAAATAAATTATAGAAATTTAGGGTAAACATGAGCTAAAGAAATAGAGAGAGAACTCACCAGACGTGGATGCCTGGTCAGCGACGGCGTCACTGCTGCCCTGTTGGTTGTTCGCCTCAATCCGGACGCTCGCTGCTGCTGCCTAGTCACTGCCAATCGAAGAAGAAGAAGACGCCGAATTGAAGAAAACGATTCGGTAAAGATATTTATTGACAGAGAGCAAAGGGCCAAATAGGTTACCAACGAATATATTATTAACTTCCAAATTATAAAGTAGCCCTTTAAGTTGTTCTTAATTATGAAAATGTCTGCTCTATTTAATATATTTTCACAAAATACTAAAATAGAAAAGTTACTTCGTATATTACCATTGGAGACCCTTAATTTTGGTACCAAAACCTATAAATATGTAGAGATGGCAATGGGTATGGTATGGATCGGGACCTCTTACCCCACACCCACCCTAATTTTAGTCGTTTGCCTCTTCCATCCCTAATCCAATTTTTATAAATTCTTTTCCACCTCACTAAAACCCGCAAATGTAACCTCTCATCCTCGATTCTTCCTACGTTCGAGGCAAAGGGCAAATGTAATACAAGCTAGTTGCAATCTATTTCAAGACAAATGGATTTGAGTAAGGAAAAGATCTAGGGGCAAGTTTGCAGGTCAAGACTAGCCTTCGCTCGACTAATAGCTAGCTTCACACTTTTGAGAGAAATAAACGACTTCATAGCTCATCTACATCCCTTCTTTTGCTCGGGCGATTGAAGCACACTCTAGGGACCCACAATAAAAAATTTAACAATAATTATATTTATAACATAATAGAAACTCATACATTGTTTAGATATTATATATATTTAAAAAAAAATATTAGCAATATATTATACACATATTACATATATAAATATATATAATATTATTATTTATTTACTACTATATTTACGGATCAGGTAGGGCTTGGGTAAAGAATACTCTCCCTCGCTCCCGATCCGAATCCAATTAGGTTGTTGAAAAGTTTTTCTAAACCCAACCTTACACTATTCAACCACTCTCGAACCCATTCCTTTTGGGCCGGGGTATTTTGCCATGCCTAAGTATGGATATATGGCAAATCCTAACAAGTGCTCCCGTGATATATGTTACTGTTAGGAATATGAGAAAATGTGTATTGCAAAATTGAAAAAAGATTATAAAGTGTTTCATAATTCATAAAAAGTGTATTATATTTAGTAATAAATATTTCAGGATTAGCGCATTTTTTATCCTTTTATGGTGCCCTACGCCATTTATTTATTTATTTTTTAGAACATAGGGCACTCGTTAACATGACCCTAGGTATATTTGTTAAACACGAAAAATAATACTTAATACATGATATAATGTATGTAAAAAAATTAAAATAAAACATTAATCATGTAAATAGTAAAACTAAAACCATGAGATCTATTAAATAATCTAACGAATGTGAGTAATGCAATTTTAAATATTTGTAGAAATTAGGTGTGCTTGTGGGCTCGACCTATCTGCCAAAAATGACTAACCCGATTCAATCCACCAACTTTTAAGCAGTTTCAATAGTATGGGTGGACGGATGCGGATGAAGATTTTCTAAATCCTCCTATGTTCGGAGGGATGGCAGATGAGAGACCACCAGAACACCCTGTAGGAAACCAACCAAAAAAAAAAAAGAAGATATTTATTAACAACATTATAAATACACTTCTTGCTTGCTTAAAATACAAGCTCTGTAATTTGAAAAAATTTAAATATTTATTTTCATTTTTTTTATGAAAAATAAAATTTTTCACTGATCTCCTATACATTGATAAAATTATCTAAATTATTAATTGAAATAAAATTTTGATATCATTAAAATCTATTAATTGATTTCATAATTTTTTTTTAATAAAATAAGAAGATATTTATTAACAACATTATAAATACACTTCTTGCTTGCTTAAAATACAAGCTCTGTAATTTGAAAAATTTTAAATATTTATTATCATTTTTTTTAAGAAAAATAAAATTTTTCACTGATCTCCTATACATTGATAAAATTATCTAAATTATTAATTGAAATAAAATTTTGATATCATTAAAATCTATTAATTGATTTCATAATTTTTTTTAATAAAATAAGTCATTTGTTATGAAATTAGAAATTTAATGAGTGGGATGTAGTTTTCAAAAAAGGTTCAGCTTGTTTCTAGTTGGAAAATAAGACTGGACCCTGCAGTCCACGACGCAGGTCCATTTTTGCGTCCTGTCTCGATGATTTGAACCGTTCATAACTTATGATTCGTTGAGTATATCCTCCATGCAAAAAATCAAATCAAATGAATAACGACAATCACGCGTTTGAATCAATTTTATATCAACCATTTATTTTTTCACCGTCCATTTTTTTTGCCTTTATCCGTTGTTTACCCTTTATTCTTTATTCTCTCTTTAGTTGTTTGGTAGCCATTTCTTTATTCTCTCTTATGAAGGGAAAGAACTTATAAAAAAAGAGTTGTTTATGGGTTGTTGGTAACCACACTAAAAGATCCTTTTGAAGACTAATGGATACCTACCACAAACAATGAAATGATTAGCCGAGGAATGGGTAGATTTTTATCAATTTTTTCAAGTTGCCGACCTAATAGAAAAACTCCAGAACTTGGAGCGAGCCATTACTCAAATCTCTATTTCCACATCAAATGATCAAGCATATTCTCAATACCCGCATCCCACTTGACAGTATACCATACAATGTTACGTGGCGCCAAACTAAAAATGGGTGCTAATTCGATTAAATCAAACTATTACATGGCGTTGAAACGATCATTTTACGTTAGCGAAAAATTATAAGGTATTGATGGTGATATCTGAAAGAAAGTTGGGAAACTAAACCTTCCAGCCTAGTGGTCAATGTTCATTTGGAAGTTTATTTGCAGTGTGCTGCATGTTGATCTATCTCTTGCCAAAAGGGGATTTCAAAATGATTTTATTTGTCCTAGATGTCAAGAAGAGATTGAAACCCTCAAACATGTATTTTTCCGTTGCCCCTTTGCAAAACGAATTTGGAAAGGATCCTGTTTGGGGTGACAATTTGTTGTAGGAAACCCAATAGAGGCTGATTCTTGGTTTCTTGAGTGGATCAAAACTGCATGTGATAATGAAACTACTATTGAATCCATCGAAATTCTTTGGGGAATGTGGCTTCAACGCAACAAAGCATCCTCTGAACATATTGTAGAGGACCCAATTTGACCTGTGAATTCTATTAACCAACTGGATTTTTTTTGGGAATGCAGTAAAAAAAAAATTATTTTGCGGACATCCTTGTCATCTATCGCGGTTGAAAATAATTTTGCGAATTCCATAATTTTTTCTAACAGTGTACAATGCTTTCCAAAGACAACTTTTAACAGGTTTATAATAGATGGAGCTTCGATTTGGCATTCAAAGAAAGCAGGGGCTGCCTAGGTTGTGTTCAACAACAATGGGCAACAATCAAGGTCTATGGAGTTCTCGCTTTTTGCCTCATCAGCATTGATGGCTGAAGCTTGTACATGCTTAGACGTTTTGCGATGGTGCGTATCCCACAATGTTAACACAGCTGCTATCCTCACTGACAGCCTACTAATAGTTAACAGTATTACAAATAGTAAAGCAAGTGAATGGGATGTGGACGATATTATTTTGGATATATGTAATCTCTGTTAGTCCCTTTTAAGACTTAAATATATATGCATCTTATCTCTTCTAAAAAAAACAAAAAGAAGAGATTTTCACGATGCCATAGTTTTTATTTAGGTTTTTTTTTTTATATTTTCTTTCACACGTGGGGTTCTATTTTGTTTGATTAACTAAAGTATGTACTAGGTAAGGAGTGGCCTGGTAGGTATCAAGAAAGCTAGAGTTAATAATTTGGACACCCTTTCCAAACAATTTACAAAGTTTAATTTAAAACCATAATATGCTACTAAAACCACCGTTGCTAAACTTGTCACTTAAAATCCACTTCCTGTAAATATAACTAGTGCAGAATTTAACATAATATTCCCATATCATGTACTTCTCTAGCGAATTTCAGGCAACCTCAAGCCAGTCCCAAAAGCATGGATCAGTGCTTTCACCTCAGACACGCTGTTACAAGTCACACGTTCTCGCTCAAAACATTCTTTTGGCAGACACTTCAAGCGGTCATCCTTCCAGTTATTCACAGCACACTTGCCGTCGGCTTTTCTCAAAATTGGAGGCACAGAACAATACGAGGAGCAAGCATGAGCACAATTCCACATGCAAAAGAAAAAAAACAACTAAAGATGAGAATATGAATGCACTGAGGATCAAGGACACGAGTAAGATGCTGCTTCTCACTTTCTAAGAGTTCGGCATCCCTTTTCTTGTTGTCATCACTGGCCACATAAGTCCACTTGTCCAGTGCCATGCCAAGAAATAATAATAACAGTATCAATGTATTTACACATGTATAAAAATAATATAACCCAAGACCTTATGTCACTCGCCAACAAGGAATGTGCTTAAAAGAAGTTGAACAACAAAGGTAGCTAACCATGACTGAAATGTTGGGGCCACATAAAAGGCATAATAAAAATATTAAATAGGAATATTGTAGACACCCCATTTTTGACCGTCTTCAAGACGTGGATGTTTTTCCAGGTACATCCAGCGACAAGTTTGATTGCTCGTTGAGCACTCGAACTCCGTAGCGGAATGCCACAGGTTTGAGCTTTCCAAACCCTGTATCCATTCTGTCTCATTTTTGGACCATGTGTTGGTCCTTTCAGTATGTTGTTTATGATGCACTGTCACCCATGATTGTGCATTGCCGGCCATGCATTTTGGCCTGCCGGCCATTGATGAGGCCTGCCGGCCATCAATGAGCCACTGCCGGCCATCAAGCCACCAATGTTTCAACAGATGTTTTTCTGATATTTTTGAGCCAGCTGTTTGCAGGATAGACCATCTGCACCCACGTGGATGGCTGGATCTTTTCAAGAGGACTTTGCATCCTCTATATATAGAGACCCTCCTCTTGCATGGAGGGGGTTACAAAATTTGTGAACAAATTTTTTTTTTCTCTCTCTCTCTCTAAATATATTGCCTTGAAGCTTGAATTCTCTACACTTTTGCTTGGGTGTTCTTGATCAAACTTGATTATCTTGGTGTGGAGGTTGCTTGAGATCTTGTTTGAGTCTTAAAAGAGGGTTTTAGCTTGTTTTGGCTCAGAATCTTGGCTATTTGCTGCTGTTCTTCAAGGGTAAGGCTTTATACCCTTTTAAGCTTTGTTTCATATACTTGGTTTGGCCATCCTTGCATGTTGTTTTTGGCCTAGTTGTCAACTACAAAAACCTCTATTTTTGAGTGTTGAAAATGGTTGTTTGAGGCCCTTTTGGGGTTAAGGGTGTTCCCCTCCCTTTTGTGGCTTATTTGTTAAGCTTTGTACCATCTTTTAAAGCCTTTTGAAACAACCTCTTTTTGGCCTTTTAACCACTGAAATCCATGGGATTTTTAGTGGCAAAAACTTGGTTTTGAGGACCAAAATAGGAGGGGGTGGCCTCCTCTCCTTGTTTTTTTTTTGCATGTGTTGTTGGCCTAACATATGAGCATGTGTTTCTATCTTTTCATGGCTTAGTTCAAGCATGTTTTTGGCCTTATTTCAACATGTTATAACTCTGTTTTTGGCTGGTTGAGTCAATCCTTACTTGCTTCTTACACTTGTAGTGTAATCTTGCTCACTAGCCTTATATGCCTTATGGGTTAGCTTATCATTCTAGCTTGTATTAGCTCTATTTCAGCATGTTCTTGTTACTAATTTAGCATGCTCTAGCTCTGTTTTGAGTAGCCTTGGTCATTCATGCTTTGCTTTGTATAGCTATAGTGCTGTTGACCTCACTAGCTTTGTGTGTCAAAGCCTCTAGCATGCTTTGCTTGTGTTGATTGCATGTTTTGGCATCATTGAGCATGTGATTTCAGTGCTTGTAACTCTATCACAGCCTCACAGATTTCACTCTTTCATTACTTTTGAGAGTTGTGCCTTATGCCTTGCTTATGAGCCAATACATGAACATGATTTTCTTGCTTTTCATGCTACTATCTCAGCACATTTTAGCCTCTGTTTTGGCATGTTTGAGGTCTGTCTAGGGCTGTTTTGGCCATTTGAGTTTGATATTTCATGGTTCTAGTGTAAAGCTCTTCACTAGCTTTAATGCTTAAGTCTCTTAACATGTTGTACATGAGTTGTTTGCATGTTAGAGACTTGTGTTTCATGCCATTTCAGCACTGAAATTCTGCCACCTCCCTCATTTCTTCATTTCTCTATTTGCTTTGAGGATTGGTTAGTCTTAAAGTTGTGTTTAAGCTTGAGATTGAGGCTTATGCTTAAATGGCTTTAACCCTCTTTTGAGGGTTCCTCCTAGTCAAAGGCATGGTTTCTCTCATGTCTTAAGTCATCTTTTGATTGACCTCTCTCTCATTAGAAGACTTTCACATTGGACAAATCAATTAAAGAATGGTTTGGTAATTTAAAATGTGTAAACAAGAATTGAATCAAGTAAAACATGCCAAGATAAGGATGTTGCATTTGCATTGCATTGTGTTCAATCAGACGTTATATTGAACACAAGGTAGATTGGCCCATTTCATACTCAAAGTGATGAAAATGAGCCAATCTCCTTTGTCTCCATTGCCTTTGATCATCCATGATAAGGTAGTGGTCCTAGAGTCTTGTTTGTTTTGCATTTATTGAATGTGTACAAGTTGGATCTTTGGCCATCATGCATTGAGATGCTTGATTGATGGTTTTGGATCCGATAGTGCCTCTCCCTTGATGTTTTGAGCTCTGTTGCAGAATGGCAATTCAGCACACTAGTGGCCAGCAGTGGCACAATGATGGCCGGCACTGCTTCATCCTTAGTCGGCAAGTGGCCGGCAGCAAGCCCCCATGGCTGACAGGCCACTGGTGCACTCCCCAGCATTGTTTTGGTAAGATTCAGCAGCAAGTTCTTGGAGAAACCCTGCAAACAGAGCCTCTCAAGAGCTAACCGGAGAGCTTTTTGGGACGGAAACCGAGGCATGCATGTTTGTCTTTCAAAGCAGAGCTGAGGCAGCTTGGTTTAAAGCTTCACTTGTTAGTTAGCTTGGTTTTGTAAATTATTTAATTAATTTGTTAATTAATTAAGTGTTGTAATAATTGAGTAGCTTAGCTTAGCTATTTCTTTATTTTGTTGTGTAATAATTAGTCTAATTGGTTTAATTAGATTAGTTAATTAGCTTAGCTTAGATTAGCTTAGATTAGCTTAGCTTATTTATTCGGACCCTCCTTCGAGAGGGCGTAATGTTGTAATAAGGGTGCGTGTGTGTGTGCATGTCTTCCAACCCCGCGTCTTTCTCCCTTTTATTTATTCGCTTTCGATGGTTAGATTAGGGATCATGTTTTAATTAGCATACCTTATACTTGCATGCGTGCATCATTCATTCGTATTGCATGCACCGGGCTCGGCTCATCATTCAAACTGCATTGTATTTCAATACCTCTTTGAATACGTGCATCAAATTGTTGCAAATCATATGCCATCTTAGATAGCCAAGCCAATTTAGTTGCATTATTACATGCGTTGCATTAGAAACTTAACATAGTTAGGATCATGCATATTTCTAACTAATTTCTTGTTTTGGCTCGGAGTACACGGTAAGTGTTACGCTTTAACATACTTGCATGAGTGTAAGTGATTACCATGATAACATGCTTGCCATGAGGCTATTTGCTTAAGTGATTAACTGCATGAATGCCTGTGGATGAAGGCTTTATTACTTGAATTGGGACAATTCATCAAATGTGAGTTTTAAGCCCACTTTGCAAAGTGGCAAATCATCATGTTTTAAGCCACCCGAGGGTGGCAAATCCGTGCTTTAGCCCACTTGCGAGTGGCATTTTCAAACCATTTTCGAAAATGAAACATGAGTTGAATTTGTTCCAATTCTTGTGATTTTAGTCTATATTTGTATGTTGTGCGCATCACATAGTAAAGTTAGCTAATAATCAGAATAATAACACATGTGCTTATAAAACAACATATCATGCTTAGTAGAGGCCAATCCTTTGATTGGGCGAGCGGGGGTACTCATTTCAAGACCTTCCCCTCTCGTACCCAAGTTCCCAAGCCGAGGCAACTTTGGTGATGACAGACACATGGCCTTTGGCACGAGTCAGGGTTTCCTAAATTTTTCAAAAATAAAATATTTAGGTGGCGACTCTGTAATCTAGCAAAGCAGTCCATGTTTGGCGCTTTTTCATTCAAAATTGATTTTTCAAAACCAATTGCCAGATTTGGACTCTTTGGTGTTTATCAGTCTCGCGTTGCACTTTGTGAGATTAGATTCAGAACCGTGACAGGAGTCCGAACTGTAGTACGACCAATTCGCGCCTTCACTGAAAGGGGGTGCGCACGAAGAAAGTCGGGTCTACAAATATCTAACAAAATAAATAACTAATAGAACTCGGACTCATCTTCCCAAATATCATTGGTCCCTTACCTCATTCGGACAATTGTTTTCCAATTTCACTGAGAGGATTACGAAAGCCAAATGCTCAAGTCGTACCATCTCGTCTCCTGCAGCGTAAATTATTGAAATATAAAAAAAAAAAACTAAACTAAAAACCAAAAACTAAAATACAAAAAACAAAAAATGAAATGCACGAACCTAATTTATCCAAACTACTCCATTGTGATGCAATCCCTAAATCGTTTCCCTATAAGGCATAATATGGACAAGGGTATATGTTCTAGACAGATATTCCATGCCCTTACTCTATGCCTCAAGCAAGCACAAAAATGCAAACTATTACTCATCGTAAAACAATAACATTAAAAGATATGATATAAGACTACAGTTAAAAGTCACTCAACACAATTTGAAGGTAGTAAAACCAAGGAAGAAGAATTAAAATCACCGGCGGGTACAATGGTAGGAGAGAAATCATACCACAAACACACCCCACGTCCCCCGATAACTTGTAAATGATGTACATAGGAACTTTCACAACCTTCAGAGCCAAACAGTTAGTGGTCTATCATTGAGGATCCTCTGGACAGTCTCACCAACTCTAGATAGAGAGAGGCCAAACAAAATATGTTTTAGGTTGATGAAACGGTGATCTTGCATTCTTCTTTCATGATCAGCAATCTGAACTACTTCGATAACCTCATCCGCAAAATGTCCAAAGACACCACACGATAAAGGAAAAGTAACTGCTTCCTGAAAACGCTGCAACTGTTGTGTGCATGTGCGAGCACATGTGAGAGAAGAAATGGAAGAAGTTGACAAACAATTAACAGGAAACATCAGGAGGTACCACCAAGCTATCTCTATCTCTACTGATGGAAAAAATATAGTGACAAGGACATATGAAATTTATAAACATGAAAAATGACGATGACAATTACAAGTAAAAAATTAAAGGAGCATATAAATCATGCACTTCAAATCATAACAAGCAAACATATCACAAGACGACATATTATCAAACGTAGACACAGGCATGAATACGGACATGGGACACTAGACACAGATATGACATCACACGGATACATCAACGTGGAGAATTTCAGAAAAGACAAACTATAGCAAAAACATAATTGTAACACGTCTCTCATCCTTTTAAACCATATGCTAATACATTTACATATCTTTGTCATTTAATTTTATGTGAAAGGCCTGTAGGATCCATTCTTAAGAACTATACATTTTTTAAGGGTATAAGATAATTATGTCAAATTCTCAACTTTGAAACCACGATGTCAGCAAATTTCTAAAACTTGTTGATCTAATGTTTTATATTTCAGAGATAAGCATGGCCAAGAAATGATGGACACGTCGCAAAATGAATGTCAAACTCGTGTCCAAAATTCAGATTTTTATGTTAAATTATGGACATGAAAATATATATATTGAGTGTGTGTTCCAAAGTGTCGGAGCAGCTTTTATGTCCGACACAGGCACGTCACCTTCTCAGAAGTGTTTGTGATTCTTAGCCATAGAATCCAAAAATTAGCAAAGACTGCAGGACGAGATAAAACTAATGCACATCACACTCCCAAAATAGTACAGTGTACTAACATCCCAAATTCCAATCATCTCATATATCGACTATACTTTATGCAAAAGTTGTACAACAGATGCTACCTGCGAAAATATAATGCAGTATACAATTGCAAAAATAAATAAATAAATAAATAAATTTGTACAAACCTATTACATTTGGCTAAGAAAACAGCAAATACTGTCGAAAAGTTTTCCTAAGAAATTCAAACATAAGCCAAGAACAAATTTAATGATATAAAAATCACCCTCCACTACAATGAATTAATTCATACGTTAATTGGTAAGATAAGAGACAAATCAAAACAAACTACTTTCATCCCCGTGCTACGCACTTGCAAATGCAATTATATATAGAGTTTGCAAAAAATAGCTCATTTAAAATTAAAGTGCTCTGAAGTTGACCTTAAATGGAGTTGGCAAAGAAAGGCTATGAATTAATAAAATATAGCTTTCTCTAAATCAAACTGACATCTTTTAGATCGTTTAACTGGATAGGATTCAAAACATAATCTTCTAGCACTTTCAATGAACCCAAAAACAATTTTTACAGTCATTGGAATATCTTTAATAGAAATATACACACCAGAACCAATAAACAAAAACCAAATGCACACATAGGCCATTAGTAGTATCAGCTAATAATAAGAACAGATAAACCCATTTAGGGCCGGATACTGCCAATTCCTCTTTGGAAGGAGTATACAAAACATGCACAAGGATTGAGTATAGCCTACATATACAACAGGTTTGGGTAAAAATATATTGTTATCAAATATAGAAAAAGGGGAAATGATCACACAATGTTATTTTTTTATTGATAAGTAATCATACAATCATATTCATTTAACTACCACATCGCATTTGGGGCCGAGGAAGAAAAATCATAACATAGAAGGAAACAGTGTTGGTTTCAAAAGCAGCATATGCAGAATTCAGACAACTATGGACATATGCTGATGCAAGAAGCACTACCCAATCCCTCCATCTATTTTGCGACCAGGAAATAAAACATAAATTGGAGGATAAAAGTCAAATAAAAAACAGACATATGACACATAAAAAAAAACAGAAGGGTGTACTGTGGATATTTTGAGCTCGGCCAAGGAGAATAGCCCACCCTTGAAAGAACAAACAAAATCATGGAGCTCAAAATTTTCTAAATTAACTAACTCCACAAACTTGACACACTTCCTAGCCTCTACAAACAAAGTATCAAGAACATGGTGACCTCTTGTGTGCCTCAACTCCAAAGTTAGCTGCATTTTACAATCTTCCTGGTTTTACAAGAGCAAAATTGAACATAATGATTCACCTCTTTAAAAGAAATGTAGACCATAACAAATGAGATACAATTTTGGAAACACATCAAGGCACAGCAGCGAAAGAGTTAATATGCCAACAAGATCAGACTAGACTAGCAGCCCAACTGACTGGATAGAAAATCTATTTGCCATTATCATCAGTTGCGATGCCTTTGGTATGCCAACAAGATCAGACACAAATAGCACCCTAACTCACAAGGTTGGAACACCAAACATTTGAGAAAAGTAATTTGATTATTTTGATGTAAATTTTAATACAGATTGTTTAATAAAAATAAAGGAAACTGATGTTAAATGAAAGAACCAGACAATCATAGAGACTTTCATAACACCAAAATTGATTTCAAGCTCATACCTTCAAAGGCACATACTTCTGCATTTCACCCAATGCAAGGCTTCTATCATGCAGGCTGCTAACAATTTCCAACTACAACCATAAGAATAACAAATTAGCATAGCATGATGAGGACTTCATCATTGGTAAATGAATTAGTAGAACAATTAGAGTGTTCTATCTAGAAAAAGTGCACAATTTTAGTCAATAAGTTGAAACAAAAATATTACCTTGGCCATGGAAAGATCAAAATCCCAAAGAAAAACCTATATTGAAAAGTAAGCATGCAAAAGCAGAGTTCACAAAAAGAAAAGAAAGAAAAAAAAAGAGGGGAAAATAACCAAAAAAAAGAAAAAAAGAAACCCACATCAAATAATTATTTGAACAAATGACAAAGATAAGGTTTGAAGTGAAAAGCTAGTTAGAGGAATAAAAAAAAAAAAACACCACAACTAGCAAAGACAATCAATTTGGAAAGGCATTATTTGCAAAAACGAGCCAGAAGACAACCGTAGCGATTATCCAGAAAAAAGGTTTGAATGGACTCCGAAAGATGAAACATTTTTTAAGTTGCAGAACAACAGACAAAGAAGAGAACAAACAAGGGAGCCAAAAGGGTTATCTAACTCACGCTCGCCCCATTTATATTTCAACTAGCTGAGTGCAATAAATTATGGGCATATTGAAAATTAACAATTAAAGAAACCAGTGAGAAAAAAAGGGTGAGCATTTTGCTGTGATAGCACAAATTGAGTCACTCAAATGGGCAGTTCGTTTTTCCTAAATTAGAATACAAGCCTTGAATTAGATAAAATGGGTATAGTTGCAGGCTGGGCCAGAATTGGGTGTGCTAGCTGGTGTCCAAGTTTTTGACGTCATTGAGGCTTTATAACTCTTTGACTATTTCTCGTCATCAAAGAGGCATCAATGAGAATATTGGGAGTAGGTGGATGTACAGGGGTAAACAGGTGCACCTCAATTGCTGCTCAGCAGACAGATGTTGTTATAGAATATATCAATTGATGGATATGTGGGTTAGATTCCTTGGACTGCCACTTCACTTGTACAATGTTTCAGGCTTTGGAGATGCATGTGGTGGCTTTGTGAAAATGGATGAACATGACAAAAAGCTGGCAATAGGTTTTCCAACATATGTCATGAGGCTTCAGAATTTTCCAGTGATGACCAAGAAGCTCAAAGGTCACCAAAGCCAAGGATGATGAATGAAGGTTTATGACATATGGGAACTGCACAGAGACTGAGTGTGTGGGAGGAAATGAATCCCTTATGGGATAGTGGTACAATTGTCCAACAGATGGAGATTTTTTCAAAATTTAAGTGTAAAAGCAAAGAGGTATGTGGATAAAGAAGGCCTGACCACATGACAAGGATCTGAACGTACCATTTTTACTATTGGTATGGTACACACCGATATCGTCGAATTTTGGTATACTGTTTCAGATTTATAATCATAAACAAAATATTAAAATTAAATTCAAAATTATAGATTATAACAATAAAAAATTTATTTAAAAAAAAGAAGAAGAAGCAAACTTGAACGGTAATCAAATTCTCCTATATCAAAGAAAATAATAATAGTAATAAAAACAACAATAATAAGTGATGGAAAGTGTTTGCTTTTCAGAGTGTCAAGAAACCCTTCCTAGGCGTTTTATTCTTCTTTTTTCTTGCTTTGTTGCTTGCTTTAAATTCTTTGTAAAGTAGAATAATGTAGTTTTCATTTCGAAAACCATGTCATCACTTCAGGAACCAAGAGTTGTACACATTCTATTCTCCTCCCTCCATCCCTTCCGAATGCAGTATACAACTCCCCGTTGTACTGTGCTCTTCAAGTGTGCTTGTTCCCCCATTTTTCCTTACCAAATAAGATTCTTTCTCTCTCTCTCTCTCTCTCTCTATCTATCTCTCTCTCTGCGTGCATGCGTGCGCTCGCAGGGCACTAGATACTTCTCTTCCATCTTCTGATTTTAGTATATCAGGCAATAACAGAAACCGAAGCCGGAATAGCCAGAAAATGAAAAAACTACAGGATAGATTGAAACAGTCTAGTATTTTGAGTGAAAGAAAAAATGGATGTATGTACCATTTTGTGCCGGAGGGGAACTCCCCGGGGTGTACTGACTAATACGATACAAATTATTAACATTGGTCCAAACCAGGTTTGAATGGTATGTAAGTGAGGTCATGAAATGTGTCATCGAAAGGAAAGAGAGAAGCAATAACTAGGTGGAGGACAAAGGAAAAGGAGCATCTCTAGGCTCAGAAAGGTGAGGGAGCCAAAGAAGCTGGATAATAATGTGAATTCCAACAAAGGAATGTACAGTTTATAGACTCTATCTTTCATATATGGCTTTCCTCCTTGTAGACGTCCCCGAACGTCCCGGGAGGGGAATCCCGTTTTGTTCATTTGGGCTCACTACAGTTCAGGACTCAATGTCACGGTCCTGTATCTAATCTCGCAGAGTGAAATGCAAGATCGATGAATCATCAAAGAGTCCAAATCCGGCAAATCGTTTTGAAAAATAGATTTTTTAGAAAGAAGTGCCAAACATGGACTGCTTTGCCAGATACAGAGTCGCCACCTAAATATTTTATTTTAGGAAATTTAGGAAACCCTGACTCGTTGCCTAAGGCCACGTGTCCGTCATCACCAAAGTTGCCTCGGCTCGGGAACTTGGGTGCGATTGGGGAAGGTCACTTCGTGAGCACCCCCACTCGCCCGATCAAAGATCGGTCTCTACTAACCATGATATCGAGTTTTGAAAACATTATGTGCTCTTATTCCGGTTATTAGCCTAGATTTACTACGTGATGCACACAGCATACAAGTATAGACTAGGTTGCCTGAATTGGAACAAAACATTTCATGTTTGTTTATTTGAAAATGGTTTGATGGTGCTACTCGTAAGTAGGCTAAGACGTGGATTTGCCACCCTCGGGTGGGCTTAGAAAACATGATGATTTGCCACTCTCAAGTGGGCTTAAAACTCACAATTGATAAATTGTCCCAATCCAAATAACCCAACCTCCACCCACAGGCATTCAGGCAGGTATATCACATAAGTAGTTAGCCTCATGGCAAGCATGCTATCATGGCAGTCACTCACACGCATGCAAGGATGCTAAAGCATAACACTTACCGAGTACTCCAAGCCAAAACAGAAGCTATGTTAGAAATCCATGCATGATCCTAACTATACAGAAATGCCTAATGCAACACATGCAAAAATGCAACTATAATAGGCTCGGCTATTCTAAAATGACATGTGAAATGCTACAGCTAACACATATTCAACTTGGAATTGAGATACAATGCAGTTAGTATGATGCGCCGAGCCCGGTGCATGCAAGACAGATGAATGAATGCAAACATGCAAGCATAAGTATGCTAATTGAAACATGCCCCAATCTAACCATCATAAGCTGGTAAATAAAAGGGAGAAAGACGTGGGGTTGGAAGACATACATCACACACACGCACACTTATTACAATTGTGCCCTCGCTTGGAGGGTCCGAATAAATAATACAAGCCGCCTAATTAACTAACCAACAAGCTAATTAATTATTACAAAACCAAATGAATAACTAGCTACAACTAATTATTACACAACTTAATTAATTAACAAATTAATTATTACAAAAGGATGACAACAAACAAATAGGGAAAGCAGTAAACGATGCTGTTCCAGCCCTATTTGAAGAAGGAAGGCATGCATGCTCGCATCGGTTCCTCGCCTCGAAACGCCTTCCGGTTGCTCTTTAGAGGCTTTGTTTGCAGGGTGTCTTCCAGTGCTTGTTACTGGAACTTACCAAAACACTGCTGGAGGGATACACCAGTGGCCTGCAGGCCATGGAGGAGCACTGCCGACCACCAGAAGGGCACTGCTGGCTAAGGATGATGCACTGCCGGCCATCAGTGGTGCACTGTCGGCCACTGGTGTGTTGTGACACCAAACTGCAACAAAGCCCAAAATAGAGAAAAATGAGGGTCTCCCAAGGGTGTATACGCACTATGCCACCCCAAATCACCTTAAAACATCAAGGGAGAGGCCTAGTCGGATCCACGACCATCAATCACGCATCCCGATGCATGATGGCCAAAGATCCAACTTGTGCAAATCAATATGAAAATGAATGCACAAATAAAGCAAGTAAAGCCTAGAACTCTATCATGAATCATCAAGAGCTTCGGCGACCGAGGATTGAGACACGTTTCGTCACTTGGAGTACGAAACGTCCCTCGTTTCCCGTGTTCGGACTAAACCCTACTCCAAACACAATGCAATATGCATGAATGCAATTCTAACATGCAACCTAGTATACATAATGCGCCTGATATGACATGGCATACACAATGCTCTAACATGCAACAACATGAACTAAATGGCACACACGATGCATGATGGACTTACACCAATATGAGTGGACCTCAGCCACACTCACATCAGTGGCCATGTGATGGAAACGAGACAACCGAAACACATTCAAACATACACGACGCAAGGGATCGATCCTAAGGCACAACATGTAACTCTAACAAGGCATGGCAGAGGATGCAATATGGCATACAAACATGCAATTTCCAGCACTGAAATATGATGTGCAATGGTTCCGAATCATGGAAATATGGCACCCAATGCATGAAATAGGCCCCGAAACTTAAAACTAGGCAAATGCATTGAACCACAAGTATGCAAGGCAAGCATTATTTGATCATGAGGCATGAAAATAGAGCCAAGGCAGTCCAAAATAAGCACAATATCAGTTCCGAGCATGGCCCAAAAGTGCTCACATGAAGGGCTAAAACAACACGCAACCTAGGCTAGTAAGCATGGTTTACATGGCATGTATATGAAGCATAAGAGAGGTCACCAAACCAGCCCAAAACAGTAACATGGCATGTCAAATAAACCCCAAATAACCACTGAAATGTATCCAATGCATACAAAAATGATGAGCTCCTTTGGAGGGCCATGCAAGGGGTTACACAACACATGCATCAAGGACACTTGGCATAGCAAAACCAGCTTTGGAACTCAATTATGACAGCCCTAAAACTCACCAAAAGGGGCCTGAAATGGCTCAAGGAAGTATGCAATGAAAGGTCCCCTTTAAAAGCCTTAAGGAGGATTGCTCTACACATGTATCGTAGACATAAAATATGGCAAAATGGGCTCCGGATAGAGTCATGGCAGACCTTAAAACTCACCAAATAGGGCCTGAAAAGTGACTTCTCAACATGCAAAATGGGGTTCCTTTGGAAGGCCAATAAAGCTAGTAAAGAGAATGGGGGGTGAGAGGGTCACCCCTCTATGATTTTGAAGTTCAAAGACACATCTAAGCCACTGAAAATCCACTGGATTTCAGTGGCTAAAAGGCCAAACCAAGGCCAATGCAAATGCTCAAATGCATAGCTCAAAACATGAGGGAATGAAGCATGCAAGGGGGAAGGTGACCCCAAACAGAAACATGACCTTAAACAAACATATTTTTAAGCTCAAAACAAGACCTTTTTTAGTTTATGTCGAAGTCCAAAAATGCTCACAAGTATGGCTAAGCAATGATGCAAAATAAGCCTTAAAAGGAGGGATAAAGCATACAAGGAGGTATAAGTCCTCAAATAGAAAAGTACCCTTAATCAAACTTCAAGAGGAGCTCAAAAGAAGGCACTTTTCAGTTTATGACAAAGTCCAGAAAAGCTTGCAAATAAGGTTAATCAATAGAGCAAAATAATGCAAGAAAAGGGGAAGTAGAGACTTACCCTTGAAGAGCAGATTCCCAATAACTTATGGACCAAGATAGGAGTTCTTTAACCTCTGCAAATCAGTTCCAAGGTGATGGAATGGATGATGGAGGTGGTAGGCTTGGAGGTGTAGTGCAAAAATGCAAGGAAAATGAGCTAAAACCACAACAATATAGAGAGAGAGCAAGAAATATAGAGAGAGAGAGAGCTATATCTCTTGTCAAAAGAGCTGAACCTGGTATAAGGAAGAAGCCTCTTCCTTATATAGAGGAATGAAAAGGCAAAGCTTCTTCAAGAAGCTTTGCAAGGCTTCCATCCCTCCATACACGTGTATGGAGGGGAGCAAACAAAAAACCAGCTGGCTCAAAAGATCTGGAGGAAAACCAGCTGAGACAGAGGGGGTGCCGGCCATTACCAATGGCCGGCCGTGGCTCACTGATGGCCGGCAGGCACAAAGCCATGGCCGGCAGTGCACCAAAAGGATCACTCTGAAAGGACCAAGTCAAGGTCCAAAAATGGGGCAGAAAGGATACAGGGTTCGGGAAGCTCGAATCGGTGACGTTCCACCGCGACAGTCGAGTACTCAGCAAGCAATCGAACTAGTTGGTGGGTGTACCTACAAGCACAACCAAGTCTTGAGGACGGTCAAAAATGGGGTGTCTACAGTTGTCCCTCTTTAACAGAACTCAACAGTCACAAAGTGACGGGAGTGAGTGTCAATGTCCAGAGACGACCCATTTTTGACAAGGCCGAAGACTCAAACAGTCAATCAATATAGGCATGCAGAGATGCGCCCAGAGGCTGGGGCAAAATGCAAACGGTATGCAAGATGCAAGGGCATGACTAATAATCATGCCAAGAATGCTGTAATGAAGCAAATCATACAACAGTTTTAAGCAGGTGAACAACAGTCCTACATATTCCGACAGGAAGGATGTAAGAAAATTATGCAATTCTTACCACGTTTCACGCGGAGTGCATACAATACCTGTGCGGCTCGTCTGGCCATGCCAGCTTCAAATGAACCGTACATACAATATCGTGCCTGAAAAAAAGAAATGAACTTAACAGGTACAATATCGTTAGAAACATGCATAACAATGCATTTGAAAAGTGCGTGACAACGCATGCGAAGTGTGTATAAACACATGTAAGTAAAGCATACATGACAACGCATACAATGTGTGAAGCAGGAATTTGAACACATGTAAGTAAAGCACACGTGACAACGTGTACAATGTGTGAAGGAAATGCATAAACACATGTAAGTAAAGCATGCAGTAACGCAAGCAATGTGTAAAGCAAGAATTTGAACACATGTAAGTAAAGCACACGTAACAACGTGTACAATGTGTGAAGGAAATGCATAAACACATGTAAGTAAAGCATGCAGTAACGCAAGCAATGTGTAGAGCAAGAATTTGAACACATGTAAGTAAAGCACACGTAACAACGTGTACAATGTGTGAAGGAAATGCATAAACACATGTAAGTAAAGCACGCAGTAACGCAAGCAATATGTAGAGCAAGAATTTGAACACATGTAAGTAAAGCACACGTAACAACGTGTACAATGTGTGAAGGAAATGCATAAACACATGTAAGTAAAGCATGCAGTAACGCAAGCAATGTGTAGAGCAAGAATTTGAACACATGTAAGTAAAGCACACGTAACAACGTGTACAATGTGTGAAGGAAATGCATAAACACATGTAAGTAAAGCATGCAGTAATGCAAGAAATGTGTAGAGCAAGAATTATGACAAGGAAATGCATGATAGGGAAAATGCATGACAATGCATTTTAGAGATATGCAAAACAATACATGTGAACTAGATGGGTGTTTATTGTACAGACAAATGCTAATTGACACCAACAGAAAAGAAAGATGCTTAATAAAGACATCTTAAAAGGAGACCTCTAGTTTACCTCCCGGAGGGTTTGGGATGCGGCAAAAGGATACACGTCATGCATATGGATGGACGTCTACCATCGTATATTGAGGACGTGATTCCCGAGCTTCCACGGAGGCATTTCGAATCAAGTTTTGATCATTCCTCGGGATTGTTGGGTTCTGGGAACACATACCAAGATCAAATAGGCCAGAAAAGTTGGAGAAGGCTTGCTGATCACCAGGGACAACCGCCAGCCACCGCCGGCCATCAGTACCCACTGCCGGCCATCGATGACATGATGCCGGCCACCGATGTGCCCCTGCCGGCCATCGGTGGCAGATTCTGGCAAAAGAGGCTTTCAAGCCGTGGGCCTTTAAATTGGCTCAAAACCAACCCAATTCCTCACAAACCCTTCCATAGAAATCAATTTCCTTCCTTCCCAGGTGTGCCTTCTCTCTAGATTCGCGTATTTTACGCGTTTCCCAACACCCTATACAACCTTGCATCACTAAGGATTCTTGGTTTTCTTTGATTTGAACCGATCAGAAATTGCATTTGAGGCTTCTTTCATCATTTCCCGCATTCAAGGATCATTTCCCCTGATCTTCCCTTGAGGTTAGTTCACTTTCTCGGGTTTTTCAACTTTTCTTGAATTTTCTCTCTCTTAGGGTTTGAGTTTATTCCAAATTTCATCATTTTGCTCATTTTCGCATCATTCTTTTGCATCTATCTTAGATGGCTGACGATGTGCCTCATGACGAGGGTTTCCCCGGACTCCCTCCAGTAGAGTAAGCGGCAGAGTTTGCGGCTGAGCCAGAGGTTGAGCCTCAGCCGTTACCATTGGACGTACGTCCCTTCGACCCCGCGGTGTACCATCCGGAGACTCACATCATTCCAGTGGCAGGAGGCATCCATACCTTTACCGATTTTGATGAGGATGTACCAGACGATCTCTTATTGAGGGAGCCGATGTCTCACTTGTCGGCCATTGCCGTGGAGGTACCATCTCTATTTTTTCTGTAGTATTACTTTCGAATGCCTGCATCTCTTGCGCTGTTTCGATCTGATTGCATCGCATGCTTTGATCTGACTGCATTTCATACATTGCTGATCTGCTCTTGAATGTACCTTACACACTACTACCCTGTATATACTGCACATAACCGCATCTCATGCGTCACTACTCTGAATTCGAATGCATCTTTGACACATCACTGCTCTGGATGCAACTGTATTTTCAATACATCACTAATCTGACCTGAACTGTATCTTCAATACACTACTGATCTGATTCGAACTGTGCTGATTTGATTTGAACTGCATCTTCAATACACTACTCATTTGATTTAAACATGTGTTTTCAATACACCACTGATTTGATTTGAAACTGTATTTTCAACAGGAGGGATCTCGCTCCTTTCGAGGCTACGGTGCTATAACCGCTCGCGACTGGTACGACGTGCTCCCCACGGGGGTCCGCCGAATTGTCAACGAGATCGGCTTCAGTACATTTTGCTGCAGCCTGACGCGGGTTACGGCGAGTCGCCTTCTTTTGGGGGCCCTTGTGGAGAGGTGGTGGTACATCACCAATTCCTTCCATTTTTCCACAGCAGGGGAGATGACCATGACTCCTTTTGATTTTGCTATGATCATCGGTCTGGGGGTGGGAGGCGATCCGATTCCCCTAGATCCCGACATGGGGGAGTGGGTGGCTGCATGGGATGTGTTGCTTGGAGCACGTCCACCCCTTGCTCGAGCAGGTATGGTCAGATACTCTTGGTTCGAGGAGCATTTTCGCGGGGATGATCCTGAGACCGATGAGGGAGTGGAGCAGTACCGACTAATAACAAAACAACTCGATAAACAAAACAAAGTCTAGCAAGTTTACAACTCGATAAGCAAATTGCAACAACTCGATAAATGAAAGGAAGATAATTACAACCTGACACAGAAAAAGAAAAGAAAATAACACGTCTTAAACAAGACACGACAAAGTCCAACAGGACAAAACAAGACCTTGAAAGACACAAGGAACAGGACTCCACTGCAATGGACAACTGGGTCTTCAGTGAGGGAGCCAATGAGCAAGAGAGGAGTGGTGCCGGCCATCAATGGGGCCCTGCCGGCCATCAGTGTGCCACTGCCAGCCACTGATGAGCCACTGCCGGCCATCGATGGCAGACTCTCCAAAATG
The DNA here is from genome assembly GCA_036172215.1 of Camellia granthamiana. Lineage (NCBI taxonomy): Eukaryota > Viridiplantae > Streptophyta > Magnoliopsida > Ericales > Theaceae > Camellia > Camellia granthamiana. Next base: position 67,445,842 of record CM069914.1, read on the forward strand.
ACGACATCTGTCCTCCACTCACTACCTTATCTTCTATATGAGTTCCAGCTTCGGGATTCTCTTCATTTCAGCTCAAATTTGCACCAAATGGAAGCACTCCTTGCCCAAAACCTCACAAATTGGATCGCTTCTCTAGATGGCCCAGAAAAGTTGAACTTCCGGGGCTTCGGCTTGAATGTACTATTCACGCTGGGCCGTACTCCGCTGCATCTTCCTTTCCTCCATGCCGCGGCAAGGTTTTGGAACCCGGTAACACATGTCTTTAGCTTTAGCGGGCAAGAGATGTGTCCTACCTTCGAGGATTTCCAAGCTTTGATGGAGTCCAAGCGTAACGAGGAAATCTTGCCTCAACTTCGATTTGGCCACGTCCAAGCCCTAGGACGAATGTGCGGCCTCACTTTGCACGATGCTCGATCATTGATTCATGACGGGAAGCTGGACATCCCAAGCTCGGTTTGCCGATTTTCTGATGCTGGTGACCGCGGCAACCTTCATTGGCAGGGCTATCGGCAACACGCGCTTTGCCTATGCTTGCTATCTCATTTCTTGCTCGCCCCGAGCTCCGGAGGATTCAGTGTCCGGTTGATCGAGGTTGCCCAAGGTTTGAAGGAGGGCAAGAGCTGCATTGCCATGACATTGGCCGAGACGCTGATGGGCTTAGACGCCTTTCATCGTCGGGAGACGACTAGGCTTGCGGGGAGCCCACTACTATTGCAGGTAATGTTTCCCACCCAAACTCACATATGTATTGCTCACATCACTCGGCCCGCAGGCTCGGTTTTTCTCACAAAATCCTTTTCTTACTTTTCTCTCATCGTACATCTCTCTATTCTTTATTCTTTCATTTTTCATCCCTCCCCCAGGTGTGGTTGATGGACAAGTTACAGATTGTGGATTCTTGCCCCGCATACTCAGCTCGCGGCTACTTTTTTCGACAACGCCTGGTCGATGCCCTGGATGAGGAGTGGTGGTACAACTGGATGTGCAGCTTATCCGCAGAGCGTATCGCTTGGCGCTGCCCTTGGCTTAATCTGCAGGCAATGAGTTACAACATGACCCATCAGCCTGGGATTCAATTGATTGGCATGACACACTGTGTCTTCTATTTTCCGTTCCGGTTCCTGCACCAGTTCGGACATGATCAGACTTGCCTGCCAGAGGAGATAGAGTATCCTGCCGCGTTCCCGGTTCGAGGCGCACAACTTGCCCGGTATGCCACAGCATGGAGGACTAGAGAGCTCTTGGCCCCCGCTCCCACTTTTAGTTGCACTTTGTCTGATGAGTGCTTGGACTGGCTCAATGAAGAGGCACAGGAAGGACCCACTTTGGCATCAGAGGCTTCGACTAGCTCTGGGAGGGGGCGCAGGGACACCTGACTTAATTATGCCCCGGATTTATTGCTTTATTAGTACTTTCAAGTTTTCTTTATGATTGTAATAAAACGCAACTTCAATTTGTATGCAAGAGCAGGAGAATTCTGTATTGAAATCAATGAAATTGAAGGTTGCTGGTACTGAAAATTTTCCACTTTGGTCCAAAAATGGTCTAAGTTGTAAAAAGATTAATTTGAACAAAGTCAACTTTTATCAAAACTTTTCAAAACTATTTTCGATATGGATCAGAACTGGACACGCCTGAAATCTGTCACTGAGATGCACAACCTCGGATCCCAGCAACTGGAAAGTTGCCCCTAGTCTGAATAGTACCGCGGCACTGCACAGCAACGGAAAATTGCCCCTAGTCTGAGAGGCACTGCACCGGAGATTATAACCGAACTCTGGAATGCTGAATAGACAAAGATGGCCGAGATGATCAAATGGACAAAGTTGATCAGGGAAAAGTTTATGGCTGAACTTCAAGATGAAGTTGCCTACGTATCCCAAAGATGGGAATCAAGCCTTATGTAGTTCAGGCTCGGGTTTACTCGAGTATTTTCATTCTCCTTTTATGCTCTAACTTTTGCCAAGGCCGCCCTTTGCGGGTTTTCAACCTTGCGAGCTCAGTTTTTATAATTTCAAATTTTTTGTGCTCTAAGTTTTGCCTAAGTCGCTCTTTCGGGTTTTCGGCCTAGCGAGCCTCTCAGGGGTAATATTTCTTCAACTTATCCATATTGATCGGTTGGGAGAACTCTAGGCCATCTAGGTCCATCAGAACCATAGCTCCACCTGACCAGATAGCTTTGATGATGTAGGGACCAGTCCAAATGGGTCTGAACTTGCCTCTTGGGTCATGAATGGGAGCTCGGTTGTCCTTGAGCACCAAATCTCCTTCTTTTAGATTCCTGGACTTAACTTTCTTGTTAAAAGCCCTGGCAATTCTGCGCTGATAACCTTGAACATGGTATAGTGCTTTCAGTCTGCGCTCGTCGAAGAGCATGAGTTCCTCAAATCTGCTCTGCTGCCAATCTGCTTCAGCTATCTGACACTCAGCCAGCACTCTCAAAGACGGAACCTCAATTTCAATAGGTAGAACGGCCTCCATCCTATAAACTAATGAATACGGAGTCGCCCCAATAGACGTTCTAATTGAAGTCCGGTAGCCCCACAGAGCAAACGACAGCTTATCTGGCCAATCCCGGTAGGTTTCCACCATCTTCTGCAATATGTGTTTGATATTCTTGTTGGCGGCCTCGACCGCTCCATTGGTCTGCGGCCGGTATGTGGATGACTTATGAAAAGCCACATTGTATTTTTCCAACAAGTCAATCACTTCCCTCTTGAAGTGGGAACCGTTATCTGAAATGATCTCGTTTGGGACCCCATAACGACAGATGATGTTGTTTCTGATAAACTTCGCAACATTTGAAGCCTTCAACACCGTATAGGATTGGGCCTCGACCCACTTTGTGAAATAATCTATCGCGACCAGGATGAACTCATGCCCATTTGACCCCTTCGAAGTGACAGCCCCGATCACATCGATTCCCCAAACTGAAAATGGCCATGGCGAAGTCATATTGTACAGCTTCAACGGCGGAATGTTCATGCGATTTGCATGGATCTAACATTTGTGGCATCGCCGAACAAAGCCGATACAATCCTCATCCATGGTAGACCAGTAGTAACCTTGTCTGAGGATCTTTCGCGCTAGCATTACCCCGTTCATATGCGCACCGCATTCCCCTCCATGGATGGCCTCCATCAGGCGTTTTGATTCTTCAGCCTTAACGCACAACTTATGCATTCCCAGATGACCTCTGTTATACAATTTACCTCCACAGATGATGAATTAAACGGCCATTCATCTGATTGCCCTTTTATCCTTGGCATTCACCTCTGGTGGATATGCTTCCCTCTCCAAGAAATTCCAAATATCGTAATACCAGGGGTTCTCATCTTGAATCTCATCTATAGTAGCGATCGACTCGTAAGCCGGCACAAATTTTTGGTCGATAATGACTGGACGCATCGGGACTCCAAACGGGATGTCTATCATGGAAGATAGAGTTGCTAGTGAATCTACGAACCTGTTGTTCTCTCTTAAAAGATGAGCAAAGTTTAACTTCTCAAACCGAGGAATTAACAGGTCCAGGGTTTGGTGATACATTATCATCTTTTCTTCTTTGACTTTCCAGTCTCCTTTTGCTTGAGACACAACAAGGTTCGAGTCCCCGATGACATCCAACCATTTTGCCCCTAATTCCAGGGCTGCTTCTAGACCGGCAATGCATGCCTCATATTCTGCTTCGTTGTTCGAGACTTTGAACCGGAGTTTGAAGGCTAGAGGGATACGGGAATTGTCGGGTGCTATCAGCAACACTCTTATTCCATACCCGTATTGATTTGACGCTCCGTCAAAGTACATCGTCCAAAACTCGTCGTCGATATGCAAAATGGCCTCATCTGGGAATAAGTACTCAACTGCTTCACCTCCTTCCATTGGATGATCGGCTAAGAATTCTGCTACTGCTCTTCCCTTGACTGACTTGCGTGTCACATATTTCAGATCGAAAAGCAACAGCAACCAACGAGCTAGCCTACCCGTAAGTGCCGGTTTCTCGAATAGATATTTGATGGGATCCAGTCGTGAAACCAACATTACAGAGTGAGCTAACAGGTAGTGTCGCAGCTTCCTGGTAGCCCATACCAAAGCTAAGCAAGCCTTTTCCAATGGTGTGTAGCGAGTCTCATACTCTAGCATCTTTTTGCTCAGATAGTAGATGGCTCTCTCTACCTTGTCCTCTGATTCTTGCGCGAGCATGCAGCCCATTGTAGTCTCAGTTACTGAAAGATATAAAATCAACAGTCTCCCCGGCTTTGGCGGTGACAACACGGGCAGGTTCTGTAAGTATTCCTTGATTTGTTCAAAAGCAGCTTGGCATCGGCCGTCCCACTGGAATTTCTTTCCTTTCTTCAGGAGGCCAAAAAGTGGTTCACAAGTGAAGGTTAATTTTGAGATAAACCGTCTTATGAATTGCACTTTACCTAGAAAGCCTCGCACCTCTTTTTCAGTCCTTGGTAGTGGCATTTCTAAGATGGCCTTGATTTTGGAAGGGTAGACTTCGATACCTCTCTGTGTAATCAGAAACCCCAGCATTTTCCCTGCTGTAACACCGAACGTGCACTTCTGAGGGTTCAGCCGCAACCGGAATTCTCTGATCCTTTGAAAGAACTTTTGCAAGGCGGTGTAGTGGCCCTCTCTTTCTTTGGACTTGACAATCATGTCATCCACGTACACCTCAACCTCTTTGTGGATCATGTCGTGCAATATCGTGGTCGCGGCCCGTTGATATGTAGCTCCAGCATTCTTCAACCCAAATGGCATCACTCTGTAGCAGTATGTCCCCTATGGGGTGGTGAAAGCAGTCTTCTCCTGGTCTTCAGGTGCCATCACTATCTGATTGTAGCCTGAGAAGCCATCCATGAATGAAAGCAAAGCATGCCCCGCTGTGAAGTCCACTAACTCATCAATATGCGGCAAGGGAAAGTCGTCCTTCGGACTAGCTCTGTTTAAATCCCTGAAATCCACGCATACCCGGATCCTGCCATCCTTCTTCGGCACCGGAACAATGTTGGCTAACCAAGTCGGGTATTCGGATACCAGCAGGAACCCTGCATCTATTTGCTTGGTGACCTCTTCCTTAATCTTGAGGGCCCAGTCCGGGCGGATCCTTCTGAGTTTTTGTTTGACGGGTCGGGCCTCGGGGTCAAGAGGGATCCGATGTTGTACAATCTCAGGATCGATTCCAGGCATGTCTTCATAGGACCACGCGAAAATATCTTTGAAATCTTTTAATAAAGCGACTAAGCGCTCGTGTTCCTCCGAAGACAACGTGGACCCGATCTGGACCAGCCACGGGTCCTCCTCAGTACCAATATTCACCGTAGTGATTTCATCCATTAAGGGTTTAACAAATCTTTCCTGCTCTTGATCAATTAATCGTTGCAAAACTGGAGGAATTTCTTCCTCGTCGTTTTTGTCAAAATTTTGAAAGTCCTGATTCAAGCAATAAATCAAAGGCACAGAAAAGTACTCAGAAACCACAGCCACATCATTCTCATTAAGCACATCCAAATCGTCCGATTCTTCAGTTACAACAGACTCAAAAGAGAAATAAAAAGACGACATGGACAGGACTGTGGCATCCGGGTTATCACCCCTAGGAATACCGGACTCAGACTCAGTCGAGCTGGAACCTGATTCCGACTCAACAGATTCGGAGGAATCAGATTCCGGTTCACTACCTGACCCGGTGCTGCTTGACAAAAATCCCTCTTCATACTGCCAAATGAGAGAGGGTGCGATAGATGCATCCAAACTGTTTGCTGGTAGGCCCGCGGCCGTTTCATTCCCGATCACGCATACTGAGAAGTTATCCCCCAAGCACTTCTGTTCGATCGGAGGATCTGAAACTAGACACGCCAGCGCTACCCCCATTTCACTTTCGGCGTCCTCAAACTCCACTTTCTTGCTCTGCTCAGTCTCAGCTAATGGGTCCGTCTACTCCTCGGCAACGTCATCCCTGGATAACTACAGGTCAAAGAAGATCTCAAAACCTAGTACGCGTTTCCTCTCCGCGTTTAGCCACGGCTCTGGGAAGCCACAAAACAAAAAGTCCTCCCCCTCCCGGACGAAACGTCCGTTTAGGGTACCCTGAATGGGTCTATGCATCAGCTCAAAAGGCTTCCCGGCCCTCTTTGCTCTGGCTCTCCTAGCCATCTCTTTACCTTTTCTTACCTAATCCTCTTTAGTGGGCAGATAACCCAAGCCAAAGGTGTGTGGGTTGTGTGGCACTTCGGCCAATGCTGCAACGCCCTTCCGGCCGCTCTTTCCCAATCCCATCCCGGGGACGTGTTGAAGCTTGTTCATGAGGTATACTGATTGAGCACTGACATACACCCCCTCATTAACAGCCACGATGTTCTGCACAACCCGGGCCTCAGCCAGGGCAAAACCGAATAAGAACACATCCTCCATACTGTGCTGAATTTCCAAAACTGGCGTAGATACTTCCGGCGGTGGATGGATCGATGAATTCCCAAAAACACAATGCAATTCTAACACAATGCAATATGCATGATATGCATGAATGCAATTCTAACATGCAACCTAGTATACATAATGCGCGTGATATGACATGGCATACACAATGCTCTAACATGCAACAACATGAACTAAATGGCACACACGATGCATGATGGACTTACACCAATATGAGTGGACCTCAGCCACACTCACATCAGTGGCCATGTAATGGAAACGAGACAACCGAAACACATTCAAACATGCACGACGCAAGGGATCGATCCTAAGGCACAACATGTAACTCTAACAAGGCATGGCAGAGGATGCAATATGGTATACAAACATGCAATTTTCAGCACTGAAAGATGATGCGCAATGGTTCCGAATCATGGAAATATGGCACCCAATGCATGAAATAGGCCCCGAAACTTAAAACTAGGCAAATGCATTGAACCACAAGTATGCAAAGCAAGCATTATTTGATCATGAGGCATGAAAATAGAGCCAAGGCAGTCCAAAATAAGCACAATATCAGTTTCGAGCATGGCCCAAAAGTGCTCACATGAAGGGCTAAAACAACACGCAACCTAGGCTAGTAAGCATGGTTTACATGGCATGTATATGAAGCATAAGAGAGGTCAACAAACCAGCCCAAAAAAGTAACATGGCATGTCAAATAAACCTCAAATAACCACTGAAATGTATCCAATGCATGCAAAAATGATGAGCTCCTTTGGAGGGCCATGCAAGGGGTTACACAACACATGCATCAAGGACACTTGGCATGGCAAAACCAGCTTTGGAACTCAATTATGACAGCCCTAAAACTCACCAAAAGGGGCTTGAAATGGCTCAAGGAAGTATGCAATGAAAGGTCCCCTTTAAAAGCCTTAAGGAGGATTGCTCTACATATGTATCGTAGACATAAAATATGGCAAAATGGGCTCCGGATAGAGTCATGGCAGACCTTAAAACTCACCAAATAGGGCCTGAAAAGTGACTTCTCAACATGCAAAATGGGGGTCCTTTGGAAGGCCAATAAAGCTAGTAAAGAGAATGAAGGGTGAGAGGGTCACCCCTCTATGATTTTGAAGTTCAAAGACACATCTAAGCCACTGAAAATCCACTGAATTTCAGTGGCTAAAAGGTCAAACCAAGGCCAATGCAAATGCTCAAATGCATAGCTCAAAACATGAGGGAATGAAGCATGCAAGGGGGAAGGTGACCCCAAACAGAAACATGACCTTAAACAAACATGTTTATAAGCTTAAAACAAGACCTTTTTTAGTTTATGTCGAAGTCCAAAAATGCTCACAAGTATGGCTAAGCAATGATGCAAAATAAGCCTTAAAATGAGATATAGAGCATACAAGGAGGTATAAGTCCTCAAACAGAAAAGTACCCTTAATAAAACTTTAAGAGGAGCTCAAAATAAGGCACTTTTCAGTTTATGACAAAGTCCAGAAAAGCTTGCAAATAAGGCTAATCAATGGAGCAAAATAATGCAAGAAAAGGGGAAGTAGAGAGTTACCCTTGAAGAGCAGATTCCCAACAACTTCTGGACCAAGATAGGAGTTCTTTAACCTCTGCAAATCAGTTCCAAGGTGATGGAATGGATGATGGAGGTGGTAGGCTTGGAGGTGTAGTGCAAAAATGCAAGGAAAATGGGCTAAAACCACAACAATATAGAGAGAGAGCAAGAAATATATAGAGAGAGAGAGCTATATCTCTTGTCAAAAGAGCTGAACCTGGTATAAGGAAGAAGCCTCTTCCTTATATAGAGGAATGAAAAGGCAAAGCTTCTTCAAGAAGCTTTGCAAGGCTTCCATCCCTCCATACACGTGTATGGAGGGGAGCAAACAAAAAACCAGCTGGCTCAAAAGATCTGGAGGAAAACCAGCTGAGACAGAGGGGGTGCCGGCCATCACCAATGGCCGGCAGTGGCTCACTGATGGCCGGCAGGGCATCACCAATGGCTGACAAGCACAAAGCCATGGCCGGCAGTGCACCAAAAGGATCACTCTGAAAGGATCAAGTCAAGGTCCAAAAATGGGGCAGAAAGGATACAGGGTCCGGGAAGCTCGAACCGGTGATGTTCCGCCGCGACAGTCGAGTACTCAGCGAGCAATCGAACTAGTTGGTGGGTGTACCTACAAGCACAACCAAGTCTTGAGGACGGTCAAAAATGGGGTGTCTACCCTTCTTTATTGTATCCTCTTGCTAATAAAAGTTAATTTACCAAACCAAAAAAATTGATGAAATGTGAAAATAGGTATATAACATCACTTGACATATTTGGAATCCACCTCCATGCAATTAGATAAAATAATCAATTTGAGAACCACATAACTCCTTAATACTCAAAAGAGACCGAATTTCACAGCTTGACAAACCAAAAAACAAACCATTCATTTAAGCGAATCCACTGACTATAGTTCATTGTGTAAAATCATATTCACGGTTAAATCAACAACATACAATTGTTCAAAATTTTGACAATAAAAACAACACCTTGATTGAAAAACTGAATTCATGTGGTTTAAAAAAGAAGAGGGAAAAAAAGACAAAGATGGCAGCTAAACAGATTGATGTTAATATATCGACCCCTATGACACTCCACATGGTTAACTAATGAATAATGATGATTCATCCATTTCCTAATCACACAATTCATTTTACAAATATTCACCACATAACTTATGCAGCTAACACTAGAATTACAGAATTACTCCAATGCAAGGTGACACCAGATTCCTAAACTATCAATATGGTTAGGTACATCCAAACAATCATTAAAAAATTTCAATTTCAAATAGATGATATGACCAATTTATGCAACAAAAAAAAAAAAAAAATTAGGGAAGACAGCACTAAGAGGCCCATCCAAAATTGTTATCCATCTTGCTTTAAATACAGAACCAAGTAGCGAATATCTTGGAAAAAATCAACCAACCCAACTCAAATACACTTCCAGAAACAAAACCAGAAGACGGAATATTACCACAAAATTACCTTGAAGTCATCGTATTGGTACCCATAATCTTTAAATAAAGATAAGAATCTCTGATATCGCTGCATACATGCAATTATCCATGCAAGAAACACATGGAATATTAAGTATTAAGGTTAAAACTCATTGCTACACAAAAGGAAATAATTGTTACCTGCAGCATCTCACCAACATCATGTTCCCTTAGGATTGAAAATGCTTTTACATCCATCCCCCCTTTAGTAAAGGCTTTCAGAGGACCATCACTAGATTGCATATCAGGGAAGGAGTTGAATCATCAATTCCTCGAAAGAAAATAGGTAAAAAATAATAGAGGAAAAAAAGTGTTCAAGTCAGGTGCTGTTTAAAAAAGCTAAAAACTGAAGACTGAAAATTAAGTATTAAGAACAGAATTCTTAATTTTTAAGCTAACAAACATGTTTGATAAAAATTGTGTTGAACTAAAAATAAGTTATACGTATAAGATCAAATTTGAAATTTATTATTTTCAACTTGTATATTTCAATTTTTATATTGTGATGATGGTGGTAGTGGCGGGTTGTGATGGTATGATGGTGATGGTCATAGCGGTACCGGTGGTGGCGGCATGGTGGTGGTGGTGGTAGCAGTAGCAATGGTAATGGTAGTAAATGATGGTGGTGCTTATGGCAACAATGACAATGCTGATGAAGGTAGTGGTAGTGGTAGTGGTAGTGGTGGCGATGGCAGTGGTAGTTATGGCACTGGCATGGTTGTGGTGGTGGTGGTGGTGATTGTGGTAGCGTTGGTAGTGGTAGTGGTAGTGGTAATGGTTGTGGTGGTAGTAGTGAGTTTATAATAGTGTATGTTGATACTTATGTTTAGTATTTATAAATTCAATTAGAATTAAGTATGATATGACTTAAAATTTTCTTAACTTTTAACCTACATTTTAGGAGGCATATAAATTTTTAAGTGATATCAATTGTGGTTATCAAACGAGCATATTTATTTAGTGTTGAATCAGGTTATCACTTAATTTTGGAATCAATAAAACTAAATTTAGTATTGAACTATTTAAGCATTGAACTGGAATTGCAATTTTTGTAAAAAATAATAAAATATGTAGATATAAAAAATTTAAATATATCAACTAAATTGATAAAAAAAAATTGTTGCTATTAGCACCCTCTGAATTATTTTGGACCCCCCATTTTTTAGTTTTTTTTTATTAAAATAATAACCTCAAATGAAATTATTAAAAAGGACATCATCAAACGTTTTGGGACACCTCATCTCACAATTAAGCCCACACACCCACTACATCATGAGTTAGGGTTTATGAGACCACCCACCTCCATCACCACCCATCCATCTTCCCCAAATCCCACAATCGAAACCAACCCATCATCAAAACCTTAAAAACCCTTTGGTGTAAATATTCCGGCAGTAACGGTGGTAATCATTTGATTTCATAGAAGTTTTTCTAACAACCACAATTCCATGAGATGAGAAGAGTGCAACAATAAAAACTCAAAAGAGATTCATAACTTTGAAGGTGTTCTTAGCTTAGAGAAATTGGCCTTGCAAGGGTAAGTTTCTTGAAAAAAATGGCAAAAATAATAAAAATTGTTCATCATTTTTTTGGGATTGAATTCCCAAACATATGACCAAAATTTGGGAACACAGGTCCGAACATTATTTATTTGTTCAGCAACAGGTAACCAAACATTTCTTATTTAGTCCAAAACAGATAACCAAAGCAACAGCAAAAGCAGGCAAACAAAGGAGGTCGGACCACCCTTAGGTGGTCGATCGACGGGTGAAATCCTACCTAGTTTTGCTGACACAATGAGGCCATGGATGAATGACAAAAAACCAACCAGAGAAGCATGAAAGTGAGTTGTGTCATGTGTGTGAAAAGAGATAATAGAAAAAAAAAATCAAACAGATTGACAGACCTTCTAATGAAGAAGAGAAAAATTCTTAATCACCACAAAATTTTTCCACTAGTTTTGGGAGGTTCCACCGTCGTGGGTTTTGTTAGGGTTTTGGGAGAGAGGCTTTTTGGGGTGTGAGGGCATGCATTTTACTTGGTGGAATATTTTTACAAGGATAATTTTGATATCATTTGGTGCAAGAGAAGAAAATCTAAGAGTTTTAGAATTTATAAGTGAGGGTCCAAAGAAATAGGGGGTCCAAAATAATTGATGGGTGCTAATAGCAGCATTCATAAAAAAACATAGAACCAACTTGTATTTAAAGATTAGTTTTTAGTGACTAGTCTTACTGGCACATAAGATTCAGAGGGTTTTTTAATTATTATTTTAAAGCAGATTTTCAGCTTTAAGGTGGTAACTTGTTGTGTGCTATGAAATGCACTTGATTGCCCAACCACTGAATATATCATGAAATAAGCACTTCTTATATCTCAAATCTTGATAACAAAAGCATTCCATATGTACGAACCTCAAAATGTGGTTGGTTTGAAGAATAAAGTGCTGCACATTTTTTTTTTGATCTTACATTCGTTATATATTCTTTCAAAATCATCCTGCAAGAAGAACCAAAACAAAAATAAGGACAATAAAATTCTCCCTATCGGTGAAACATCCCAAAAAGTGTTTATCTAAATTGAAAGAACAACTCCCACACAAAATAGTCTTGCTACATGTAAGAATCAAAATTTGCAAAATAGATTTACTAGAACATTTTCGTTTGATAATGTTGTTGATTTCCTGTTTCCTGCTTACAAAAAACAGAAAATAAGTTTTATAAACAAACTTTGAAAAAGAAAAAATAAATGAGTTTGATAAGTTGCGGTGACCCATTGTTAAGGGTGGATAGAAACTTGTTTGGTGTACAAAAATATTTTGAAAACAAAAAAAACAAGTTTGGTAAGTTGCAGTGACCTGTAATTGAGGGTAAACAGATGTGGTGGCCCGCTGTAGGGGTTGTAAAGGGTGGGGGTTGGAGTTGGTGGTTGAATTATAGCTGGAGGTCACGATGTGGCCAAGGGTCACAAGAGGTGACCATCTGATAGCTAGAAGGTGGTCAGAGCTTACAGATGGCCGCCAACGGTGGGTGGTGGCAGCAGTGAATGGTAAGTGGAGGTGGTGAGAGAGGGAGAGTGAAATTTTGTTTTAAAACAAGTGAACACTCATTGTTGTTGTTGTTTTTTTTTTTTTTTTTTTTCCAAAATTTTAAAATTAATTCCCTTTTTTAAAATCAAAAATAAAACCAAACAAGTTTTCATTTTCAGTTTCAAAAAAAAAAAAAAAAAAGTAACAATACAAAACAAGACCATACATTTTTACTGAATTCCACCCCAAGAAAATAATTCCAAATTTAATCAAGTCCTCACATGTCATAAAAATCAAGCACTAGTAATAAGCATAATAAACATAGTAATTACTAGGGCACCATGCAAATGTTAACTTGATGTGCCCGAAATTCAATAGTGTGCATGTCACTAGTTTGCCCCAACTTACATACATAATACGTTAAAAGAATAATTTTGTCTTGCCTCCTAGTCCAAGATGATAAGTTTTTCAAATGTTCCTGACTACCAAAAGCAATATATACCAAAAACTTAGTAAGGGCAGCTTCGCTCAGCAACCAATCTGCCATTAGCGCTTCTGGTGGCGCAGGTTCAAATAACAGAAACAACCTTTTGGGTGCCATACACCCAATATCCTAGAAATCAACTCCTAAAACCCATCAACATCTCTCATAGTCAGAACTTGCCAAAAAACACTTGCCTAATATATTCAGAGCTGATTCTGAGCAAACCAGAAAATTATTCACAAAGGCTACAAAAACTTGATTGGCATAATATGTAATCCTGACAGCTGGGTAATTCTATGTGCACAAAACACACAGAATCTTAGCAAACAGCATTTGTATTGTTTGGATATAAACTTCCGAACAAAAAAAAATTGTTCAATCATACATTCCGTTCAATAATTTATATCCAAACAGCTGTCTTTTGTATGGAAGTTTATGTCCCAACATTTGACTACTGTTCGAAAGTTTATAACCTAACGGCATAAGCAGTGTGTATTGCGATTTTCTCCGGTGTGTGAATAGAATTTCCCCGTGACCAAGCCACTCTTCACCCAGTATCTCGAAACAAAATTGGATGCCATAAACACTCAATTCATTTTGATTCAGTACCCAATCAAAAATTCCACGCTAACTCAAAACTCTTATCAGTCCTTTACAGAGAGGCTCAATAATCATTCTAGTATCTTTGTCAAGCAAATGATGAAACACTATTGAGTCCATCAAAAATTGTTAAAACCAAAAATAAAGGATTTAGAGCATTTGCAACAATCATTGAATATAATGCATACATACTGCACAAATAAATAAACTGCTAACAAGAAGGCAAAGAAAATTGATTGCGAAAAAAACAATAACCACAAAAAGTAAAGGTGTATGTACAAGAAAACAGAATTTACCACACCAAAAATGCTCAAGACAAACTTTGCAAAAGTTCCAAACATACTGTCCCGAACAGTATTGTGTAACTTTGCCAACGTATCCCAAGGAAGACAGAGCATCCCTTTCAAAGTCAATGTTACAACGACCTCTACAATCTTCTCTACTTCTCCGCGGCATTTTCGATTTCCAATTGCCGCAGACCATAAACCAATTTGCAAGTGCTAAAATAATGTTCTTTGAAAAATTAGGGATTGGAGAGAAAATACACAACAAATAAACCGCATGAAATAAACACATGGAGTAAAATCAATCCATATTTTATAATTTGGTTTGGATAACAATTCCTTTCAACTATGCTTCTAATTAAAAAAACAAAAAAACAAAACAAATTGAACCCTGCTAATAAAATCCAATAGCCAATTATATCCTTTGGATGTCAATCAAGATAACAATAGCGTTGCACTATCTCATCGTATATGCAATCATCCACAAGGAATCCAAAACATACAGGTTTGCACTAAAACTACTACTTGAGCGTTAGTGCACAATTCGGTAACTTGTGGAAAACCCCTCTCTCTCTCTCTCTCTCTCTCTCTCTCTCTCTTATTGGAGCTCTTAACTCTCTTTTTATTTGACCAGATGAAAGACTTTCATTTATCAAAAAGATAATGGCCTTTATTATTTTTTATAATTGACGTCAGTAACCATTTCTTTTTAAATTTGTACATTGGTATATGTGTTTTAAAGTTTCAATGATATTACTCATTTTAAGATTTTTTCCCTACGTTGTATTGTTTCTTAGAATGCTTGAATTTATTAATTAATTTTGTTTTTATGCCTAAAATGACTTTTATTTGCTATTATTTTTTTTAAACAAATTTATTTAAAACTCATCATATATTTTTAAAAATATATATTAAAAAATGTATCCCCGTACCCGTATTCAACTTTTTATCAATGTCCCCATACCCTAAAACCAGAAAAATGGAGAAGAATCCGACTATTAGACACATCTGTGTCCAACTTTTTCATGAGCTTTTAGTCACAACTGGAGGTACACCATTACAAAATTGCAAAGAAAACAATTGTATTCCTAATAATCACAGTTCAAGGTATACATAATTATGGGGATTGCATGTTCATAAACTCATATCAATGCATTACTCAGTTAGCATAAAAGAAATAAGACAAAACAAAGCCACCAACCATTTCTTAAAAATGAAACCATCATAGAAGGCAAAGCAAATAACAAAGTCTATTAGTAATAAATAGCTAGACAACAAGACATAGAACATTATTTACCTAGTAAGATATATGTGCAGTATAGTGTATCAAAACCACATGTAGATTTGGATGTGGTTGGAGTCTGTGTGTACATAATTACAGAGGATGTATTCATTCAAATTTTAGTCAACCAAATCATCTACACACATACATAGTAGCAATTGTTCCATATCGCTATCATCAAAGTTCAAACAAGTACTAGAAAAAAAGGAAACAAAACAATCTAAGTTGACAAATTTTCATATTCATTGAATCAAATAAGACCAATAATATACAAGAATACATTTATAGAAATGATTTTGGTAGGGCATTAAAAGGGAATCATGATCATGAATACAGGACATACATGAGTCGGTGTGTTTCTATAATAGATGAAATCAATCTGATACTGCCCATAAAACATCTGGGAGATTATAAGTTTTACCTTTTTACCACATGAGTTTCTTCTTCTGGCCTTCGATATTCCCCTAACTTTCCTCTTTCCAAGATGTTTCTTACATTTGTTAACAGTCATCTCCTGTAAGACATAAATAGGGAAAAGATAAATGGCAGTGAGTTTTCAATTACACACAGGTGGTCTTCTGCACTCGGCAAGTAAACATTACCCTTGAACCATCTTATTCTTGAACCTTTTCATCATAACTATCTAGAATAACTCCTTGTTTAACATTCCCACGTTTAGATACAATTAGAGCAGCATCCCTGTTTCAGATAAGTAATGGAAGACTGGTAAATAAGGGTGAAATTTTAAGAACAAAAACAACTACCAAAAAAAAAACAGTGCGTGACATCAAGGAAACAGAGATAAATAAACAAATGCACTTCACAATCATAAACATATAGTCAGGGTGTAAAATCCATAGTAGATGAAGAGAAGAATGGGAGAATGGGTGTTAATATACAATGTTTTTTTTGTTTATTATTGAATTTCAAGATTTTTTTTTGTTTTTTAAACTTGTAGTACATTTCATGCATGTCTAAACAACGCACATGTCAAGAAGTGTCTGGTGAGCATCATGCCAATGTTTGATACGAGGTTAGTGTCGTGTCGTGTCGTGTCATGCCCTGTCCAATGTCCAAAACGCTTTTTAACATAACAAGCACCTTCCTAGAAGACTTCACAACTCTAATATATTGTCAAATCTAAATTTGTTAACTATTTTGATATTTTTTTATGCACTTTTGTAGAGTGCAAAGTGTTATATCATATCTTTTGTAAAACGAAAAACTTTTACTACTAGAGTTTTATATTGTATAATATTATATTTACATTTTACATGGAGCATTACATTTTTCACAATATTTTCACTTATTTTTGTTATAATTTAGGCTTATTTTATGTATATTTTTTAAGGAAATTTGGAAATTAAATTGTTATGCAATTTTTCTTTTTTTGCAAGATCCTACAATCCTCAATCTGATTTTACAATCCAGTGTTGTAACCAACCCCAACAATGCAATGTACTATTCTGATTTGAACAACCTTGACTAAATATTAGGGTTTAATTTGTTACAAGAGTCAAACCCCATGATTCTTTGTAATTTTAGCCAAACAAAGCAAAATCACATGTAGCTCTCTAATTTCTAGAAATCAAAAGCAAATTAACATCCTTAAAAGGCTCAAAAAAAACATAAAACAATAGATCCTATCCCATAATTCCATCTTCAAACTTACTCTCAAATATTCTTACAATTCTCTCCATCCAAATAACCAAAATCACAACACAATTAATACAAACCCACAGAACACAAGCCCTCATGATAGAACTAAAACCCCTATAGTCAATAAAATAAAAACCTAAGAAGCATGGACACGGACACGTGACACGACACGGATACAATACGGACATGCCGATACGTTAATTTTCAAAAAATGTAGGACGCGACATGTGGGGGACATGCAAGAAATATACAATTTTATATATTTATTATATGTTATATATATGAATATGTCATTCAAAGATAATAAAAAAATGCAATATGATACTAATTCCTATAAATTTATATGGTTTTTATTTTATTATTGTATCTTAAGTTGTTTTGTTCAGACTTATAATTAGTTTCACATGTGTCTAATCGATAGGCATGTGTGTTTAAATGATTGAAACGTGTGTCCTCCAAATGTCCAAAGAGTGTCCAGATATTTAAAAAAATTTAAAAAACATGACACATTTTGAAGAGTGTCGAACACGTGTCCTAAGAGTGTTCAAAGAGTGTCGGTGTCTGACACGGACACTACACGGATACATCACCTTTTTAGAACTCTTCGTGCTTCTTAGATAAAAACCATCTAAATGCATAAAGCTGGAGGAAACGATTTAACCGAAATGTCATGGCCACATAATCCTCTACTTGGGAAGTAAATAACAATTAGTCATCCTACTTTGAAACATGCCATTAGTATTAATTAAACTTTAAAACGCCATAACCATGCAAAAACTATAACTTTTAGGAGGCACACTTGCATTCCAAATTATCTAGCGAGGGGCAAAACCTGGAAGATTAGGATTACAAATAAACATATCAAAGAACGAGTTACAAGAGAATAAGCCAGATGAATGAATAGTCTACACAATAATATCAACGGCTCCATAACTCAATGGATAATCTGCACTGGTTTTTATTTTATCTTTTTAAAAACAAATTTTAGTTTACTTGTACTTTTAATTTATATAAACTATGTTCATTTTAATAACATAAACTGTGAAGGATAAAGACAAACAAACATCCCAACCAATCATGTAACAAAATCAATAGGAACTAAAAGTACAAATAACAACGAGACGAAGAATAATGACTTAAAGCTCACCATCCATCCCAAACATGAACAACGTTACTGCCACTAAAAGTCACCGCATCATCATCTTCATCAGATTCAGAGTCAAACTTGTATTGACAAGCAATAGAAAATATAGTTAGGCATATGCGTAAGTCTTCAATAGTTGTCCTGATTTGGCAGTCCAAACAAACAGAAGGCATGAATTGATATATAAATTAAAGACAGTCCAATTAAAAAAAATAATAATAAATAAATAAATAATGCGATAATCTAACAACGGATAATAACAAGGCATGCTTACTCATCTCGTCCATCCAAATTCTCACTTTCAAGTATCTTTTCGCCATCATGGGAATTGCTCCCACTACCGTGTACTCCATCATCCTTGGATATATTGTCCTTTTGAACAATTACCCTAATTTTGGCCACACAAGATAGACAATACATAATAAATCTCTTTAGTTTTGACCATGAACAAATGTTTGTTATTAATGTTAAGCGAAGTCTCGCATCGCCGAAGTACTAAAGTAATGTTATAGCATATAAGCGTGAGGGGGGAATCCACACACACCTCAATAACATAACTTGCTTTTAGGGCATGTAACAGTTCGCAATTCACATACTGAATCAAAGAAGAATAACTTGTAATGATTATCTTCCAACACAATCATCACTATAACCATACATCATATCCATTCCATCCCTGTGATCTCCTATCCTCTTTGTTTCCTCGCTGAAACCAAACAACCAATCCTCCAATCAGAATATGTTTACAGATTTCAAAAAATAATAATATGTTTAAAGAAATTAGGGCATGCAATTAGAGAGAGATTACTAGGTTAGGACACACAAAACCTAAAAACCAAATAGAAAAATAAAGGGTAAATTAAAAAAATACATTTTTTGAGATTTATTTAAAATACGAATTGCTTTATGTAGTTTTTAAAATTATAAATACCTCTCTATCATAATTTTTTATTTAACAGAATTAATTAGAAAAGTGAAATTTCTAATTATTCACCTATACAATAATAAAATTATCAGAATTATTAATTAAACAAAACTTTAACATTATTAAAAACTATTAATTAACTTGATAATTTATTAATAAAATGACTTATTTGTTATGAAATTAAAAACCTTAAGAGGAATAATATAATTTCTAAAACCACAAGGGATAATTTATAATTTAAGTAAACCTCAGGGTGTGTGTTTGTAATTTATCCAAAAATAAATTATAGAAATTTAGGGTAAACATGAGCTAAAGAAATAGAAAGAGATTATTATACTTTTTAAAGGCATTTATATCAGGTGTATTTAAAAATTTTAAAAATTGTTTAAAATATTTTTTTAAATTTAGTAAAAATAAAAAATAAGGAAAATAAAAAAATTCATTTTTCTAAAAAGTGAATCTTGAAAATCTAAACCAAACAAGTTGTTGTTGTTGTTGTTGTTTTTTTTTTTTTTTTTTTATGCTTTGTGTGCTAAAAAAATGATATTTTATTTACTAATAATATTATATATTTATGAAATATGGAAATTTGACATTTATTTTAATTGTAAAAAATAAATAACAAAATTTTTGGACTCAAATTAGGCCAAAAATATTAAAAAATCACTATAAAAATTTCAAAAAAAACATAAAATAGTAAAAATTTAAACCGCCAAATAGATTTGTATCCACCCGCCAAATCACATGGTTTGCTCAATCCACATCTACTAATTAAGTGGATGGATACAAATTGTTTTTTTTTTTTTAATTTGCCTAAGTTCAAATAAATAACGGATAGGTGGTCACTCAACTCAACTCGATCAACAAGCACCCTTAATAGAAATCATAATATTATAATTACTTTGTATACAACGTAATCTTATAACATAATGTGCATTTAACTCATTTAAAAGTTACAAAGAATTAACTACCATTTGTTGTCAACAATAATATTTCTCTTATCTTCCTAATAAAACCCATTTGTTCGCACTATCTTGCCTTTTCTTCTCTCTACAATCTTCTTGTGGAAAAAAAATAAAAAAATAAATATAAAATAAAATAAAATTGAATGAAATTTTGTTTATATTCATTCATATATCGTTATTGATTTTTTTTGGAGGGGGGGGGATGGTTACAACTCCAAATATATACACACCACTTCTAACAAACTAAATAATCTTGCTAATGTGCCCCAAAAAACTTTTCTTGATGCCACCATGAATAATGTACGGGGGAGAGATATTCGCCTCGCTCCATACCTCCTTGTTATCAAGCTCGTTTCACTTCGTTAGAACTCCGTCGCACTGTGGACAAAACAAAGGTGAGCTACCTGGCGGGTGGGTTTGCCGGAAAACCCCTCCGACGGTCAAGTTAGCTTTTTGGGAGAAGAGAGAAGGTAGAGCACTATAGAGAGAGAGAGAGAGTTCAAAATTGCTTCAGGTTGCTTACCTCCAATGTATGCCTCTTCCTCCTTTTCAAGGCTGGCCATGTAGCCTCAGAGATTGTGGGCGCACTACTTCTGTTGTCTTTCCTGGACAGGCAGCTGTGTTCCCCTCTACCTTTCTTACACATGTAGAGACCGAAACCACCAAACAGTGTTTGTTGCACCGCCAAATGATATTGACGCATACCAGGAGTGGATTTCTCTCTTCTCGTCATTGGTCCATGTGGGGTGCTCGATCGGATTGTTACTTGTAAACCATAGACACTACACTGGTCACCTTAATGCCGAGCTAAACCAAATCGGTCTATCAGAACTGACGGAAGGCGAGCACGCTGTTCGGCATCTCGGCTACTAACCGCGATCTCATGAACCATCTCTATCTTAACAATTGCAGTCTGAACTATAGCGATCCCGGTTTTTCCTTCCTTTGTATACTGTATTCCCAACTTGGTTCCGTGGACTTGTTCTTGTCTCATTCTCATTTCTAGCCTTTACTCTTTGTATTTGAGTTTTGGGTTATGTTGGGCAGGTTTGAAATAGGTTAGTTGTACTTTGAAACCAAAAGTTGATGCCCAGAATTTGGCCTTCACGCTCGAGCGGGGCTTTTGACGCTCGAGCGTGCCCTTCGTTGTTGCTTCTATGCTTGAGCGGGCGTTTTGACGCTCGAGCGTAATTTTCCATCTCTCAGTACTTTGCTCTGCAGGTCTTCGTACGCTCGAGCGGTAGTTTTGACACTCGAGCGTGACCCCTTGATTTTGTTCATCCGCTCGAGTGGGGAGTTTCACGCTCGAGCGGGGACCATCGCCTGCAAAACTTCTGGAAGTGTGCAATCGACGCTTGAGCGGCGCTTTTCATGCTCGAGCGTGAGTCTGTGTCTGACGCTCGAGCGGGGAGACGATTACATCAGTCCGAGATTTCACTTTTTGGATCACTTTTTGACTTCCTTTCTCTCTCTTACTTTTTGAAAACCACCGTTTGAGAGCTTCTCTCTCTACACTTACCTTCTCTCTAAGATTTGATCTACTTCCAGTGGTCTTCTACCCTAGTCCCTTTGGAAGAAAGGTAGAGCTTCGCGAGGGCTCTCTTTTAATCTGAAAAATCTCGGATTTGGAGCACTTTGGGTTTTGGTCATTTTCTCCTTTGGGCTTCTATTTTCGAGGTAGGGATACCCTACTCCATCTTATAGGTTTTGTCATAAGTTTTGGTCATTTTGATATATTGGTGTTGTTTGGTGATTTTGGGAAAAGTAGGGTTTGATTAGTAATTTGAGGAAAAAAGGGGTTTTTCATATATTAAACCCCACGTGTTTGTAAGACATGAAAAAAATGACATTGATAGTGTCAAATAGAGAAAATTGAACCTTAGGGTTGATGTTTGAGGAAAGGGGGAAAAAGCCCTAATTGTTGTAATAAATTAATTTGTATAATTCATTTTGGGAAAATGTGGAATTAAGTTTAATTCATGAAATTGGAGAATTATGAAATTAAATGGTGTAGTTGCATAATTTAATCACTAACCTATGAAAATGTTGAGATTATATCTGTTGATGCATTTATTTCCTGTTTAGAAATAACTGTTTTGGGCTATCGGTGGAGGATAGTCGTGATTGTTGTAGACATTGCATGCTGATTGGGGAAAACTAAAACTAATCACATTGAATAAGTCATTGAATATGACGGTTGAATTAATACAGCAAATACATGTATTGATTGAATATTGTATATGACAAGTGTTAAATACATTGTATATGCATATTGTTTGGGAGGAGATAGGGGATGTACTCCATGGTTTGAGGGGAGATAGAGGATGGACTCTCAAACCTGTTTGGGAGGAGAAAGGGGATGGACTCCACTAGTACAGCAAATATGTGTACTTATTGATTTATGGAAGTGTTTTAGTATGAGCCTTAGCCTCATTTGAATTGTTGATATTGGAGGTAATATTAATATGAGATGTAGTCTCATTTTATTGTTTAGCCAGGTTCTGAGCCATGTTTGTATAATGGAAAGTTGGATAAATAATGGAAAGTGAAACGTATCATGGACATAATGGTCATGAAACTGTATTGTGATGCAATTGATTTTTAAGTGTTAACCATCTATCGAATACTATTACTTTAGTCAATTCTTAGATTTGGTTTAGTATATCTCTGCTGGGCTGTGGCTCACCCTATATGGGAACTTCATTTTCAGGTCCAGGTGATATGCTACTTCCAAGGATTTAGGTTGGGAGGATTTGGAGTTAAAGACTCTTTTTGGTTATTTTGTTATTTTGATATTACATGTAAATTCAAGCCACGGGCTTAATATGTAGATGAGTTAGAACTCAGTTTTTGTGCCCAAGTGTTGGCTTGGAAAGCTGTAAGCCCGTAGGGTATTTACTTTCGTTGTTACATGTAATGTCTTTCAATAAGAATACTCTGATGAATGGAAGGATGTTTTATTCTCTTATGTCAATGCATGTCAATATTGTATATATTATGGGTTTATTTTGAGGGCGTTACACGAACCGTCTACTGTTCCATGCGATTCTGCCACTTAGAACCGTAATACGGGTGCTTAGCCACCCAGCGTGAGCCAATTCGGCCAAGTCTGGCCCAACACCATATTCCGTGCGGGTCGAGCTCGGCCAAACACCATATTTCATGTGGTTTTAGCTCGGCTGCGCATCCCAGGCAGCCTTAATCCAGCGCAACACCAAGTTTAATGCAGACCCAGTTCGGCCCAACGGTACGCCCCAGGCTCTCTTTACCCGGCCTAACACCACCTTCCGTGTTGGCGTAGCTCGGCCCATTGTTCGCCACAAATCTCCCTCTCAATTGCCCCTTAATCCCATCTGAGGGTTACCCTTCTAACCGAGCTATCCATTTTGGCCAGTCATTGAGACTTGTGCCGGCTATCTTGTAATCAATTAATAAGTCGCACTGACAACCCATCAGTCGTACTGACAGTCTGTCACCTCCAAGCCACGTGGCGTTTCCCTAAAGGCTCCGTGCAGTCCTCACTGCTGTTTTCATCATAACCAAATTTTGAAAAGTTGCCGCCCTTTGGTTTTCTTCCCATATATATGCTTGAGAGGCCAAACACACCATCACTGTTCATCTTCTCTCTTAGGCGAAACCCTAAACCTTTGAGCTTCCGCTGCCGTCGCTATTACCGTTGCTCACGCTCCAAGCTGTCATCCTTGCTTCGTTGGATTCGCCATCCTCCATTGAAGCTCCTCCCTTATACAGATCAAGGTTTCATATCGTGTTTGGTAAGTTTTTTGAATCCTCTTCACTTCCCATATCTGTTATTCTTCAAGTTCTTCATTTTTCCTTTATTTAGGACTGTTAGATTGATAGATATTTGTAAAACCTAAGCAACACCGAAACCAAAAACATAAATGGGGCACCCGTGCCCCTCATTCCCCTTAATCTCAATATACAGCCTTGAGTTTAGAATGAACTGATCAACTTTTGGGCAAACTGAGCTAAATCCCAATTTTAGATCCACAAATAGGATTGAACCAAGTTGAAATTTGTTTATGGTCTTTCCAAGTGACAGCGACCATGCTGGAAACTTGTAGGGATAATCTAGCCGAGATAAACGCCAAGTGGTTAGAACTGGGCCCAAAACCGGCCAAACATGTTAGGTTTCACAACCGATCTAAAACCAAACCGAGTTAAGATTGAGAACACAGTAGAACTTTAGCCGGGCTAGGCATATTTTGAGAGCCGTGCACTCGTTGTCGTGCTAACACTTGCACTGATTTTAATAATGCAGAACTAGGACCGACCAGGCACACATCAACATCACATTGGTAAGGCTCAAAGATCGAGCAAACAATCACCTGAGCCGCTCAATTTTTAACCGAGCTACTACCAAATTTACCGTACAAAATAAAACCAGGATAGATGGGGAAGTACCGGTTTATGTTTAGTTCGCCTAGGGCAATGGTTGAGTTCTGTAGAGAGTATAACATTTCAGATAACGTCCACCTTAATCTGGACAAGAAAAGAGACACTCCCTGGGGCAAATTGGATGTCTGCCCCTTTACGGTCGTGTCCATTGTGAAAAGCGGCTTACGCTTTTCGATCCAACCCTTAGTTTGCGAATTTTTGAGACAGACTAAGCTGTGTCCAGCCCAAGTGTCCAATAACACATACAAGAAAATAAAAGGTGTGGCCGCGCTAAACTGGATCCTGGTTTGAACCTTGGCCTCGCTGAGATATTCCACCAATATATACTTAGCAAAAATAAAGGTGTCTTTTGCTGGTACTTTAAAGTTAGGAAGGGCCGAGCAAAACTTATTGAGGGTAACCCGGACAAAGAAATAAACGACGATGACTTTCTATGGTGTAGACCGCCCGAACGTCCCGGGAAAAAATCCCGTTTTGTTCATTTGGGCTTACTACAGTAGCGGACTCAAATGTCACGGTTCTGAATCTAATCTCGCAAAGTGCAATGCAAGACCGATAAATCACCAAAGAGTCCAAATCTGGCAAATCGTTTTGGAAAACTGATTTTTAGAAAGAAGTGCCAAACATGGACTGCTTTGCCAGATACAGAGTCGCCACCTAAATATTTTATTTTGGGGAAATTTAGGAAACCCTGACTCGTTGCCTAAGGCCACATATCCGTTATCACCAAAGTTGCCTCGGCTCGGGAACTTGGGTACGATTGGGGAAGGTCATCTATGAGCACCCCCGCTCGCCCGATCAGAGATCGGTCACTACTAAACATGATATCTTGTTTTTGAAAACACATGTGCTCTTATTCCGGTTATTAGCCTAGAAGTTACTAGGTGATGCGCACAGCATACAAGTATAGACTAGATCGCCTAAATTGGAACAAAACATCTCATATACATTTGTTTGGAAAATGGTTTGAAGTTTGCTACTCGCAAGTAGGCTAAAATGCGAATTTTGCCACCCTCAGGTGGGCTTAGAAAAATATAATTTTGCCACTCGCAAGTGGGCTTAAAACTCGCATTTGATGAATTGTTCCAATTCAAGTAATCCAACCTTCACCCACAGGCATTCAGGCAGTTATATCATATAAGCAAATAGCCTCATGGCAAGCATGCTATCATGGCAGTCACTCACACGCATGCAAGGATGCTAAAGCGTAAAAGCTTACCGAGTACTCCGAGCCAAAACAGAAGCTAGTAAGTAATCATGCATGATCCTAGCTCATATTAAGATGGCTAATGCAACACAGGCAAAATGCAACTAGAAATAGGCTCGGCTATTCTAAGATGGCATATGAGATGCGACAGATAACACGTATTCAACTTGGAATTGAAATACAATGTAGTTAGTATGATGCGCTGAGCCCGGTGCATGCAAGACGGATGAATGGATGCAAACATGCGAGCATAAGGATGCTAATTGAAACGTGCCCTAAAACTAACCATTGTAAGCCGGTAAATAAAAGGGAGAAAGACGTGGGGTTGGAAGACATGCATCACACACGCGCACACTTATTACAAAGTTGGCTCTCTCTCGGAGGGTCCGAATAAATAATACAAAACCAACTAGCTAATCTAAGCTAATCTAATTAAACTATTTATTACACAACCACAATGAATAACAAATTAGAACCAATTATTACATAACTCTAACTAATTAACAAATTAGCTAAGTAGGCAATTAAACTATCATGCAAACTACATGAAACGGACTGCCTCAGCTCTGCCTTGGATGATGAAGGATGCATGCATGCTTGCATTGCCTTGTTTGGAAATCCCTCGTGACGCTCTGACTTGCCTTTGTTTGCAATTGACCTCAGAACACTGCACAAGGCTCCAGAAGGCTGAAACTCCACCCTGGGATCTATGGAAAGGCTGCCGACTAGCTATTGGCCTTGGAGACCACCTGCCGACCACATTTTGCGAGAAAAACCAAAATGGGTGGTTGGCCTACCAGAAAAGCTAGTCGGCCGACCAGTTTCTGCCTCTGGTTTTTGATTTTCTGCAACAAGGAGCAAGAGAGAGACATGGCAAGGTATTTTCAACATATGTGTGCACGACCACTCTCCCCATCATTGTACAAGCTCAAGAGAGTGTAGGTCTCGATCCTCGGGCCACCAATCACGCATCTCGATGCATGATGGCCGAGGAACCGAATTGCACAACTTGATATAGAATGAATGCACATATGAACACATAAAGCCAACAACTCCGTCATGGGTAGTCAAGAGTGTCGGCGACCGGGAATTAAGGCACGTTTCATCACATGAAGTACAAAACGTCCCTCGTTTCCCGTGTTTGGACTAACGCCAATTCCAAACACAAATGCAAAGCAAGCATGGCATACACAATGCGACTCCAAGTATGCAATTTAATGCAATACAACTTAAACATGCCAACATACAAAGGATGAACATGCAAACATGCAACTAACATACGCAATGCTATGAACAAAATGGCATACGGAATGCGCAATGGACTAGCATACACAATGCACATGGAAACTAACATACATAATGTGATGAACATGGCATGCACAATGCAATGATCAATCATGCAACAACATGGCATACTCAATGCTATGAACTACATGGCATACACAATGCACAATGGACTTAAACCAAAATGGATAGGCCTCAGCCACACCCAAATCAGTGGCCATAAATGATGAAAACAAGGCTCCAAAACTCATGCCAGCATACACAATACAATAGCCCCGAGCCTAAGGCACAAAAACACAACTTTGCACATGCATTGAAAGGACTAAACATGGAGTATAATGGCATATATTCCAGCTCTAAAATGGCATATAACATGACTCCAAAATGACTCTGAAACATGCAAACAACTCACACAACGCATGTTGAATGGCTCAAGCATTGAAACTAGTGAAGTGCATTACACTATAGGCATGCAAAGCGATGCTCAAATGATGAAACCAACCCCAAAAAGATCCTATGCAGGCCCAAAACAGTAGCAAAATGGGTTGGGATGGTGGCTTGGAAGGCACAAAAGTGAAGCTCATGCCATGGTTCGCAAATAGGGCATAAATGCACAACTCTAAAGAGCACTTAAAGCATGGAAAATATGGAAGTGTAGCACCCCTATAAGCTCTGAAATATCATGCCCAATGATGCCAAAACATGTAAATAGCTCAAGTTAAGCATGCAAGGGACCTCCAAACTCAAAGCTAGTCAATGCTATTACACAACGAGTATGCAAGGCAAGCATTTTTCGACCAAGAGGCCTCAAGACAGAGCTAAGGCAGCCCAAAATATGAACAAAATCAGTTTGAAATATGGCCAAAATATGCTAGAATAGAGGACCAAAACAACATGCATTGTGAGCTAGTGAACACGAGTTACACTACAAGCATATGAAGCATGTGAAGGACTACCAAACCAAGCACAAACGGAGTGATGGCATGCCAAATGATGGCCAAAAACCCACTGAAACAAGACCAATGCATGCAAGAATGACATGCTCCTTTGATAAGCCATGAAAGGGATTACTCTGCACATGCAAGAAGAAATCAAAAGGGGACCAAACCAGCCATGGTTAGAGCCTAGGCAGGTCCTAGAAGTCACCAAAAAGTGTCTGAACTAGGCCTCCAAATGGTATAAACATATGCTCAGTTGGTAGGCCCAAAATGCTAGTAAACAAGACAACAAGAGAGGGGGTCACCCCTCTCTGATTTAGGCCCTCAAAGCCACATTCTCACCACTAAAAATCTACTGGATTTCATTGGTAGGAAGGCCAAGCAAATACTAGCTCGAATGCCTTATGGAATGGCACAAAACAAGGCTAAATAGAGCATGCAAGAGGGTAGATGACCCTCAACACCAAAAGAGCCTTAAACAAACATGAAAAACACTTAAATATGAACCTTTTTTTAGTTGACAACAAAGCTCAAATAAGCATGCAAATGAGGCTAAGAGAAGGATCAAAATAATGCTTAAAAGAGGGAAAAGTGATTACCCTTGAAGCTCAGCAAAACCGGCAAACTTTGGGACCAAAAACCAGCTCTTTAACCTCTGAAAACAACCTCCAAGAACCTGAAATCAATGGTGGAAGTGTATGGCTATGAGGTGTAGTGTAAAAGGGTCAAGAACAATGCACCTTATAAGCCAAAATATAGAGATATAAAGAGATATGTATTGTTTTGCCTTAGAGAAATTCTCAACCTGGTTCAAGGAGGGGGGAGGGCTTCTCTTATAGACCAACAAGGCCAAAGCTTCTTCAAGAAGCTAAAACAAGGCTCAAGATCCTCCATACAAGGATACAGTCTGTGCCTTCCAGCTGGCACCCACTCAAACAGACAAAACAGGAGGGAGCTGGCCGACCAGAAAAGGTGGTCGGCCGACCATTTTCCCTGGTCGGCCGACGAGGGTAGGTGGTATTCCACACAAAAAAGTGGTCGGTGGCTCCATTTGGTGGTCTCCACTTTGAAATCAAGCTAGTGGTATGGTAGGAGACCAGTAAATGTGGCCCAAAGACCAAGAAAATCAGTT
The DNA here is from genome assembly GCA_036172215.1 of Camellia granthamiana. Lineage (NCBI taxonomy): Eukaryota > Viridiplantae > Streptophyta > Magnoliopsida > Ericales > Theaceae > Camellia > Camellia granthamiana. Next base: position 67,474,681 of record CM069914.1, read on the forward strand.
TCCTGAGCAGAAAACCGGCTGGCAGAGAGAGAAGTGGTTTCCAAGGGAAATGCTGGTCTCCCACCCTTGTACCACCTTCTAAACAGGGAAAACAAGGGTTGTGCCAAAAAAGAGCCAACACGGATGCAAAACGAGAGTTCGGGAGGCAAAGCGCGTAGCCGAGAGCCTTGAAAACTGGCTGTTGAGCACCAAAAGTGGCATATGACAACAAAAGTGGTCTTCCGGGCCACAGTGTCCCTCTAGACAGAGGAAACAAGGTGTCCTCCAAAAACCGGGGCAAACGGAGAATGTTAAGCGGTCCCGAGCCGAGGCGCACGGCCGACGGCCCCGAAAATCGAAAACTAGTCTCCAAATAGGAACAGTGGCCTACGACCACGAAAAGTAGTCTACGACCACTGAGAGATGGTCTACAAGACCTCTCCCTCCCTTCGGGAAGAGAAAACAAGACCTGGTCCGTGAACCGAGTCAAAACACAAAAAAGTTCTGAGACCCGGAGTCAAGGCTCTCGGCTGGGAACTCCGAAACCTCAGGACATGCACAACATGTAGAATCACCGAGCGCTCAATCGATGACGTCTGAGTCTTAAGGCCGGCAGACATGAAGCGGCATGAAGAACTCTTCGACCTGAAGGTCCTTAGGTTGGCTGCAAAATCAATTGTTGTGGTAGGTAGATGCATTTTTTTTTTTACTACAAGTTATTGCTTGGTTTCAATGTGTTGACTTTTTTTTTTCCTACATACTGCACAGAAAAATTACCTTGCGCACAAACGCATCGTCTCAGTGCAGCAAAGTCTGCGGAAGGCTATTGTTGACAATAAGGCCAAAACGGCCGAGCTAGACAAATTGAAGGCCACTCAAGAGGCAGTAGCGGCCGAGCATGACCAGCTCGCTAAGAGGCTGGCAAAGGCGAATGAGGACAAAAAGAAGGCTCTGTAGGCAACCAAGGCCAGATATATTGTCGAGTTGTGAAAACTCCGAGATGCCCATAAGGCCAAGCTAGATAAAAAAGCTAATGACACTAAAGATCGTGGCTATGCTAAGGGCAAAAGAACATATGAATGCCAGGTCTAAGCGACGAAGGACATCTTTTTCCAGTGCGGTTGGAAAGCTATCGCGAAGAAACTTGGCCTCGCGCAAGATTCTGATATGTTCAAGAATCCTCCAACCGCTTTCATCCCGGTCCACATGCAGGCTTCTGCCAATGCCGTGCAACAGAAGCTCATTAAAATGGCAAAACTTGTAGTTGCAGTTAACGCATCTGCCGGTCAACCAACCGACCAGAATCCGTTGCTGGTGGGCTCTGAGGAAAGGGCTAACCCAACCGAAAAAGACCCCAAGTTGGAGGAAAATGTCGTGCTTGAAGCTGAGGAGAAAGCCGAAGAAGTTGCTGACGAAGTTAACACTATGAACTTGGATTAGACTCTTAGTATTTTTTTTTTTTAATGTAACCGGGCTGGCGGCCCTACCTTTTGTAATCAAACTTCAGTTAGTAATGAAAATCACCATCTTTTTTCTCGTCATGTGCATGTGTCTTCAATTTGTCTGCCTTGTTTGAATGATTAAAACTATGGCTTTTATTGTTGCCGAGATAAAACTGCTCGGTTTAACTTTTGAATTTGCATACATGTAAATTCCCTTTCAAAATTGGGGAAGTATCATGTAGACACCCCATTTTTTACCGTTCTTAAGACTTGGGAGCCACTGATTGATCACTCAATGATGAAAATTATGTTGTACAAACGTTTGATATCTTCAGCAATAAGAGCTTTTAAATCCCAACCTTACACCTCATTTTGGACCAAAACCACTTTTAGACCAAAACTATTTTAGACCTTAAAACCCTATCTTTCAAAATATTTTTGAAAAGTTTCTACGATGTTCCGAGGCTTGCATTTCGTTAAAAATTGCACTTTTCGGTAAACCAAGTAAGGACAAAGTGGAAATAAATGAAAGGAAGGTGAACTCTTTGAAAAAATCTTTAAAAGTTATTTAAAGGTTTAAGAGAGGAGGGAAGAAAACTAGTTGGGGGAAAAGTTAGGCATCAATCCGTTAGGACAAAATTGAGTAGCCTTCACTAAAATAGAAATATCACTTTGCACACTTAGAATTTATATGTGAGGCTACCACCATTGGAAACTAGACTTCCGGGGCTTCAATTTAGACTCAAAAATGACCTGAAGAGAAGTTCAAATGAAGGAGATATACCCGTTTGAAATTGGGCCTGAAAACATATTTTTGTGGCCGGCCACTTTAGTGGCCTGCCAGCCCTTGCTAGTGGCCTACCGGCCAGTAGTGAAACTTTTGCCCCTTTTGTGTCTTGTCGTCCACCATTAGTGGCCTGCCGGCCACAAGTGTCAAAAAACCAATTTTTGCAGATATTTATGCCAACTGTTCCCACATTACTCCACTTGTCTCTATATAGATATTTTTGACTGAAGCTCATATATTTCTATATATAGAGGACCTTCTCTCTTGGTTTTAAGGTTAGAAAAATTTTGGGAGCAAAAATATCATCTCTCTCTACAATTCTTTCTCTCTCTTGCAACTTGCATAGCCTTTGCCCAAACACTCTAAACCAAACCTAGAGAGCTTCTTATTAAGGTGATTTGCGCTTGAATTTGAGCTCTTGAAGCACTTGAGAGTGTGAAATTGGTGGTTTGTGTATACCTTCTCTTGCTTTTATACCATCTTTACACCACTTGTTTTCCATCTTTTCTACTAATTTTTGAGCTACTTAAAACCTGTATTTTTGGGCTGAAACTGGTAGTTTCAGGCCATTAGAGGTTGTGGGGTGGTTCACTCTTCTTTACTCCTTCCTTTCAAAGCCTTTACCCTTGTGTTTCCCACCTTTACACTATCTTTTTTTGAGATTTCAAACACTGATTTTTAGAATTATTTCAGTGGCTAAAATGTTGTTTTGAAGTCCAAAATTGGAGGGGTTAGCCTCCCCTCCTTGTGTCTTGCTTACTAGCCTAGCGTGATCTATGTTTTGGCTTATTGTTCTAGCTTCTTTTGTCTTAATTCCAGCATGTTTTAGGACTTATTTAGGACTGTTCTTACTTGTTTACTTCATTTGAGCTTTGTTTTGCATGCTTGTAGTGTAATTGTCCTCATAAGTTTGGTGTTTTAGGCATTAGACACCATCTTATTTGAGTTGAAAGCATTTATTTCATGCCTTCTTTACTTGTGATCACCTTTAACTACCTCTGCAACCTCTTGCCTTTCTTGGCTTTTGCTTTGCTTTGAGAGTCATTTCAAACCTATTGATCTTTTAAGTTTGAGATTGAGGTTTCATGCTTAATGGTTTAATCCCTTTTAGGGGTTCATTATCAATGGCATGATATCTCTCTCATGCCTTAAGCCAACTGTTGGTTTGACACTTCTCTCCTTTAGAGAACTTAAATTCACTTGTGGACTTAATTGATTAAAGAATTGAGAGGTAACTAAAATGGAGTAATAAAATTGGTGAATATAAAAAGAGCAAGATAATAATTTGGTTTAGGTTCAATCGGACGTTAATTGAACCTTTGAGTCTTGAGTCATTTTATACTCATTAGTGATGAAAACGGTTCAAGATTCATCATCAACTACTTCACTTGATCTTTCATGATAGGGAGGTGGTTTTAAGAGTCTTATTTTGTTGCATTCATTGAACTTGCACACTTGATTCATAAGCCATCATCCAATGAAATTGCATTCATTGGTGGTTTGTGAATCAAACTTACTACTCGTTTGAGCTGTTCAAATGATAAGGAGGGGTAAATTATGCAAACAAAACCTTGAGAATACCCTGTCCCTACTCTGTTTGCTCTCTGTTGCAACAGGAAAGTCTAGTCATCAGTGGCCGGCAGGCCATCATTAGTGGACAACAGGCCCTCTGCTGGACACCATTGCAAAATCCAACAGTGTACTTTTGAAGCAGAACAGAGTTGGTCTGGGGGTGGAAATCAATGCAAGTGTTCTACTGTGCAACAGAGGCATCTGGTAACAAAAACAATGCCTTTTTCGGGTGGAAAGTCCGTGCATGCATGAGCATTCCTTGTTTCCCAAGGCGAAGTAATTAGAATAGCTAGCTTAGCACCCTTTTCATGTTGTATTCATGTAAATAATTATTTCATTTTGATTTGTTGTAATAATTAGTTAGCTAGAATAGTTAATTAATTTGTTGTTGTAATAATTAATTAAATAGCTTAGCTAATTTATTCATTTCGTTTTGTAATAGCTAGTTAATTAATTAGTTTAGCTTTAATTAGTTAGCTAGTTAGTTCATTCGGACTCTCCTTCGTGAGAGCGCAATGTTGTAATAATGTGCATGTCTTCCAACCCCACGTCTTTCTCTCTTTTATTTACTAGCTTATGATGGTTAGTTTAGGGCATCATGTTTCGTTTAGCATTCTCCATGTTTGCATCCACTTGTTTTGGATGCACTGAGGCTCGGTTCATCATTCTAACTTGTATTGTTAGTTTAAACACTATTTGAATACGTGCTTAGACTGCATGCTATCAAACTGCTTCATATGCCATATTAGTAGCCGAGCCTAATAATTGCATATCGCATGTGTTGCATTAGTCATATTGCCTAGTTAGGATCATTGATCTTTCTAACTTTATCATTTCTCTTTCGCTTGGAGTATTAGGTGAGCCTTTACTCACTTTAGCATCTTACATGAATGTGGTTGTTGCCATGTCTAGCATGCTTGCCATGAGGCTAAGTGCTTAAATGATAAACTGTTTGAATGCTTCTAAATGAAAGCTAATTGCTTGAATTGGAATAATTTGAGTAATGTTCATATGCGATCACCTTTTCAAGTGGTACATATTCGAAACAATTTTGCAAACAAACATGAGATCAAGTGTTCCAATTCTTGCAAATTAGTCTAAACTTGTGTGCGTGTGCATCACATAGTAATGCTAGCCTAATAATCGAAACAAGAGCATATAATGTAGATAAGATTCATATCATGATTAGTAAAGGCCGGTCTTTGATCGGGCAAGCGGGAGTGCTCAATTCATGACCTTTCCCTCTCGTACCTAAGTTCCTAAGACAAGACAATCTTAGTGATGACAGACACGCGGCCTTTGGCACAAGGCATGGGTTTCCTAAATTTCCCAAAAATAAAATATTTAGGTGGCTACTCTGTATCTGGCAAAGCAGTTCATTTTTGACAAATTGATTTAAAATTGATTTTCCAAAAGATTTGCCGGATTTGGACCCTTTGGTGTTTATTTATTTCACATTACACTTGTGAGATCAGATTTAGAACCGCGGGAGTCCAATACTGTAGAGCTTATTCATCTTTCGAAAGGGGCACGAAAAGTCGAGCTACACATCACTGTCTTCCTAGTGAGCAAATTCAGCTCGGTCTAAGGGCAAAAACAGTCCATAAGTTGGACGAATCACAAACTCATTTCCTGGCGAGCAAAGTCAACTCGGGTTAGCGATCAAAGTCAACTCGGTTTTATAGCCAAAGTTTGGCAGAACGCCAACTTTTTCCTCAGCAAGCAAAATCAGCTTGAAGGACACCAACCCTTTTTGGAGAGCAAAATCAGCTCGGTTCAAACACAGAAGTTGGGCAGAACACCAACTTTCTATTAATGTGAGCAAACTCAGCTCGATGGAGGCGAACAAAATCAGCTCGGAAAAATATGAGCAAAATCAGCTCAAAACAAGCGAACACTGTTGGGGATGGCACGAACTATTTGCACGGTAGGCAAAGTTAGCCTGGTTTGAGCAAAGTCAGCCCGGTCTTGTGCCCAAATTTTTTGCACGGTGGACCATCGCAGCTAAGGCCGAATTGCCCCTAGCACTTAGTAGCCTAATACTTTAACACAGAAACACATAATACAAGAGAAAGAAGTGGCTTTTTTCCATTACACATCAAACATTACATGTACTGATAAAAGGCCAAGTTTCAAATAAAAATGGAAGAAATATTACTTTTCAAAAGTAAAACAGCTTGAGATTGGCCGCATTCCATGACCTTGGTATGGCTTTGCCGTCCAAGTCCTCCAGATGGTATGCCCCTTTGCCAGCTAGGCCTATTATCTTGTACGACCCTTCCCAATTTGCACCCAATTTGCCCTCACCAGGGACCAGCGTGTTGCCCATCACTTTTCTCAAGACCTAGTCCCCAAATTTGAACAGACGTGGATGCACGGTCTTGTTGTATTTCTTGGAGAGCTCTTGTTGGTAGGCCGCAATGTGAATTAGCGCCCTTTCTTTTCTTTCTTCGGCTAGGTCCAACTCCAGGGCGATAGCTTCACTGTTCAAGTCAGGCTCAAAGTTTTCAGATCGGATGGTTGGCATGCCGATTTCCAAGGGTATGACCGCCTCCATGCCATAAGCCAGGGCAAATGGAGTTTCCCCGGTTGAACGTCTTAGGGTGGTTCGGTATGCCCAGAGTATGTTGGGGAGTTCCTCGGCCCACCTCCCTTTGGTTTTCTCTAGTTGTTTCTTCAGCCCGTCCAAGATAGTCTTGTTTGAAGTTTCAGTTTGACCATTTGATTGAAGGTAGGCCGGTGTTGAATTGTAGAACTCAATCTTCAACTCTTCGCAAAATCCATAGAAGAGTTTCCTATCAAACTGCGTACCGTTATCCGAGATGAGGGCCTTTGGGACACTAAACCGAGTAATTACATTCTGCCAGACGAACTTCTTTACATCATTTTCCTTGATGGTGGCCAATGGCTCGGCCTCAACCCATTTGGTAAAGTAGTCAGTAGCAGCAATGAAAAATTTATGATTGCCCGGCGCGGTTGGAAACGGTCCCACAATGTCCAGCCCCCATAGTGCAAATGACCAAGGACTGGTTAAGGGGAGCAACTCTCTGGCCAGCTGATGGATCTGATGAGCAAATTTTTGACACTTTTCGCATCCGTAGACATATTTTTGCGCGTTGGCCTGCATGCACGGCCACCAATAGCCTTGGGAAATTGCTCGGTACGACAATGATTTGCCCCCAATGTGGCTGCCACACATGCCTTCATGAATTTCAAAAAAGAAAGCATCAACCTTGCTAGGGTGAACACATTTTAGGTATGGTCCAGTGAAGGATTTCTTGTACAAGGCGCCAGATGGAGAGAGCCAAAATTGCTCAGACTTGGCCCTTATCTTGTTGGCTTTCTTCTTCTCGGTAGGCAGGACTCGATCTTTTAGGAAGATGATGATTGGATCCATCCAAGATGGTCCTAAGTCGGCGCAGAGTACCTCGGGCGCCTCTGGTTCCTCGATGCTTGGTTGGGGCAAGAATTCTATTATCAAAGGATTGGGAAAGATGATTTGCATAGATGCCAGATCAGCCAATTCGTTGGCTTGACTATTCTCTTTACGGTTTATTTGTTTCATTCTTATTGCGGCAAATTTTTTGACCTCAGTGCGTACTAGCGCTTGATACTTGGCCATCCTTTCATCCTTGGCCTCATATTCCCCAAAGGCTTGATTGACTACCAATTTGGAGTCGCTGAATACCATAAGCTCCGATGCCTTCATCCATAGAGCGCTCTTTAGGCCGACGAGGAGGGCTTCATATTCTGCCTCATTATTGGATGTGAAGAATCCCAGCGTGATAGCATGCTCAATAGTCAGTCCATCTGGTGAGGTCAACACAACTCCCAACCCGACCCCATGTCTGTTGGAAGCCCCATCAACGAAGAGCTTCCATATCTCGCCAATGAACAATTTCCAACAGTCGGAGGAGTTTTGAGAGTTTCTCAAATCCAAGGCATTGGTCGGCTCTGTATGCAGCTTTCCTGCATATGCACTTGTCTTGTTGGTCGGTAAGTCGGTTGGCTCTTGCTCTGCTCGCTCAGAATTATCTTGCTTGGCTATTGCTTGCCCTTCAACTCCCTGCGGCAACACCGACATTATGGGTCGTGCAAAATCCGTACTATCTTTTTCCTTTTGCTCGGCATCGTGCACCAAGTCTATTGGACAGAAGGGTGGGTGCCTGGTGTAAATTTCGTGACAAAATCAACCAGGGCTTATGCTTTGATAGCTGTGCGCAGCTGGAACTTGATGTTGTACTGCCCCAGCTCTACCGCCCACTTCAAAATTCTACCCGTGAAATCCACTTTCTCAAAGAGCACTTTGAGTGAAAATTCGGTTAGCACCACAATTATGTGGGCGTGGAAATAGTGTGCCAATTTTCTGAAGGCCATCATAAGAGCTAGAGCCAATTTTTCTAACAGCAGATACCTTGATTCGGCTGGGAGCAGTGTTTTGCTAACATATAAGATAGGGAGATATTGAATTCCCTCAGCTCGGACAAGGACTGCGCTTACTACATGCTGAGAAACGGCCAAATACAAGTGGAGCTTTTCGCCTTGCTGTGAAGTGACCAGGATAGGGGCGGAGGAGCGGTATGCCTTGAGGTCTGCCAGAGCGCGGTCGCATTCCACATCCCAAAAAAACTTGGCTTTCAAAGTCTTAAAAAAGGGCCTGCAACGATCTGATGACCGGCTAATAAATCTATTCAGTGTGGCTGTCATTCCGGCAAGATATTGCACATCCTTTGTGGAATTTGGTCGTTCCGGCAAGGGTCGACTTCAATTCCTTGGTTGGTAACCAAAAAACCTAGAAATTTTACAGTCCCCACTCCGAAAGCACACTTAGAAGCACTCAACTACAACTTGTGGCGTTTGAGGATAGCGAACATATCAACCAAGTTGCCAAAGTGTTGAGGTTCTTCCTTACTTTTAACCACCATATTGTCGATGCAGGCCTCCATGGTGCGGCCCAGCAAAGGAGCAAACATTTTTGTCACTATCCTTTGAAAGGTCGCCCCGGCATTCTTCAGGCCAAAGGGCATAAGCTTGTAGCAGTACAAACCCCTTGGCGTGGTGAAGGATGTGATCTCTCTGTCCGGCTCGTACATGGCTATTTGGTGGTAGCCGCGGTACGTATCAAGGAAGCAAAACCTTTAGTGTCCAGCGGTAAAATCTACCAGCTGGTTGATCCTTGGGAGCGGAAAGCTATCCTTTGGGCAGGCACGGTTAATCGTCTTGTAATCGACTCATACCCGCCATTTTTTATTTTTCTTCGGCACTACCACCATGTTAAAGATCCATTGGGGGTATTGCACTTTTTCAATTGCCCCAACCTCTAGCAAGTTCTTAACCTCCTCCGTTACCACCTCGGTATAGTGCAAGGCCGAGCAACATGGTCTCTGGATGACTAGCCAAGTGTTGGAGAAGACGTTCAACTGATGACAAATGAAGCTTGGGTCGACGCCAGGCATATCTGCAGACCCGACTTTCTTCGTGCGCCCCCCTTTCGGAGAGACGCGAATTGGTCTCCTACAGTTCGAACTCCTGTCATGGTTCTGAATCTAATCTCACAAAGTACAATGTGAGACTGATAAACACCAAAGAGTCCAATTCGGCAAATCATTTTGGGAAATCAGATTTTTAAATAAAATAATGCCAAAACTGGACTGCTTTGCCAGATTACAGAGTCGCCACCTAAATATTTTATTTTTGGAAAATTTAGGAAACCCTAACTCGTGCCAAAGGCCACGTGTCCGTCATCACCAAAGTTGCCTCGACTCGGGAACTTGGGTACAAGAGGAAAAGGTCCTGAAATGAGCACCCCCGCTCGCCTGATCAAAAGATCGGCCTCTACTAACATGATATGTTGTTTTATAAACACATGCGTTTTTATTCCGATTAGTAGCTAACATTACTATGTGATGCGCACAGCATACAAGTATAGACTAAAATCGCAAGAATTGGAACGAATTCAATTCATGTTTGTTTTTGAAAATGGTTTGAAAATGCCACCCGCAAGTGGGCTAAAGCTCTGATTTGCCACCCTCAAGTGGGCTTTAAAACATCATGATTTGCCACTTCGCAAAGTGGGCTTAAAACTCACATTTATCGAATTGTTCCAATTCAAACAACAAAGCCTCCATCCACAGGCATTCATGCAGTTAATCACTTAAGCAAATAGCCTCATGGCAAGCATGTGAAACATGGCAACACTCACACTCATGCAAGTATGCTAAAGCGTAAAACTTACAGTGTACTCTAAGTTAAAACAAAAACTAGTTAGAAACAATGCATGATCCTAACTATATTAAAATGCCTAATGCAACACATGCAAAATGCAACTAAACAGGCTCGGCTATCTAAGATGGCATATAAATGCAACAATTTGATACACGTATTCAAAGAAGTGTATTGAAATACAATGCAGTTTGTATGATGCGCCGAGCCCGGTGCATGCAAGACAAATGAATGATGCAAACATACAAGCATAAGGTATGCTAATTGAAAATGTGCCCTAATCTAACCATCGAAAGCGGTTAAATAAATGGGAGAAAGACGTGGGGTTGGAAGACATGCACACACACATGCACGCTTATTACAACATTGTGCTCTCAAGAAGGAGGGTCTGAATAAATAAGCTAAGTTAAGCTAATCAAACTAATCTAATTAAACTAATTAGACTAATTATTACAAACCAAACGAATAGCTAGTAAACTACTTACTAATTATTACAACACAAAATAAAGAAATAGCTAAGCTAAGCTACTTAATTATTACAACAATCAATGAAAATTAACTAAGTAATTAACATGTTAAACAATGCTACTATTACTCTGCTCCAGTAAGTAAGAGATGCATGCATTCGGTTCTCACCCCAAAAAGCCTTCCGGTTTGCTCTTGAGAGGCTCTGTTTGCAGGGTTACTCTACGAACTTTTTGCTCCACCTTACCAATTCACTGCTGAGGGATGCACCAGTGGTCTGCCAGCCATGGATGCTTGCTGCCAGCCATCTGCCGGCCAAAGATAGGCATTACCAGCTAAGGATGATGCAATGTCGGCCACCAATGAAGCACTGCCGCCCACTGATGTGCTGAGTCACCAAACTACAACAGAGCACCAAACAGAGAAAAATAGAGGATCTCCCAAGGGTATGTTTGTATTGTGCCCCTCCTTATCATCTCAAAACATCAAAGGAGTGGCACTATTGGATCCAAAACCACCAATGCATGATGGCCAAGGATCCAACTTGTACACATTCAATAAATGCACAAAACAAGACTCAAAGTACCATCACCCTATCATGCATGATCAAAGGTGATGGAGACCAAAGGAGATTGGCTCATTTCATCACTTTGAGTATGAAATGGACCAATCTACCTTGTGTTCAATATAAGGTCCGATTGAACACAATGCAATGCATACATAACATGCTTATCTTGGTTATGTTTTACTCGGTTCATTTTATTTACACATTTTACATTACCGATTAATTCTTTAACCGATTAAGTCCAATGTGAAAGTCTTCTAATGAGAGATGGGTCAACCAAAGGATGGTCTAAGACATGAGAGAGATCATGCCTTTGGCTAGGAGGAACCCTCAAAAGAGAGTTAGAGCCATTGAGCACAAGCGCTATCTCAAGCTTAAACACAACATAAGGTTAACCAACTCTCAAAACAAATAGAAAAATGAAGAAATGAGGGAGCTTGTAGATTTTCAATGTTGAATGGCATGCTAAAGACACTAAAATCATGCAAGATCATGCAAGCAATACATGCAAGACATAGTCAAAAGCCAAATGCATAAAACTAGTGAAGAGCATTACACTAGAGACATGCAATACAAAGCTTAAAGGGCCAAACCAACTCTGGACAGAGCTTAAACATGCCAAATCAGTGGCTAAAACATGCTGAGAATGAAGCATAAGAGGCAAGAAAATCATGCGCACATGTTGGCTCGCAAGCAAGGCATAAAGCACAACTCTCAAAAGTAATGAAAGAGTGAAGTATGTGAGAGTGTGATAGAGGTATATACTCTGAAATCATATACTAAACGATGCTATGGTATGCAATCAACCCAAGCAAAGCATGCTAGAGGCCTTAAAACACAAAGCTAGTAAAGGCATTTCCACTATAGCTATGCAATACAAGGCTCATATGATCAAAAACACTCAAAACAGAGTTAAAGCATGTCAAAACATTAGCAAAAATGTGCTGGAGTCAAGCTGACACAAGCTAGAATGATAGGCTAACTCATTAGGCATGCTAGGCTAGTAAGCACAATTACACTACAAGTGCAAAAAGAAAGAAACAAGTGACCCAACTAGCCAAAAACAGAGTTAAAGAATGTCAAAATAGAGCCTAAAACATGCTTGAATAAAGCTACAAAAAGGTAGAAAAGCATACTCATATGTTAGGCCATTAACACATGCCAACAAGATACAAGGAGGGGAGGCCACCCCCTCCTATTTGGACCTCAAATCATGGTTTTTGTCACCAAAAAACCTCTAAGTTTCAGTGGTAAAAAGGCTCAAAAAGATTGATTTGAATGTGATGAGAAATGGTGCCAAAAACTTAACAAGCTAAAGAGCAAAAAGGGGGGAACAACCCCCTAACTCACAAAGGCTCAAACCACCATTTTTAAACCATAAAACAGATATTTTTTCAGATCAAAACCACCCCAAAAACAGCACAAAAAGATAGCAAAAACAAGTATGAAAACAAGCTTTAAGGGGGGATAGTTATACCTCTTGAAGGGAAGAATGATTCTTGGCACCAATTCAAGCCAAAAGCCACTTAAGGAGCTCCAAGATAGCTTCAAACAACTTCAGCCCAAAGATGAACCACTTTGGTTAAGGGTTGATAGGTTAAAGTTTGATGCATGCAAGGATCTAAGCACAAAAACTCTAGAGAGAGAGGAATCTAGAGGGAAAGAGGATTGTAGGGAGAGAGACTCCCCAAAATATTTCACTCCTAAAATGTTCTAACCTTGAAAATCATAGAGAAGACTCTATATATAGAAGAATGCAAGCCTTGGTCAAAAATATCCCAAAAGGGACAACTGTAACAGCTGGAACATAAATATCTGCCAAAATCTGACTTTCTGCATCAATGGCCGGCACTTCATCATTGTTGGCCAGCATGGATCACTCTTGGATGGAAGGGGGCCGGCAATGGCCATTCATGGCCGGCGCATGGCCAGAAAAGCCCATCCATAGTCAGAAACCTCCACCTCTGGTTGGCCAGAAAAATCTACTTTTTGGGCCCAACTTCAAATAGACATATCTCCTTCATATGGACTCCTTTGCAGGTCATTCTTGAGCCTAAATTGTATCCCTAGAAGTATTCTTTCCAATGGTGGCAGCCTCACTTCAAAATTCCAAGTGTGCAAAAAGTTATGCCTCTTTTAGTGAAGACTGCTCAGTTTCAATCCTACCTGGATTCATGCCGAACTTCTCCTCAACTAGTTTTCTTCCCTCTCCTCCAGTTTTCTTCAGCTCCAAACCCCTAAACAAGATGTTTTGAAAGATTTTTCAATGAGTTCACCTCTCTTTCATTTATTTCCACTTTGTCCTTGCTCGGTTTACCGAAAAGCGCAACATTTAACAAAATGTGAGCCTCGGAACATCGTAGGAACATTTTTCAAAAATATTTTGAAAGAGAGGGTTTTAAGGTCTAAAATCTTTTGGTCAAAATCATTTTAGTCCAAAAAGGGGTATAAGGTTGGGATTTGAAGCTCCTCTTTGCCAAAGAAATCGAACCTTTGCACTGCACAACTTTCACCACCAAGTAAACAATCAATGGCGCCCAAGTCATAAGGGCAGTAAAAAATGGGGTGTCTACAATATCGTAAGGCATCCACGCAAAGACCTCAATATTGGATAGCAGAAATTTGACGTAGTTCGACCGCTCGGTGCTGGACAATGATGAGCCCAAGAGAAAGAATTTGTTCAAATCATTCTCATTAATACGAACCTCCACCAATTCTTCAACTGAATTTTCTCCTACTTTTTTTCCCACATCTTCCAGGACCTCCTTGCCATCTAGTCCTTCTATCATTTGTACGAAACCTTTCGCTGTCTGGCTACTATTAACCGCGATGAAGCATTGTTTTGACATGACTTGGTCTCCTCAGACTTCTTTGATTCGCCCGATCGAGCCAGGGAAGCGCATGACTTGGTGATAACTGGAAGCCACCGCTTGTATGGCATAAAACCAACCCCTCCCTAATATCAAGTTATAGGTAGATGGGACATTCAGTACCCAGAACTCAACCTGCTTCATGACCGACCTAGCCTTGACCGACAATATGATCTTCCCGATCGGCCATTCTAATTGAGAGTTAAAGCCAACCAAAGGAGATGTTGCTACGGCCAAGTCCTTGTCCTCCAACTTCATTTGTTTGAATGCGTCATAGTACATGATCTTGACTGAACTCCCCTGGTCGATTAGTATTCTCTTGATATCGAAGTCCTTGACGCGAAGTGTCACCACCAAGGCGTCATTGTGAGGGGTTTGAATTCTTTCCAAGTCTTTGCTCGAAAAGGGTGTCCTGCACCTCGGTCTTTTCCTTCTTTACGGCGGGCTGAACAGAGAGCCTTTCTCTTATGTGCTCAGCCTTTTTAATCATCCCTCTGAGCTCACATACTCGCGCCGTCTCAATGATTCTATGAATGACGTTGATAACTCCTTATTGCGCTGCGTCTAGGACGGCTAGCCCATTGGGCTCGGCTTGCCTTTGTGGAGTGGCCCTCATACCTCTGTTGATGTACTGGTCTAAGTGCCCAGCCGCAACCAGCTCTTCCAAGTGTTGTTTCAACGGCACACAATCTTCCGTCCTGTGCCCTCTTTCTTCATGGAAGGTGCAACGGTACCTTAAGTTAAAGCCCCTCTGTGTATCTCCCAGTTTTGCTGGCCAACGGATATATGGCTCACCTCGAATTTCATTGAGGATGCGATAAATTGGGATCCTAAAAATTGTGGTGATGCTGGTCCGTGCTTTTAACTTTCTCTTGGCATTTTTCTCTTCGTTGTGAGGAGCATTAGCCTGGTCATTCTCACGGCTTTTGTGTCTATTGTTGCGACTAGTACCACGATATTGCTCTCTAGCTTAATTATTAGGGCGGTTATCCTCCTGCCCCACCAAGTGAACCTTTCATGTGACACGTTTGTCCACCGTAACCAGATTTGCCTTCTCGGTTACTGTAGCGACATCATCTTCCACTCGGATGTGCTTGTTAATCCGCTGCATCAATGATTGCATCGTCGTGGGCTGGTACATTGTAAGTGAGTCCCGCAATCTATGTCTGACTGGTAAGCCTCACTTGTATTGGGCGATTGTCAGATTAGTGGGGCAATCAAGGATCTCATTGTAGGTCTTCCAATACTTGGCATTGTATGCCTTCAAAGAACTGCCTGACTCCATCTTGATACCTAGGAGGTGGCTAACCTCTTTGGGCGTTCGAGTGTTGGTCTTGAATCTGGTGACGAAGGCTTCCGCTAGTTGTTGCCACCCCTCGATACTCCCCTCCGAGAGCCTTTCTAACCATTTCAAACCCAGTTCTCACAAACTCGCCGAGAATATTAGACACATCAAGGCGTCGTTGTAGCGATGGCCTGCTATTACTTGCCGGTAATGACTAACATACATGAACAGATCCATCTTGCCATCATACAGCGTGAACTTTGGTTGATGGAATCCGGCGAGGAGCATTGTGCTCTCTATCTCTGGAGACAGCGGGGTGATAGTGAGTCGTGCCAAGTTTCTATCCACTGGTGATGGAACCACCACTCTAGGTGGCAGCATGGCCACCTCCTCATTGCAACGGAGTTAGGGACTCAGCCTTTGTAACGCCGGCACTCTTTGGGCCTCTGTGTGGCGTGCTCGTTCCTCAAAGACATCCCTCAAGTCCTTCGAACGGGCGGAGTAAGAGTATCTCGACATCGTCGATGGACGTAAGGGACGATAGTTATTGTCTCGCGTACACGACCTCTCCATCGTTGGGTCGGAGT
Source organism: Camellia granthamiana (assembly GCA_036172215.1). Classification (NCBI taxonomy): domain Eukaryota; kingdom Viridiplantae; phylum Streptophyta; class Magnoliopsida; order Ericales; family Theaceae; genus Camellia; species Camellia granthamiana. Next base: position 67,490,455 of record CM069914.1, read on the forward strand.
CACCAACGCCGTAGCTCTTGGTGATGGAGAGGGAGGGAGTCCCCCGTTAGTGCTGGCTACCTGAACGACGAGGTTGGATGTGCTCACTGTGGTTTCCCACTCCAGCAGCATCCTTCCCTTTGATTTGTTGCTTCAACATTTCCATCTCAGCTGCCATCTTCCGAATGAGGGTGTCTTGGTCCCTGAGTTTGTACTCCTGGCGCTGAGCATGCAATTCTCTTCACCGCCGGCGCCCCTCAAGACTCTACGAATGATCAGTGCTCCTCATGCATTTGTCTCGCACATCTTTAGGGAGCCCTCTAGAGGAGGTCTCTAGGTTCGCCATGGTCGGAACGACGGGAGGGCCATCTCTTCTCTGGATTGACTTTGGAGTGATTCCGTCGACGATGGACAGCAATGTTTCGTCGATGTTCGCCATGGAAAACAGCCAAAAGAGCTTGTAGAACAAGGTTTGTCTATCAAAAAGCTTTCCACAGATGACGCCAATTGTACAGGGAGAGAGATATTCGCCTCGCTCCGTACCTCCTTGTTATCAAGCTCGTCTCACTTCATTAGAACTCTATCGTACTGTGGACAAAACAAAGGTGAGCTACCCAGCGAGTAGGTTTGCCGGAAAACCCCTTCAACGGTCAAGTTAGCTTTCTGGGAGAAGAGAGAAGGTAGAGCGCTATAAAGAGAGAGAGTTCGAAATTGCTTCAGGTTGCTTACCTCCAATGTATGCCTCCTCCTGCTTTTCAAGGCTGGCCATGTAGCCTCAAAGATTGTGGGCGCACTACCTTTGTTTTCCTTCTTGGACAGGCGGCTGTGCTCCCCTCTACCTTTCTTACAAGTGTAGAGACCGAAACCACCAAACAGTGTTTGTCGCATCGCCAAATGGTATTGACGCATACCAGGAGTGGATTCCTCTTTTCTCGTCATTGGTCCACGTGGGGTGTTCGACTGGACTGTTACTTGTAAACCACAGACACTACACTGGTCACCTTAATGTCGAGCTGAACCAAATCAATCTATCAGAACTGACCAAAGGTGAGCACGCCATTCGGCATCTCGGCTGCTGACCGCAACCTCATGAACCATCTCTATCCTAGCAACTGTAGTCCGAACCGTTTATTGTTCGACCGCCACGCGGTTCTGCCACTGAGAACTGTAATACTAGTGCTCGGCCACCCGCGTGAGCCAACTCGGTCAAGTCTAGCCCAATACCATATTCCATGCAGGTCGAGCTTAGCCAAACACCATATTTCGTGTGGTTTTAGCTCGACTGTGCATCCTAAACAGCCTTAATCCGGCGCAACACCAAGTTCAGTGCGGACCTAGTTCGACTCCAGGCTATCTTTATTGGGCCTAACACCACCTTTCGTGTTGGCATAGCCCGGCCCATTGTTCGGCACAAATCTCCCTCTCAAATAAGTTCATCAAAACTATACTATTTAAGAAGGTTCCTAAGAAGTTCATCAGATCAATACGTCAATGGTTATTTTCTTCTTAGCTTCTTCAATGGTTCTACCTCAAGTTCAATGTCAACCTCCATCATCATTGTCGTCATATAAATACGTTGGTAATCTTAATGTTCTAGGTGAAGAGATCTTCTTTACCCGTCGAGTGTGATTTAAATACTAAATAAATTTTAAAGGAATTGTGAAATGATTAATAATTCATCCACACTATTTTGTTCTTTCTGAATGCACACAATCAAGTATCTGACTGGTAAGAGACTCTAAAATAGGTGTTTTTTATTGGTCAGAAACTCAATTGTGTGTATTTACACTGAACAAATTATGTAGATGTAGCAGTACTATTGGAAAATTATGTTTATATATGATTTTAAATAATCAGGTGATTTGAATTTTCACCCAAATTCAAGTTTTGTTTTGCAAAGAGATAAAGAGAGACGAAGAAAGTAAAGAGAAAAAAGATTTATAGAAAGAGAGAGAATGTTGCTGGGTTTTAATGTGTGAGAGAGAAAATAAAAAATGACTTAAATCTCCATGTTAAACCTTTTAGTAAGAAAAAACCAAAAAATTAGACGAAGCCAATTGAACCAATCATATTAGGTCTATTTTTAACAAGAATCGATACATGCGGTTTTTTAATTTAAATTTTTTCAATTTTCAGATCGATATCAATTCAAGCACATTGTGCACCAAATTAAATCGAAACCAACCGTTTCACTTCATTCTTATAAAAAATCATGTTGATCGGATATCGATAGTCACTTGATCAGATCAAGTTTGTGTTAACGATAACTATGTTTTTAAAAATAAATTATTGACACAAATGTAATATGATTAAGTGGCTATTGATATTCGATCAACGTGATTTTGAATGAAGTACTTGACGAGCCGTACATATTGAATGGTTTGGATGATTGATGTGGGCTCTGTGGTGGGCCTACGGATGCCCAATAGGATGCTCTAGTTAGCAAACCCAACTGGAGACAAGTTGCTCCCTTTATTTAGGCCTTGTTTGGCATACAATACTTTAGCACATCTTTTTATTTTATTTTTGTCATATCACCTCTCTACCATATTGTACATTTTTTAGTTAAAAGTCAAAAAATATACTACTTATTTATATCATCTCAAACAACCTCTTACTATAGTTGTGATAACCTTGTTTTGTGTTATGTTAATCAACCTTAATTATGATTGTAATTATATGCTTAATATAATTTTTAGTGGTAATTGTGTAATTATTCATGTTTTTGTAACCATATCTATTCACTGTAGGAAAATCTGTCAAACGTACTACTATAATTTGAAAATTGAAGACCATAGAGGTTTCAGAAACTGGAATTGTTTATACCATTGTGATTAGCGTAATTTTTAGAGCTTACGGTGAAATTTAATTAAAAATTGATTTGGACTGAATTAATTAAATTAAATCAATTAATTAAGCTAATCACTTAGTATATATATGAATTAAATACACTTAGGCTCACCATTTTGGAGCTCAAAAATCTGAATTACACTCTAGAGAGAGAGAGGGACGGTTCTAGAGAGAGAGGGAGCTCAACCTTGAAGAATTGCAAGTGAATTCAAGGAACTAAGAAAATTAGCTCAAGAATTGACTATATTTGGAAGAATTGAAGCTCCTAAGTGAGTAATTGAACTCAACTTCATGAGTTTAGTTCATAATTAAGTGAATTCTAGCAAAATGTGCAATTGAGAACAAGAATTGAGTTAATTATAATGACTTTGGAGTCAAGATAACCATGCATGTAGAAAGTTGACATGGAATTGCATAATCAAGCATGTAACATGTTAAATATGAAAAATTGAGTACCAAATCATACATGCAAGCATAGTTTTGTTAAGCCACATGATTTTGACCATCATTTCTACCATTTGAAATGGTAATAGGGTCTATATTACACATGCATGCATAATCCATGTAGTTAGGAAGTTTGGTTGCATGTGTTTTGAAGTTGTCAAGAAGAATATGAGATGATTTGAGAATTGGATCATGATTTTGAGCAATTGGTCTCAAATTACCTATGTTCTCATGTTATGTAATGTCTTCCCATGTTCTTGTACCAAAAACACGAGTTTTGGACCTTTGAATATCAAGTTTGAGCTTCAAACAGAATTCTGGACAATCCAGAATTCGACCCGTTCGCTCGAACGAGGAAAGTCTCGCTTGAGCGTGAAAATCAAGCTCCTAGAAGTTTTGCAAAAATTTGTACTGTAGCTCGAGCGACAAAGTGTGCACTCGAGTGAACCCTGTTTTGTGAGACTCCCCGCTCGAGCGTCAAAAGTTTTGCTCGAGCGTAAAATTCGTGCAACCAGTACTTTTACAGAGCTTTGTAATCTGCTCAAGTGACCAAATCTACGCTCGAGTAGAGAGCCTTGTTTCAGCAATTTTGAAAAGTTGTTTTATGAATCGTCTTCCGTTCTCTTTCATTTCGAAGCACTCTTAGGCATGTATTGAGCATTGTAAATGACCTAAAAGGATAAAAAAGAGGCCTAAAAGAGATAAATAAGTTAAGAACGGATTGAATCGTTTGTGACCCAATATGTTATGTAATGTGTAGGGTCAAGCACAAGGACAAATCCTTTGGCAGAACACTGTGAGTAATATCTTAGTAAAGATATGTTCAAGTATGTTATTTTCTAAACGTTACTTCTGTATAAGCCTTATGGATTTGTATGTTTGAATTATGAATGAGTATACTAAATGCCAGTCTTTTGCATAAGACTAAGTGAATACATATACGATCATGATCATGAGTATGAAACACACATAAATACAACTATGAGAACAATTTGGCCAAAGGCCGTTTGACATGAATGATTGAGCTAAAGGCCGTTAGACATGAATGTTTGGGCCGAGGCCGTTTGATATGTTTGGGGCCGATGCTGTATGATGTACTAGATAGAAACATGAATGAGCATAAGGCCGTTTGCTATGTCTGTCACGACCCGTTCCCCGTACCCAAGGGTTAAGCATCGTGATGGCCAGTAACTGAAGTTACCTCCGACCAATTCTTGAATAAATTAATAAACGCGAGCGGAAATAATATTTAAGTGAAGGTACCAAAATAATTATCGGAGCTTCTATTTTTTTAGTACAAAATTTATTAACCAAAAAAGGCCGATATTTACATAGAAAAATATCATAAAAGTGTTGTGTGTGTCTATTTCGCAACCCCGCGTCTAAGATTTTCCAAAAGCTATTTCTAAATTATATTGTCTCCTGAAAATTGGTAAACAGCTATAAGCACATGGCAGAGTGAGAAATATTATACTAAGAGCATAAGGGCATAAAATTCACCATGGATAATTATTGGCTAAACAGAGCTTGATATTAAAATATAGAATATATAATACGGAAATCATTTAACATATAATACAAAATAATCATAACCACGGTACAGAACGGAATAGAACAGATGTATGGACTTAAGAGGTGGCTCGTACGAATTCTAGAGGTGGCTCCCATAATAGTGTAGTAGTTAGCTCCGTACAGCACTTTGCTCCACACTAAAAATCAGAGTGTCAGTAGATCCATGACAGACAGAGGGTCACAAAATGACTAATCAGAGAGCCAATGGTTATTTAAGTCCCCCAAGGCATGGGACTTCCATAGTAGTACTTATAAAATAATTACTCAAAATACATTTTAATAAACAGTTATATCCATGGGTTTTCCTTATTATATAAAATAAGGTTCATAAACTAGAAATGCTAATATAATTTATAAAACACAATTTATATAAAATAAATTATGATAACTCAAAACATACGTAAAACATATAATGGTAATTCAAGGTATAATATAACTCACCTTAAAATTAATACCTCACTCTTTCTTTCCACTGCCAAAGACCCTTTCGCCTTCCTATATTTTCTTCCCCTTTTCTTAGTTTTTTTTTTTTCTCCTTAACTTGAACATCTCCTCCCTATTTATAGGGAGTTAACTCCATCTATTCATGCTTATCCAACATATGTAACTCACAACACCTATGCTGCCTAATCATCATCCTAAGTTGCATGTTGCTTTGGTTTGTTCTTTTTTTTTTATTATTATTTTTATACTGCCTAATCATCATCTTAGGTTACATGTTGCTTTGGTTTGTTCTTTTTTTTTTTTTTTATTATTATTATTTTTTCTTTTCTATAAAATGACCCTAATGTAAATAAATTACACTTTATTTTACTTTTACTTTTACAAATATTTAATTAAACATTTAAGGTTTTCTCATTTATAATTAAATAATACCAATATAAAATTTAAGAGACAACTTAAATTTTTGAATTGTTACAATGTCTGTTACGAATTTCATTCATGTAACTTCTCTATTTTGGTATTATTCACTGAGCTATCGCTTACTCTCATTTATATGTGTGTAAGTGAGTAAAGAGATATCCAAACCTAGCCTCAGTGAACCTTAGTGGAGGATGTGAGAGTGATCCGAGCTTTTGTGAAGTTAGCTCGTACGTCTCACGCATGAGACTTTACTTTTTGACCCTTTTGTTTTTCCCCATTTTGCTATTTTAGTGGTTTCGTTGAACCACTTATGTACATAAATTTTTGGTTTGGCTGACTATAAGCTGAATGATCCTGTCTGTACAAGATTCTAAGTTTGTTTTTCTTTTGGTGTGGGTTATTATTGAATATATGCGAGATGTTATGATACGCTATATAAGCACAACTCTTTGAACAAAATTTTTAAGTCTGCTTCCGTTTGGCCCTTAATATATGTTTGATTTTGTTTGAGGCCATAGGTAATTTCATGATTACTGGCTGTTTATGACCTTAATCCATATGGGCGAGTTCGGGTCATGATAATAGTAGTGACTGTGGTGGTAATAACAAAATGATGGTGGCATTTATGACGATATTAATGTGGTGTTAGTTTTAGTGGTGGTTGTGATGGTAGTGATTTTAAAATAGTAGTGTGTTTGGTTTTAGTTTTTTAGATTAAATTTCTTGAAAATTGAGTTTTTTATTTTTTGTGTTTTTTACTTTTGTTTTTAGTGAGTATTTTTTAAATTTTAAGCTTTTTTATTTTATTTTATTTTACATTTTTAGATGCACCTTACTTAAATGTATCTAAAAAGTAAAATATTTGTGAAAAAATATTTTTAAAAATTAATAAATACACAAAAATACGAAAAATATACTAAATTTTAGTATTTTTTATTTTTGGTATTTCGTGAATTTTTTAAAGTTTTTTTCACAAAAAATATACTTTTTAAGTGTATTTATGTTATGTATGTCTAAAAATTTTAAAAATTAATTCAAATATTTTAAAAAATCAGTAAAATCAAAAAAATACGAAAAATAAGAAAGTAAAATTTTTTTTAAAATATTTTCAAAAAACTAAAACCAAATGTTTTTTTTTTAATTCAGGCATTGTTTGGCAATTCTTTATTTTAGTGTAAGAGTAAAAAACTCATTTAAAAAAAGAAGTAAACAAAACCAAAAGTCAAAATTCCTTTACATTTACTCTATCTATCTATATATATATATTTTGTAAAAATACAAATGTCATCAAATACTTTAGCAAAACAATTAAAAAGTCACTATAATTAATCACCCCCCCCCAAAAAAAGTCACTATAAAAATATATTTCCAAACGAAACTTCAAGTAAAATTAAATAAATTTAATATCACTCATCTAAATTAAGGTCTCAACAATTAAGATATATAAATTAGATGGTAATGCATGATATATATATATAAAAAAAAAAAATGAGTACGATATGTAAATTATGACATTTATGAGTTTGATTATCATAAATTATATAACTTTATATTATAATAATCATAAATATTAAAAAAAAATTATAACCAAATATCATACGAAAAATCATAATTAAACTAAAAGATGTCACTAAACAAGAGCAATAATGCCCTTCAACGTTCCAATTAAATGGGGACCGAAATTAACCTCAAACGTTTTTTAGTTTCCAACGGTCCAAATATCACCAGATAATCAAATCAGCCAGAAAATGGAAAAAAACCTACTACGATAAGGCCGCGCCACACGTGATCAATTACCCTTCCCGCGAGAAATATTGGCGGGAGAGGGCATCCAGCTCGGCGTTCCCGCCATAAACCCTACCTATACATTCTCTCTCTCTCTAAGCCTCACCCATTTCTACCACACATCTCTGAAACTGCACGACAATGGAGTCCTCAGGCACATTACCGTTTGATTCGTTCAAGTCGAAGAACATTCTCAGTTCATCAAAGCCATCGCCGTCCGATCAAATGACCAAAGCTAACTCGGATCGGACTCGGTGGATCTCCAAGACCCCAGAGAAGCCGGCGGACCATCCGGGTCGGGTCCGGAACCGCCGGACTGCGTTGTCGGTGAAAGAAGTGAGAGAGGCTGCCGTAAAGCTGCAGAAGTCGGATCGAGACCGGTGTCGTCAACCCGACAAGGCCCGATCAGATGGAAATGAGGTCGGGTCGGATCCCAGTGATGCTCCGGTCGGCAAATCGAAGAAGAAGCTTGATGGGCAAATCAAGCTTCCGGAAAAGTAAGTTTTATATGCGAGTTTGATAAAATTCGTGGATTTCTAGTATGGGTTTAATCGGATTCAGGTGCTATTGTTTCTGTAGACATTGCAAAAGTAGATTAATTAAATATGAGAGAAAATAGGGCTGTTTATAATATTTTTTAATGGATTACTTGAATGTGGTTTGATCGATTTTTGGTGTGATTGTTGTATATCTTGGGTGATTTTATTGTCCTGATATATCTGGGAAAATGAAGGCCATTGCTAATTTAAAAAGTTTTGGGGTTGTTAGTGTTTTTTTTACTAAATTTGTTAAATCATTTTTTTGGGTGATGTGTAAATTTGACCCCAAAAAGTAAAAAGGATTTCTGTGGGTCTTTTGGAGAATTTCTTGAATTTATATTTGTTTTAAGTAAATCTTTGGTGTGGATTTTCTTATGGCTATAGAAAAACAATAGCATTGTGAAATCTGAAAAAACTATGAGTATCAAGGTGATGGTATCTATCAATTTTTGTTGATGCAATTGAATTTGTTTTCAGGTTTGAGATTTTGGGTAAGTTCTTTGATAGCTTGGATAGTTCGATTCGGCTTCTCCGGTTGAAGGGCTCTGGATCCACATTTGCAAATATTAGCCCCAAAATGGAGTGTTTGACTGATAGGTAAAATTTTGATTCACGCAAATTTCTTTCTTTCTTTCTTGTTTCAGATGAATTTGTTATCTTTTTTTTTCTTATGTGGGTGTTGGTATGATTTTTAGGAGGTTCTCTTATGGTCATTTAGCGCAATTGAAATTCATTCTACCAGAAGTGATTGAGATAAAGAAGATTCTTGTTCATGATGAGAAAACTAGTTGTATGAAGCCGGATCTTCATGTCACGTTGAATGTTGATGCAATTAAGAATGAGAGGAAGCCAAATGCAAGTGGGAATTCGCATATGAGGAAGGTCTTTCATGCTAGGCTTTTGGATTTCTTTAAAGCCCATCCTAAGGTATACATGATTTATATGTTAAACATTTTAATTGGAACACTTGAAATTGATTTATTGCATTTGTTCGGTTACTTATGTCTATTGTCCTAAACAGTTTTGATACTGCATTGGATGGCGATAGCGGTGGTGTTCTTTAAAGTTAAAATTGACATTTTTTTCTTCTCATTTTTCATTACTAGTTGTTATGATTGGAGTTGAAAATATTTGAGTTTGTTGCACTATCAACCTAATTGTGTGGAAGAAAAAGTATAGGATCATATAAATATTGGCCACAATCTTTTCACACGAGGAGGGTCCCACTTTTTTGTGAGCCCCACACCCACACCCATTTGAGAGGCTTGTGTTGGTTTCTATGTAAGTAGTGCGTAGAATGCTATCAGAAAACAATACCAGTTGAGAGGTATGCATGCTACTTGTGCCCATCCCTCTATGATTGCCTCTTTGTGGCCGGTAAACTCTTTACTTGTGGACTATGATGTCCTAATCCATTGTGGATTATTAGGCTCTTCATGATTTGAAACCTACCTTGCTTGAAGAGGTGCACTGAGTTTCATTCATCTCAGAGACTTCCTAACCACCTCAACCTGATGTGTAAATACTCTGTCCCCTGCTTTTTTTGGGTGAATACTCTGTCCCCTGCTAGAAAGCTAGGTTTGTATTATTTGTGTTATTGCTCATTTCGCTTTTGCATCTCTGTAGCATTTTGAAGATGTGATTTCCTATATTATTTAACATTGTGTTTTGCTTAAACTGTTGTCTCACTTTTTTGACATACCCTTTGTCACTAACAATGTCTATCTGCATTCAAGGGGGAAGTTCCAGAAGAAACACTACCAGAGCCATTCAATCAATTAAAGCAAGATGTGCATATAAGCACCGCCAAGGCCTCAGATCCATCCTTGCTTCGTGGGACATTGGCTGATGCACTTGCAGAACAGCAGCCAACAGCAGCAGCTTCCCATCTATCTCAGTCTTTCCGGAAGCGCTTTTCACAGAAAGTTTCACGCAGCGAAGCAGTAGATAGTTACCAAGGACAACCAATAGTGTCTCTACAGCCGTTGGTTATTCCTGTTCCAGAACCACATGTTGACCAGAGTTCCTCTGAAGAGCTAACTGGTGTGTCTGCCAGTAAATTTTCTTTAAAGGCAACCACCAGCCAAAAATGTTTGTCAATTGGGGCTTCTCGAGCTAGTATATTACGGTCACTCCCATCTGCAACTCCAAAGAAAGAGACAGGTTTTGGGAAAAATAAAGTCTGTTCTTCTGTAGAAACTGCTATCATCCAAGGAACTCCTGCAAAACTAGTTTCAACTCCATTAAGGTTGATGAGTGCCACACCTGCATTGCAACCACAGAAAAGGTGTTATATGAGCCCAGATGACGATTCTACTAGCTCACCCAGAAAATTAGTTACGCGTAAACCCCGAAGCAGATCATTGAAATTTGACACTCCTGTGAAAAATACAAAGGTGGAGGATGAAGTCAATCACATTGGAGGATTATCAGTTGACAACGATATTTTCGATATTCTTCCCGAGAATCTTCTGCAATCTGTAAGCCCACGGTGCAATCTTGCAATGCATTAATTCAATGAAGGAACGCCTTTCATCTTAGAATTTATTTCAGATTATAGAATTCATTGGCTATTTGGTGAAATTGGGTATACTGTATATCTAGACATAAATTTCATTATCCCTTTTTTGCAACTATGCAAAACATCAGACTTGGGGATCCAGGCAAGGTGTGTAGTACTTTAATTTTATGTTCGGCAATTGAAGTAATGGTCCACCGTAATTAAGTAGTCATGCATGGGATGCCTACTTGTAACTGAATAAAACTAATGATTAAAGACGGTGACTATATTCCTTTATCTGGGAGGCTTGTCAAAATTGATTTCTGAATGGCTAATATTGTAGCGTGTCCTTCAACAATTTCCCTGATATACAATTTAGTTGTACCACAAGGTAGCTCTACTGTTGTCATTTAGAGAAAGAATTTTTTTGATGAAAACATCATTTGACTCATCTGATGCATGCTCTTGCTTTTTATACCTTGTTGGAGAGGAACATAGTTAAATCCATACTCCACACAGAAAGGCTTGTGATTATATTTTTTCAAAATAAATTCAAATAAGAAACTGACTACTACTTTGCCTATCTGCAGATTAGAGAGAAAGAGGAGAAAACATTAGAGGAACAGGATCCAGCCATCTCACAAGCAAAGAGGCGGTATCAGATGATTGCCAGCTTACCTAAACTCTTTGACATGATTCTTTTCCTATTTCAGTCAATCAAGCGATCTGTTATGACAAAAGAGGAGCTTATGCACAGGATAGTGTGCAGCCACCTAGATATTGTTGATAGAAGTAAGCCTTGGTTCTTATCATCAGGCATTTTAAACTCTTTTGATGTTGTGGAAGCTCTGTTTGAGTTAACTCCTTTTGTCTTGTGTTTGTTCACAGGAGAAGTTGAAGAGCAACTTAAACTATTGCAAGAATTGATTCCTGAATGGATGTATGAGAAGTTGGCATCTAGTGGAGACATTCTCATATGGTGAGCCTTTCATCTATAATTTGTATGTTTTGTTGCAGGTTCTAGAGTTCCATTTAAATCAAGATCCAAAGAATGCAAGAATATATATTGGGTTTTTTCTTAGTAGTCCTATGTATTAGGAAGTGTATGTACAAATTTAAGGAGTTGTTTGACGTTACATCTTGTCCTCTTGCAGCATCAATAAGATATCAAGTCCGGAATTAATGCGTGCAAGACTGGTGGATGCGAAGTGAGAAAACAATCGATGTGAGAGAACAATCTATGGAAATTTGACATCCTTAAGTTAATTGAAAGATGCAGATTGTTATTGCTCAAGATGTCCTGTACATTTTGGTCTATTTGTAAATGTTTTTATTTCACTAAATATTGGCTCATGCCTCATCCATTTTAACCCCTATTACTTGAATGGAATTTTGATGTAATGAAATCCAGCTGGAAGGTTTCAATTTTTTGCTAACATAGATGGCTTGAGGAAGCAATGCTGTAACTTAAATGAATTTGCATTGTTGTCTTTTAGATGATTTGATCATGCAGTTCTGATTGAATTTTTAGACCAGTTGCAGAACTCTTGGGCTCCAACATTCAGTTTGCGCTGCGGGCAAAAATAAAAATAAAAATTGATATACTGTCTGGTAAAGTTTACAAATGTGACGTAAGTAATGCCCTCATGTTAGTTAAGCATTCTACAAAATCATACGACTGTGATCACATTTAAATTAAATATTAAGTTTTAAGGATTCATATTTTTTTGAACTTACATGATGAATTTATTATTAACCAATCAAAAATTCATAACAGTAATTCCCAATTTTACATGAATTTCATAATTTTAATAATCAATTTATTATTATTATTATTATTATTATTATTATTATTATTTGTTTTGATTGGAATGAAATATTAATGGGAATAATCACTTGTAAGAAATACAAACTTTAAAAAATGGGTGGGGCGAAGGGCGGGGGTTGGAATAATTGCTCTCCAAACCAATCATGTATAAAGCAAAATTGACAACTATAAGGGTCTGATTACACATTCTATGAGTGTTTTGTCTGAAATTCCAGAATTCACTTTGATTTCAGACTCTTATACAGATCATCAAGGATGGCTTCTACTGAGGTGGGAGATTGGCAGTTCATTTTGCTCAGGAGGCCACAGGTGTGTTATCATCTTTATAAGGTTTATTTCCGCATACACCAACTCAATAGCAAAAAATGATGCAATAGTCCTTTTAATCTTGGAAGTTGTAGGTCCTCAATGTGGCTTGATTACATACTTTGGATTCAAGTGTATGGCATGGTTTGTTTTTTTTCTTCCTTCTGATTTCTTGTCTTTAAGCTCTCTTTTTTATCATATTGTGCATTCTTGTGCGAATATTATGTTTTACACAGTTAGCAGCTACAAGATGATCATCATGATTATTGATCCTTCTCTGATGAATTATAGACGTGTATAGTATCTCCACCAGAGCCATGAGAACCTGTGGCTTGAGTCTTCCATAGGTTACTCAAAACTTACATGCCTTGATTGCCACAGTTCTCAGTTTGCATCCTCTTTTTATTTATTTTTAATTTTTATTATGCATCTCTTCTTTTGTTTACTGAGATTGGCAAAGGGCTAGTGTTTTTTTCTTCTAGCATGTTTGCGTCTTGTGTTCTTAATCCTTTTCTTTAGAGCTTTTAGGCCATGTTTGATTCACAAGACTAATAGTGAAGTATTAATAATATTATCAAATTAGTATGGTATTCACTATTCAATTGGATTAATAGGATAAATTATCCATTGGATTAATAATCCCACCACTACCCCATTACTAATCATCCTACAAATTTGTTGGATTAATTATCCATTGGATTAATAATCTTAAACCAAAATGTTCAAACAAATATAAGATAATTGGACCTACGGATTAATAATCCCAATCCCATACTCTAATCCATCCAATCAAACATGCCCTTAATGGATGTTGGATGTTGGATATTGAATGTTCATTACTTTTTGTATAGATTTAAACAATGGCAAATTACAATGGTAGTCTTTGTACTTCATCTCTTGTGTCATTTTAATCCCTGTACTTTTAGTTGGCTTAATTTTGACTCTGAATTTATGATTTTGTCTTAATTTGATCTAATTAATTACAATTCTTAACATTTTTTTTATCAAAAATACACGCATAAGTGCCACGTGTCATATTTTTAAGGGCAAAATTATAAACTTACTCAACCGAGTCAGTTAATCTCAACCAATTTAGTGATAATTTTCTTAAAAAAAGTAACGATATTATTAATTGGATTAAATTGAAGCACAAGTTACAATTAAAGGTCAAAATTGAGCCAATTGAAAGTGTAGGGACCAAAATGACATAAGGTTAAAATATAGGGATTATTGATGTAATTTGCCCATTAAATAATTGATAGATTATTCACAAAAAAGACAAACTATAAGAGTTAGCCTAAAGAGTGAGTGTTTTTTAATTTTTTATATTGAATTAGTGTTAATTTTTGTTAATTTTGATTGTTTGTGAATATAATATTAATCTACGTAACAAATAACATTATATACAAAAAATTATTATTGTGTCCGTCTGTGTCTCCATTTTTTTGAAATTATCGTGTCTAGTATCTAGTGTCTGCATCGTGTCCGCATCGTGTCCGCATCGTGTCCATACTTCTTAGGTTACAATTGTTAGGTAAATGATGTTATAATTAGTGGTTGTTATATCATTCGTGTCTCAAGTGCACTATGGTTTGGCTTGTTGAAAGTGAGTCAATAGCCTAGGCTCGACCTCCTAACGAGAGATCCTGGACTCAAACCCTCCCAAAGTAAAGCTTACCCATGGAGTTATTCTCTCTGCCTTTGGATTTTATTTTATTTTATTTTGGCAAATTTATACGAAAAGCTGGATTGTAGGATTAATAATTTGAAACTTTTCCTAAAATAATTTTAGGATCGGACAACTCTAAGTTTAAGCCCCCCTAAAAAAAAAAAAGAAAGGCTACTGCACATCTTTTCAATTTGGAAAAGTTGGAATAAATTTTGTGACATCTAACTCAACAAAGGTTTGTTTGAATCCTTTTACTTCTATGCTTTTTGTGATAAACAATGTTGACAAAATCCCTACAATGATTTTTAAACTGGGCTGACAGCATAGAATTTGGATTAAAGCATATTAGAGGTGTAATGAAGAGGTCAACCGTAGACAGTTAGAAACTAAAAACTTCTAAGCAAGTGTACCGAGGTGGCGACTCACTAATCTTATAGCTTAAGTATGGAGTCAAAATAAAAACATAGTCCTACATCAGACACACAATTGCCCTGTTTGGCAAGTTGTTTTTTTAGCTTTTTTGGCTAAAATAGACAATAAAGACAAAATAAGCTAAAATAGTATATTACATCTAATCTATAATTATTTCATTTTTTCTCTCACAACTATCAAATCAACTAAAAAAACAACACAACTATTTTAGCTAGGATAAAATAGTCAAAAAGTCAAATAGTCAACTAAAATAGCTAACTTCCCAAACAGGGTTTTTAGGAGTTAATAGAGACAGCAAAATTGTGGTGTCAGTACAAATATAAAATATAAGAAGATTTGAGGAGTATGCCATCAGATATAAAACATATTTTTTTTGGCACCAAACAAAGGTAATGTGAGCATTTCGCATTCTTCTCAATTCCATAAGATGACACAAAACTGATTTCTGTCCATAGGTTTTGCAATTATCATGCTGAAGGTGTATTATTTGTAAAAATAAGTTTTAAAGTAATTTAAGTGTTGATGATGACAATTTGTATGACATTTTATTGTCCTTAATATATATAAAACGATATCTGTCCTTTCATCTATTAATGAATAAAATGAGGGTGATATGTAACCCTGGTTTACATCAAGAGTATTGTCTGCTATTTCATAAATTATAACTAGGTAAGTACACATTCTTGTCATAGGAATTGAAATATAATATTCTTTTTATTGTCAGTTTTATATTCCCTTTTCATAGGACCGTAGACAAAGATTAGCCAACCAGAAGTTAACAATGATAATATTGCCACTGTGGACCAAATAGGCCTTTCCAAATATATAATCAAATTAAAACACTACATCAATACAAGTAGTCCATTCTACTAGACCTAGACAGTCAATTATTTTTTTGATCAGCTTCTACGAGACAGTTCCTTTAACACAATCAATCAATATATATATATACAGGGACAAAGCCGTACAATGGATGAGAGACCCAAGTTCTGTAAATCAGAAGCCTCTCTCTCTCTCTCACACACACACATATTTTTGTTTCGTCTTGTTGAGAATAGAATATAAATAATAAAGTTGCCCCTCTCTCTAACATCTTAAGCTTTAAGATGAGTTTGTAATCAACAACGCAATACTAAATTAAAATACAATATGCACAACAGTACATTAGATGGAATCAGGTGATAGAATAAAAACCGAACAAATCAACTAGGTACTATGTATGTGGCCTGCAATTTTGTTGGCATGTGAATATTTTACAGATGAACATGTGCATTATTTTAAGTTCTTGGAATAGCCGCTCTTCCATCTCTCCAACTAGTGTCTTTGGCCCATTGATCACAAGTAGTTCAGCACACGCACACGCACACGCACATACACCCTCCGCATCTTCATTCTGAGTTTTTCACAATATTATGGCACTGCTGCGAATTCAGTACAAGAATGTCCTTACTCAAAATTTTTATCAAACATGCAAAATTTTAACTGAATGTCATTCTACAGGAGATGGTAGTCTTTTTGCTGCCTTGTCTTCCTAACCAGTCACTCTCAAAGGCTAATTTCTATAAATTATTGTTATCGTAACTGTCTTACAGCTTTGAAGGAGAATCCAATGGGAACTTAGAAAATCTCTCCTATTATATATTTCTATGATAAGGAGACACGGAAGATATCTACACAAAGTGAAGAGACTAGTGGAGAAGTTGGAAGGAAAGCTAGAAGGACGAGAGAGGACATGAGGCAAAGGGAACTATTAGAATTTAGAACACCCCAACACCCGTCTCTGGGGGCTAACAACTGGGGCGGTGCTTCTCCATTATTGGCAAGAGACATACCCAAGGAGGCCCTTGAACAAAGGTATGCAAGGCTCAACAGTGTAAGGACTCGCGATGAAATCTTTCCTGCTGCCAATGATGACTCCATTTACTTTCCTCAGGCTCAAGCCCCTAAACTTGGGTGTCCCCCCAAACCAACGCGCAGAGGATTTTTTGCAAAGTTGATATGGCGCCCGCGGAAGATGAAGACAATAACTCTAGGTTCCGGGTCAAAGAAGAGGAGATGGTTCCCTAAGTGGGACCCAACAAATAGATGGCCTCAAGGTTGGTGCTGATCTCACTTGGCATTCAAAAATCCATGAACTTTGGAGAATATACGGAGATGACTGTTGTTGTCAGTCACTAAGGAGAGGAAGAGAGAGAGAGAGAGAGAGAGAGAGAGAGAGAAGATTAGCCATCGATTCATCGGCTATTCTTATATCATTTTACTTGTATACTTGGTTATGATCATGCATTTTCTTAATGTAGCCCGCCAGTAACTTGATATTACAACAAGAACAAGCACTGCTGTGTTTACCATCAATGTTGTTATCATGATCAAAAGCATTGTCCACTGTTATAAATTTGAGTAAGATTTGAAGGGTCTGTGTTTTCTGGTTTCAAATCCAAGGAATAAAATGCTTGTATATATAGCTAGCAGAGAATTATTTTCCTTGCAAAACTGGTTATGAGAAAGTACAGGTGGAGCAACCTCTTTAATGGCGGGCCCTACTGTTGTGTGACTATCATTATTTGTAGGTAGTTTTTGATCCGTAAAATTTTTGCAATAATTTTTTTTTTTAGTGTTGAAGATTGAGGAGGGGCTCTTGATTCCTCATTGTGACAAGTTAAATTTATTACTTCATTGGTTGAAATTCCAGTGGTCCATGTACTGTGTTTATGATTTTGGTGCTTGAACTTGGTCACCCCCTTCCCGGGAACTGGGACATGTTTAAATTATTTAGAACCTTCCGGCACATACACTGTACTACTATGTCATGTGGCTTGAATTTTCTAGGACAAATTCGCAGAATAGAGACACTGTGCATGGATAGCAAAGTCCTAAATGACCACTGTTGTCCATAGTTGGGATTGGATATCAAACAAACTGACCTTGTGTTGCGTGGGCTCTTTGCATGGAAATGGAAGTTTGGTTAGTGCATTTCATATTTGTGAGTAATATGGGCTAACTATGACTTGGTGCTGATTCATTTTTGTGGTTGTGTCCTTGTGGACTTTGAAATCTGTCCCAATTTGTTTCTCTGGTACAGAAAATGATAACTTAAAAATAATATAAATTGCTTCATGTGGTTTTAGAGTTTGCCTAAACAACAATGCTAGAGGGCCATTGTGGCCACAAAAATTGTGGCCCTCAAACATTTTCCTTGCCTAAAATATAAGTTGTTTCATGTGGTTCTAAAATTTATATCGCACATTTCAAGTTTGTAATTGCATAACAAATGATTCATTTTATCAAAAAATTATAGAGTCAATTAATAAATTTTAATGATATCATAAATATATTTCAATTAACAATTTAGGTAATTTTATTATTGTATAAGAAAAATGATTAATCCAACGAATTTGAGCTCGCCCGAATTACATAAGCCGAACATCCAGCCAGATGATCTGTCGGTGTCACCCTTGTCAACCGCGACTGTCACCCTTATCTACCAGTGTGTCAACTAACATCCGTCCGGATAACCAGCCTGTCGATTGCCCAGATGACCGGCAGGACAATCAATATACACAAATTCGATGGATATAGCAATGCTATATTGTATAGGATATTAGTTAGAAATTTTATTTGAAAAATGTTTTAGACCCCTAAAATTCTCCCACAATTCAACCCATAATGTTGTGATTTGATAAGTGTTAATTTTTGATTGGTTAGACACTTAATAATATAAGACTCACTACCTTTGTCATATCACTGTAGATGCATTTGTAGGTATAAAATGTGGGACTCTAGCATTATTGATTTTATTTTTTTGTTAATTCTATTCAATAAAAAATATTATAGTAAAGAGATATTTGTAATTTTCAGAATTATATGAGACAATTCATATATTAAGAAACTTAAGGATTTATTTTTTGGCGCAAAAAACTTAAACCCGGGTTGATGTTTCGGCTCGAACCGGTTTGTCACTCTTGAAGTATATATATCATTGCTCCGGTTCACTCCCACCACAAACACCGATCACTTCCTGTTGTAAAGGAGCACAGTTCAGGTCGTCACTTTCTCGCAGATCGACTCATCTCTCTCTCCCTCTCTCTCTCTGGTTAGTGTCTTCGCTTTCTCTCTCTCTCTCTCTCTCTCTCTCTCTCTCTATTTTGTTTTCATTTATATATTCATTGATGCATCTTATTTCAATAGAAAGATGTAGACGAAATTCGATTTGAGGGTTTGAATTCTGAGAAAACCCAGAGAAGAAGTATATAGGGTTTGCGCTTGTAGGACATTTGCTGTTTCTTTTAATTGATATATATGTATATATATGTATGTATATCAGTTTATATATTTTATACAGACACCATGGTTTGAATACAAGTGATGGTTGTTTAGGTTTTTCTTTGGATTTTATGTGTTTGATTCTGCAATCTGGATTCTTTTTTGCTTGTAGTTTGTTAGATTTCATTGTATAAGTTTTGTGTTTTGTAGACTTTCCCCTATATTTATATATATTGGCCTTGTTTGGTGCGGCTGTTATTAACTACCAAGAGGACTTAATTCCCAACGAATTCTATTAAAAATAAGTCTAATTAAAATCAACGCTGAAAATAATTTTTTATGCTGTCGCTAAAAATTGATAATTAGTAACTTTTTTTATTGTTTATGAATTGTCGCTAAAACTTATAATTAGTGACTTTTTCTGTAACGAATTTTTCAAACTATCACTGAAAGCTAAAAATTAGTAATATTTTTTGTGACGATTTTTTTTAAATTGTCGCTAAAACTTATAATTAATGACATTTTTTGTGACATTTTCAAACTATGACTGAAAATTAACAATTAGTGACGTTTTTTAATAGCGTTTCATAAAAAATATCATTAATTATCATAACCCCTATTGGATAATAAGTCCACCTATTAAAACTTACATATAAATCTCCCTTATATTATTCAAGATCTCTAGTTTTCCTGCATTGCTCTGTATATTTATTTGCTAAATTCTCTTGCTTTTGGTGTTGGGGATAATTAAAGTTTTTTTTTTTAATTTTATATTATTTATCTATCTATACTATTCTATTCTATTATATAAAACAAACATCGGGCTATTCTATTATATAAAGCAAACGTTGGAGTTGGTGTGAATGTCACAATTTTTTATTTCAAAAAATTCCCGTATGAGCAGTTAGATAAAGGCAAAGGTAGTTATGTTCTAATTTCAACTTTATTTATTTATTTTTAAACCTTCTAAATGGTTGATCTTTTCAGATTCATGAAACTTTGTAGTTTTTAGATTCTAATTCAATCATACGCTTTGCAGTCTTATTTTGCTGAAAGAAAATGATCAGTGCTTGCATTAGATCCAATGACTTATATTTGAGCAGGAAAATTGTTTAAGAGCTCTAAAACTATGAGCTCTAATAACTCTAAATACACTGTAGCTCCAATTGATTTGATGTTTTGCTCTTTGTTTTTTTTTTTTTTTTTTTTTAATTTCCTGCACTGCCAGCTCATTAGAGCTGGCTTAGTGCTCTCTTTTTAGTGGTATATATCACCACTGATTTGAGCAGGCCCAAAACATACGATCGAGAACCCAAAAAAAAAAAAAAAAACAGAGAGAGAGAGAAGACAAACAATAGGTTTGATCTCCAAACTTGCAATTGAAAAAACATTAACAGATTGAGAAGTTAGGTTTAAAATTGGAAATTTAGGTTTTTGATTTGGGGCTTTTCAGTTGTGCAAGTTAGGGTTAAAAAGCATACTTACACTTTCCTTCGTTCAACATATAATTCTACCTCTCCCCATCTAGAATTTATTATGCTCTTTTTTTATTCAAAAGTATGTTTCTGGATTTTATTGTTACGTTTGTTAGTTTATTTATTATGTTAATGGTATTTTTATTGATGGAATTTTATTTTTTGGATTTTCTACCTCTCCCGACCTAGCATCTAAACATTTTCTGTTCCATCTGATTCACTCCCACCAACAATTAAAGTAAATTTAATCTGGTTCTGGATATTACCAATGAATAGGTGGCAATTAAAAGTAATTTTGCTTTCCCACCTCAAGAGGACTGAAGCAAAGGAATTCCCCTCGTTATTTTGTTTTGGTGATGGAGGCATTAGTCTGATATTGTGCCAACTACCTTTAGAAACATGAAGTCTATTTTTACACTTGTTATGTCGTTTTGTATTGATTTTCTTTATATATATATATTTGCACAGCATTACTCTTGGGAAGACATATAACATCAGTTGAGCATAGGTTCAAGAGATCAAAATTTAGCATCATTTGACTTGTAAAATTGGGAATGTGTAGCTTACTTTTAATGTACCCAAAAAAAAAACCCTTCTACAACATTTATCTTTTCTTTTCCTCCCCTTTCTCCTTAATTAAAAGAGTGGATGTTTTTTCGCCCAAGCAAAGAGCTCATACATGAAATTATATCACAGTGCCATTATTATTTAGTGTTTTTTGGTATTAGTATTTACACCGATTTATCTTTTAAGGTATATGGTACATTGAAATGGAACCCAATAGTGTTGAGAATGACACTACTAAAAAAATGGCCTTTTGCTGCCATATAATTGTGACCATCTAATTATCAGTCGCAAATAACTAATTTTTTTTTTATTTTCTTCTATTTAATTTCCCCTTCTCTTTATATTTGCCCTAGCCGTTGACAATGATCATTCTCTTTCTCCTCTCTCTCTCTCTCTCTCTCGATCTCGATTTGACAGTGGTATGAATCTCTCACTTTCTCTCTCTCTCTTTCGTCGCTCTCGCTCTCTATGTCCCTTAATCTTGTTCTCTCTCCTTGTTGTTCTTCTCAATCTTGTGCTCTTTTTGTTTCTTATATTCTAAAAATGCAATTAGCTTGTCCCGATTCTTTCGAACTCGATCATTGAAGGCAATGTTTTAAAAATCGGACCGATGAGCAAACCAGAAAATGGATCGGGTAGACGGGTCATCGGTTCAACCGTCGGGTTGAACCGGAATTGAACCGTGATATAATAAATATATTAAAATTATATTTAAATAAAACTATAAGTAATAAATTTATAAATTAAAAAAATTAAAAAAATTTAATTATCTTAAATATTTCTCCTAATATTTTTTTTACTAAAAAATATGATTAATATATTATAAAATATTATTAATTTTAATTTTGAAAGAGGAAATCAGATATTCAATATTCCCTCCATATGATTTTAATTCAAATAATTTGATTGAAAGAAGAGCAAAAATTTTGGAGTGATATCAAAATTTCAAGTCTCCCTCCAATAAATTTGATTGAATCCCACATTGATTTCTTGAGTTTTTTTTGAAGAATTTTTTTTCTTATAAATAAGTAGAGACTTTTACAATAATTTCAAGCTCTTAATGGATTCCTCACAAGAGGAGACCCTTGAAAGAGAGTTTCTAATTAAAATTTTCTTATATTCTGATATATATATATAAAATAACAAAGAAAGAAAGAATAAAAAAAGTTAGAAGAAATCAAAAAAAAATCCAAAATTTTCAATTTCATCGACCCAGCGAATTGTCCCCGGGTCGACCGATTCAACCGCCGGTTTTCCCGGTTCTCTCTAAATAGGCCGGCTTTTAGTTTCGAACGGTTTAGAGGGTTTATCCAGACTGGAACCCTGACCGGCCAAATAGGCCGGTCCAGAGCTTTCAAAACCATGATTGAAGGTACGTTCTCTCTCTCTCTCTCTCTCTCTCTCTCTCTCTCTCTCTCTCTCTCAAGTTTCTTTCTCTGTTTCTTCTTGTTTTCGGGTTTGAATCTGCACCTAGGGTTTCGATTGAGTTCAAGGTACTCTCTCTCAGAAATTCTTCTCTCTATTTCTATCTTCCTTCGTTTCTTCTGATTTTGTGATTTGAATATGCTCCTAGGGTTTGGATCGACAGATGGCCCTTGCAATATTCAAATTTGATGATTTCTATTATTCGATGAATGGAATTCAATTTTATTTCTTCATTTCAATTTTTTTTTTTTTGTTGCTTCCAAAGCCTGAAAAATCAGCATGTTTTTGTTTTGTCTGATCATATTTCGCCATTTTGCCTTTGTTTATCTGCTTAGAAATTGTCGGAAACTAAAATTGAAGAAATTGAGTTTTATTCTTTAGCTTTGTTTTTAGTCCCTTAGAATGAAAATTAAGATGACAGTTTTACGCTGTACATTTTTCTAATGATATTTATAGTTTTTGCCTCTGTTTTGTTGCTGAGAAAATGCTGGAAAAGAAAAAAAATATGCAGTAAAGTTGTTGACAAATTCTCATGAGATACAGAAGTTTTTGAATTTGCAGGGCCTTATATGGTGATTATTGGTTTAGATAAGGTATATGATAGGTTTCCTAGATAGCATTAGAAGCTGCTAGATAGATATAATGTGGATAGTTTTGGAAAATAAAGGAGTATTAGTTAGATATGTTGATGTAATTAAAGAGATATATGTATATCTGAGTTGTAACTATTCTTTAAATAGAGGAGAAACATGTGAATTTCTAATAGTAATAGGTTTACATAAAAAAATCAGTACTAAGTCCTTATCTTTTTGCATTAATTATAAATGAATCTATTAGGAACATTCAAGAGGATATCGTATTATTTGTAGACTGTATAGTTTTAGTTGATGACATAAGAGGAGTAAACTTCGATATAGAATTGTGGAGAGAGAATTTAGAATCTAAAGAATTTAGGTTAAGCTGGATTAAGACAATTGTTTGTACACTGCTTCAGGATTGAAGTCCTATTCCTCCACCTGATAAATCTGATTTTGTTTGAGCACTCTATTTCAGGGGGGAAGTGAATCCTACTCAGTGTGAGGCCCTTACTATGGTTTGTGCTTAGGTAAGGCTTATTGTCTTATTCTGGTTTACTTGCATGATAAACATTAATTAGAGAACTCAGTAGTAAGAAACCATGTTGTCACTATAGTGGGTGGATGAAATTTCCATTTTGAGCTTAATATATTGAAGCCTATGTTTGCAAATGCTCTTCTACATGTAAGTCCATTTAGCATTTTGAAATTTCCATTTGAGCTTAATATATTGAAGCCTATGTTTGTTTTAAGTTTTTAATTTGATTAATTTTTTTTTATATAAATAATATTGTCAGGTGGAGAGTTTCAGACCAACATCACCAGATTTACATTGCCAATTCGTGTGCTTGCATTTAATAAATCTGGTAGCATGTTGGCAGCCGCTGGTGATGATGAGGGCATTAAACTTATCAATACTATAGATGGCTCAATTGCAAGGGTTCTGAAAGGACATAAATGGTCAGTCACTGGTTTAGCTTTTGATCCTAAAAGCGAGTACTTGGGTTCACTTGATTCGGTTGGTACAATATATATTGGGAACTCCAATCTGGAATAGCATTACACACTCTCAAAGGCATAGCTCCTGACAACTGGTTTGGATTTTTCTGTCATGAATATACTTTGCTGGAGTCTAGATGGTGAGGTGTTAGTTGTCCCTGGTTTGAACCTAATATATCTGGTAGTTTAAGTGATCTTGGTGAAGATAGCCATGATGAATCTGAACCACCTAGCAGAAAAAAGATTGCGAAAACAATCTGTATATAGTGACGATTTTGATGAAGAGATTAATGATGATTTGAGTTTGCTTCCAAAATCCCCGAAAAAAAGCCTCTCATAGTCGAAAGGAAACAATGGAAACGGGGAAAGAGGTACAAAAGAGCACAATTATCTCAGTAGGGTCAAAAATGCATGAGGCTTTTCAACCAGGTTCTACTCCCATGCAGCCTGGAAAAATGCGCTTTCTCTGTTACAACATGGTTGGAAGCATAACCACCATTGAACACGATGGATACTCCCATATTGAGGTATCCAAACTGTTGTTTCATTTTATCATTTGTCTTTGTAACTTTAATATATAATAATGATGTTATGGTGCTTTTGTTGCTTAATAAGTGAGGCAAGAAAAAAGGTAGGTAATTTTAACCAGTCTATATTATGTAAAGAGAAAATTGAAAGCATGGAGAAGCTGTATTGATAACTCCATTGATGCTTGTCAGTTGTGATATACCCTTTAGGATTCAAATAGAAACCTATGAAGCACGGACACCTCTCCGAGGGCTCCGTACCAGTGTCAAACATGGACACGCGGTGGACACGTGTCCGACACGCACCAGAGAGTGTCCTATTATTTTATTTTATTTTTTTTGAAGACAGACACGTTCTGGACACATTCTGACACTTGCGGGACACCTTGGGGGTGAATTTCAGAATTTACAAAACATCTTTGGGGTTGATTTGTAAAAAACCAAAAATGGAACCATATCTGCCCTAAATCGAAAAAGAAAGTGAGAAAGAAGAGAGAGAGAAGACGAAGAGAACAGAAGAGAAGAGAGACCTAGTCGATTTTCGGTGGTCGGTGGTCGGTCGTCGCTCCTTGTCCATCGCTGGTCGTCGCTCATCTAAGGTACATCGCTGATCTTCTTCGTCCTTCTTCTGCTTCGATCTTCTTCGTTCTTCTTCAGGTTCGATTTTCTTCTTCTTTTCCTCCGATCTCTCTCTCAGTCAATGTCTCTCTCTCAGTCGATGTTTCTCTCTGTCTCTCTCTGTCTCATTTTATTTTATTTTTTCTTTTCTTTTATTTTTTTGTTTATATGCTGTGTAGTCTCTCTCCCTCTCTCTGTCTTCTATTTTTTTTGTTTTCCTAATTTCATTTTATATTTTTTTTTCACTTTGTGCCTCTCATTTTAGTATATATATATTTTTTTATAGTTAGTTTTGTTAATTTTAATAATGTGTGTTTATTAATAATGTTATTTTGTATTTTTTTTTAACTTTTAATGATTTTTTTAATTATTTTATGACATATAATAAATAAAATTAATTATATATTTTGAACGTGTCCCTAGCGTGTCGTGTCCCCCATTTTTTGAAAATTTACGTGTTCGCGTGTCCGTGTCATGTCTGTGTCCGTGCTTCATAGATAGAAACCATATGTACTAAAATATACTAAGTTCATAATCGAATCAAATCAGATCCCATTTGACGTAATCTTAAACTGAATCAAGTGTGCACCTGATGAATTCAATTTTAATTCAGTGAAACATTTGTCCTATACATAAGACACCGATGATGGATTGTTGTAGGCCACTCACATTCATGCAATGCTACTAATAAAAGATTCTATATTATGTGCTAGGAGTACATTATAATTTATATTTCATTGTCGCTATGACAATTTACCATTTCACTTCCCTATTTATGAGATGGCTTTGAGATTGCTGGCAATGAATTGATGTATCACTCTTAAACCCGTATTAATTACTAATATTATCATATAACAGATAGATTTCCATAACACCAAAAGAGGCCCCCGAGTTCCGTCAATGATTGATTACTTTGGTTTTACAATGGCTGCACTAAATGAAAACGGAAGTGTGCTTGCAAATCCATGCAAGGGTGAAAAGGGCATGAGTACTCTCATGTATCGTCCCTTCAGTAGCTGGGCAAATAACAGTGAGGTTGGCTAGTTTTTTTTTTTTTTTTTAATAATATTTCTTGTGTTTGTGGTTTACTCTCATGCTTCAATATCTGCATCCTCATAACTAGACACAACATCTACAAATGTAAAATTACCTTCTTGAAAAAACTATGGGGGAGCTTCACCATTGCTGACTGTTAGCTAATGCAAATCCAGTGGTCTATGCGTTTTGAAGAAGTGACGGTTGTGGCACTTGGTACTGCTTGGGTAGCTGCTGTTACAAGTCTTAATTTTCTTCGCATCTTCAGTGAGGGTGGCTTGCAGGTTTGTCATATAAAATTATTTATCTCCTCACGTTTTTTTGAAATGAATCCATGATCATTTTAGTTCTTGTATGAAACTGTGTTTTAGTTCTTGTATGGTTATAGCCATCATCTGTACATGTTGAATCAATCTTGATAGTTTTGGAAGCAGCCACTTCGAAATGAAGTGTTTCTTGGTAGTTTTTTCTTTTTATACTTTGAGTTGCTATTCCAGGCTGTTCTCTTATCCACTATGTGGAAAACATTCAATTTGCAGGATGTAGATTGGATAGACTGGCTGGCAAGGTTTTAAAAAGCAGCCGCAACCGTTACGTAACGGTTGTGGTGGTTATCGCCACCCATTACGGCTGCTTTTGCAGTGTGATTGAGATTCACAAGTGTGTCGGCCGTAGCGGTCGTAACGGTGCCGTAACAGCTGTAACGGCCTGTTACGCACTGTTACGTAACGGTTCCGAACTACTTCTTTTGAAAAAACACAAAAAAAAAGCTGAAAATAGGGGAAGAGGGATAGAGAGAAGAGGGAAGATGAAGAACATGTTATTGATTTGTTGAAGTTGTAAGACCTATGCTATTCTATTCAGCTGCTATCACTTAACCATTTTGTTTGTGTGTGTCTATCTATATATTGTTCGAAAATAATAATAATAATAATAATAATTAGTGTGGTCATTATGTATTTGACTTTGTTAAAATATGTATATATATATTTAGGATTTTATTTATTCTCTTACTTTTGTCATTGTTTATCTTATGTATAATAGTTAGTGATTGATTTTTTGAATAATATAAAGTCATTAATTATTAAAATAAAATGTAAAAAACTCAGTTTATAGTGACTTAAAAATATGAAATATATTGAATCATACTTAAAAATTTACAAAAATTGATCAATATTTATTTTAAACCCAATAAATATGATCATGGGAAAAAAAATATGTGTATCGGTAAGTTTTTTTCAAATTGTGCGAAAAATAAAAAAATTCACGATTCCGATTATTGCAACCGTTACGCTATGGCCTTTACCTCCACAACTGCAACCGTGCCACCGCCACCGTTACGGCGACCGCAACCGCTTTTCAAAACCTTATTGGCTAGCTTTGCAACATATTAATCTCTGTGCAGGATATGGATTGTTTAAAATCATGGCTCTCCTAAGAATGGTGTACAGATCAATTAGAGTCAAAATGTGGTAGTAACCATTTCGTGGCATAGATAACTTAGCTAACAAAAGAGTCTCTCTCACTTTAGCATGCAAGAGCATGATACCAATAGAGGAGTAAGGAATGTGGTCAAAGAAAAGCGAAGAAGCAATGTAGAATATGAAGAAGAATAAGAGTAATAATAATGAAGATGTTCCAAAGCAGAAAGAGCGTCACATAGTTTCATGGTCTCAAGAGGTCACTTCTCCATTACTCCCTCTGTTTTGTTCTCTTAATCGCTTGACTGGTTGGTTTGTCTGATATTCAATGCATAGATTACTTGACTTGTAGAAGGATGATATACTTCGCGAGCAATTCATATTCATGGAACTGAAAAGTATAGATTTTCTAATCAATTTTCATGTTTGTAATATTGATGTGATTAAAGGCCAGTGTTGATGAATGAAATTGATGGCTTTTATTGGAATGTATGTTTGCCGTTCGCCTATCATTGTATCAAAATTCAAGGATGAAACAACCAGACAATGCCGAAAAAGGTTTAAACATAGCTTTACCTATGGCCTGAATGCAAGTTATAAACTTAATATTCCCAAATATGAAAGGCATATTATGTAAATCTAGTTACATGAGTTTGTAGAGGCATGTGCTTGTATCGTGGCTTATGAAAGGCATATTATGTAAATTTGGTTATATTATCTAGATTTTTTAAAGAACTTTGTCAGGTGCTTATGCTTGAAAGAATTGATGTCCGAAGTTTATAATAAGAAATTATTTGCAGCAACAAAAAAATTGTTACTAAAAAACTATTATTGTACTATTTATAAATGTCATTGAAAACTATTTGTGTCGGTAACAAAATGGTCGCCAAAAAACCTGTTAGTATTTTTTCTTTGTTTTTTGTGACGGCAAAATAGTTGTCATCATAAGTAGTTTAGGTGGTCGCAAATAATTTGCGATTGCTGCTTTGTCGTCGCAAAAAGTATTTGCCACCCCCATATTCGCGTTCCCCATTTGCGGTCGAATGGGCAGTTGCAATTTTTATTATTTGCGATGGTTTGGGACGGTCGCAAAAAGTGCTTTTTCTAGTAGTGTGAGTTGGGTGATTCTAGTTGGAAGCCTAGAGTTGGCATGCAATTTGATACAGAACAAAGGGCATATGATTTGTACAATGCTTATGGAGGAATGGTGGGCTTTTGCGTTAGAAGGGCCTATCTTAACAAGAAAAATGAGGGCCATATCAGTTCAAGGCTATTTGTTTGTAATAAGGAGGGGTTTCGAGTGGTTGACAAGCGAAATCCTTTGGCCAAAAATCTTAGGCAGGAAGTGAGGACTGGTTGTAAAGCCCGACTTACCATTAAGTGGGATAAGCGTATTAGGAAATTTGTTGTTAGTGATTTTGTTGAACAACACAACCATCCCCTTGTACCACCATAATGTGTCCATATGTTACCATCCCAAAGGAAGATTTCTACTTCACAAGCTACTGATGTAGAACTAGCCAAGCAATCTGGAATCTGTCTTAGTGCTTCATTTGATCCCATGGGTAGGCACGTTGGTGGAAGGGAGCTTGGATTAAAAAAATTATTTGAGCACTAAGAGGCAAAAAAGTTTAGCTTATGGGGAGACAAGTAGCGTGCTACAATTTTTTTGTGAAAAAAAGATTGGAGAATCCGTCTTTGTTTTTTTACATGGTCCAATTAGATAATGAGAAGCAAATCACCATCGTATTTTGGGTTGATGCTCAGATGATCATGGATTATAGATAGTTTGGTGATGTAATTACTTTGACACCACATACAAGTTAAATAGTGAACATAGACCATTTTCTTCTTTCATTGGGTTTAATCATCACAGTGAAACAGTTGTACTTGGTGCGGCTTTAATGTATGATGAGACCGTCAATTCTTTCATATGGCTTTTTAGAGCATTCTTGGAGGTGATGTCAAACAAGGCTCCAAAGACAATTTTTACAGACCAGGATAATGCAATAGCTAAGGCCATAACTGTTGTGATGCCTGACACAAGCCACTGTCTTTGCACATGGCATTTGATGCAAAATGCATTAAGGCACATAAATTACATCTTCAAGGATAAGGGAGTCCATAGTGTTTTTCCAAAATTTATGTATGAAATTGAGGATAAAGAGAAGTTTACGTTGGCATGGGAGGAAATGCTTGATAAGTATGAAGTGTGGGATAATCATTGGTTGAAGTTGATATTTGGGGTAAAGGAAAAATGGGGTTGGCCACATGTTAGGTCATTGTGGGGTGTGGGAATGAGTAACACCCAACTTAGTGAATTCTTGAATGCTTTCTTAAAGAATTACATTCGGTGTGATTATAATTTAATGCAATTTTTCATGCATTTCGACTGGGTTATTTGTGATATTTGGTACAAAGAGTTGGAAATGAAATATGCTTTATGCCAAAAGTTGCCAAGGGTGACAATCAATGTGAAGATGTTGAAGCAAGTGGGGGATTTTTACACTAACACAATTTTTGAAGAATTTCAAAAGGAGTTTTTCAAGTACCTTTAAGCAAGCATAGAAGACACTAGACATAATGGCGAGATTCCTGTGTACATAGTTCTTGATGATGATGGCAGAAAGGCGAGGAAGGTGAGGATAGAGAAGGATGGTTCAGTTTTATGTAGTCATTGTTTGAAAGTGCTTAGAGAAATAATGAAGATAAAGGAGCTTCCTTCACAATATATCCTCAAGAGGTGGACTAAAAAAACGAGAGTCGAAAATGTGAAAGATAGTTGTGGGCATAATATTAAGGTTGATGTCAGATTGCATCAAACCTCACATTATAGATCATTGATCATCATATTTAAAGCTCTAGCATGTTGCTATGAAGCACAAACACCTCCCTAGGGCTTGCATATCAGTGTCGGACATGTGTCGAACATGGACACACGTCGGTTGGACACGCTGTGGACACGTGTCCGACACTCTCCCTAAGGTGTCCCCTTTTTTTTTTTGAATTTTTTTGCAATCAGACATGTTTTGGACACGGTCGGGCACATTTCAGACACTGCGTGGTACAAAACCTAATTTCTGAAACTTCTAAATGGGGCCAAACTGTAAAAAACAAAAATTGAAAAAGAAGAGAGAAGAGAATCGAAGAAGAAGAATAGAGAAGAGAGAGAAGAGAAAGAAGGTGAAGAGGAACCTGAATTGGTGAAGAGCCAATTGAAGAATAGATCAAGGTATATCCTTCATTCTTCTTCGTTGCTTTGTTTTCTTCCTTTTTCAGTTCGCAGTTCGTCTCTCTACGTGTGTGTCTTTCGGCTCTCTCTCTCTCTCTCTCTCTCTCTCTCTCTCTCTTACTTTGTCTCCTCTCTTTCTCTCGCTGTTTCGCAATTCGTCCCTCTATCTCTTTATTTTCGTCTCTCTCCCTCTGTTTTCTGGGTCTCTGATCTATGTTCATATATATATATATATATTATTCTCTCTTTGAGATATTAAAAATATCTTCTTCTTCTTCTTTTTTTAATAACAATTTTATTATTATTATTATTATTTATATTTGAACCCCTCTTTTTTTCTCTCTTTTTATTTTTTTTCTATTTTTTGGGGTATTCTTGTTTGCTTAACCTTGAACATATATATAGAACTAATTACTTTTATTAGTTAGAAAAAATTAATTTGTTGAATGTGTTTATTAATTTTATGGTTTTATTGAAGGAAAAATTACTCATAAATCCCATTTTGGTAAATGTTACTCTAGTTAGTCTTAAGTGTTTTTTCTTAAACCATTTAGTCCTTTTTATTTTTGGTATGATATATGTTTTTGATATATTGTATATGGAGTTTACATTTTTACCCATATTGATTTCATTTTGCAGATCTCCTAATCTCTCCAACAATGTTCGCAATCAGAACAGCCATAGGAGAAACCTTTGGAAACTGTTCACAACATATATAAATATATATATATATAAAGAGAGAGATTCAGAGAGAGATGGAGATGCCGATCTAGAACTTGAACTTGAAGACGAAGAAACGATCTAGACGAGGTGGCGCCAGCAGAGAAGAAGGAGAAGCTGAGGCGGCATAGCCGTGGGGAGCCATACCAGCGACGTTGTTGATGTTTGATGTTTACTGATGATGTTGTTGATGTTTGATGATGTTGAAGATGTAGTTGACGTTGCTGTCTCTTTCTTTCTCTCTCTCTCTCTCTCTCACACACACAGGCCATCGTAATTTCTATTTAGACTGGGAAAATGGGATTATGATTTTTTAGAGATTCCATTTGTATCATCTGATCTGGAAGGTGGGTGTGGTCTTAATTGTATATTAGGGCATGAAAATCTGCAAGGGGATTTGCTCTGAATCTTTTATCCTCAGCTCCACCATTGTTGATTGGTCCGTTTTCAATGAATTGGCTTCAAAATCCCACATTTTAATTATATTCTATTTGGGTTTTTCTTTCTGGGTTTGGATATATA
Organism: Camellia granthamiana; assembly: GCA_036172215.1. NCBI lineage: Eukaryota > Viridiplantae > Streptophyta > Magnoliopsida > Ericales > Theaceae > Camellia > Camellia granthamiana. The sequence goes on from CM069914.1 coordinate 67,522,602, forward strand.
TATATATATTTAATCTTTCTCTTCGTTCTTGGTGGGTACACTTCATTAAATAGTTTATTGATGTTGTTGATGTTGTATATGTTTTTAATCTTTAGTGACAATGTTTGGGAACTGTTTACTGATGATGTTTGATGTTTCACAATTAATGTTGAAGATGTAGTTGATGTTGATGATGTTTGATGTTCACAATGTTGATGATATAGTAAGCTTGATGATGTTTGTTGATGTTTGATGATGATAATGTAGTTGATATTTGATAATGTTCACAATGTTTTGGTGATGTTGATGATGTTTGATGATGTTTGATGATGTTCACAATGTTTGATGATGTAGTAGATGTTTGATGATGTTGACGATGTTGATGACGTTGTTGATATTTGATGACGGTTGATGATGTTGATGATGTAGTTGATGTTGCTGATGTTCAGAAAGGAGGGAAATCATAAAAAGGCCTATAGTAAGCTCTTTGGGTATTTTTGTCATTACAACATCAGTAAAAACTTACATTTGCCCTCCATCAAAAAAATATTACGTGTTAAATAAATGGGTATATACATAATTAATATTCAAATAGGACTTATTAGTCTACAAAATAAAAGGCAGGACCAAATGGTTTAACAAATTAAAACTTGGGATTTATTGGTGTTTTGCCCTTTATTGAATGTGTTTATTAATTATATTGTTATTGTGATTTCATAGGAATTTTTTATTCTTAAATATGGCATTTGATGTTAAAGTAGTGAAATGTATGTTTCTTTTCATTTTTTTAGTGTTATTTTACATTTTTAATTACCTTCCAATGAACTTCTTCTTCTTCTTCTTCTTTTTGCCATCTAATTTTAGACATATAATAAATAAATAAAATTATATATATTGAACGTATCCCTAGCATGTCGTGTCTCTTGTTTTTTGAAAATTTACGTGTCCGCATGTCTATGTTCGTGCCTCATAGGCATGTAGAGCTTCTGAAAGTGATGAAACATATAACTTGTCAGTAGTGAAAGCATATGAATTAAGTGCAAGCATTGAAAGCTTCTTAAGCACAAAAATTGATACTTAGCTTGGAGGTGGTAATGAACAAGAAAGCCCTTCCAACACATGCCCTAAAAGCTTTGAAGTGGATGGCGTGGCGAATACAAATGTGGTTCAAGCAAAAGGACTCAATAAAAGCGAATAAAAGGTTCATTGGAGGTTGCGTTGGCAGAGAGGAGAATAAGTAGAAATGTTTCCACGGGTGTCCCTCAACCTCCACCTTATTTTTTCACGAGTGCTCTTCAACTTGCCAGAAGTTTTCCTCAACCAAAAGCTTCATTTGCCACGGGTCCTCCCTCTCAATTTATGTATCCCACATATAATGTGAGTTAGTTTAATATTTTTTTTAAAGTTGATTCGTATTTCACAATTATTTCTTTTAATTGATATATGTCTGTATTGTTGCAGCCAAGCAATATGCCTTTTTCAATGCCATTAATGTATTCCGTGCATGCAAGCTATCAAACATTACTTAATAATGCAAGTGGTTATGAGGTCGGGTTACTAGACTCACAAGCCTCGAACAGTTCTGCATGTAGTTAGGTTTATAGTAGTTTTTTTATTATTATTTTTCTTTGATATACAACTATTCTCTTTTTAATGTTAAGTTCCATTTTGATATTTATTTTAGGCGCCACGACATCATGGGGATGGGGATGGGCATGATCATGTGGATGACACTTAGAAAGCAAATCATTAGGATGAATTGTAATGACAATTTTTTCTTTGGTTGTATATGGAGCAAAAATATATATTTTGTTCCATTTTTTTGCTGCTGAAAACTCGAATGTATTTATGAATTTATTTGAAATGATTGGCTAAATAATTGTATCTTGAAAGCTCATTTTAATTGAAAAGTTGAAGTTTATGATGAATGGTCAACGCTATTGACAGTTGAATCAATTCCATTATAGAGTTGTACTGTTGCTGAGTATTTTTTGAACTCCTTTGATGCACTGGAAAGTTACAAAAAGGGCCTTCAAAAATAGTATAACCATGGATGATGCCTGTAAGTGCTATAAATATAGAAAATCCTTGAGGCCATGTCAGTTGATTTAGCTCAGGTGCTGGTTGGTTGGTCCAGAATGGTATTTGAGTTTGGCTCATTTAACCCTTTCAATTCAACAAATATGTGCTTGTCAGTGCCATTTGGATTTACACTTCATTAATGCTTTCAACATCACCAATAGGCATGCTAACAACCTATGAAAGTTGCATATAAGGAACAAATCTACTTGGGTTCATCAATCTGAAATGTAAATCTTCATTACTGTAGGTACTTGGTGTAGTGGTAAATGAGATGATTAATATGGTTTCTTAAGAAGAAAACAAGAAACATACAAGTATAAGCATAGATCATAACATGACTCAAATTAATTTAGAAATACATGTATCCATTACATTACAATGGAGTAGTGCAACTTTTCAGAGTCTCAAATCTCCACAACACAATCACTTTTTTGCTTTTTTCCCTAGACTTTGCAATCATCTTTTTTTACCTCACCAATGGATAAAATTAGTTCTCCAAGTAAATGCATGATATTACAATTTTTGTCCCTTTCCTCCCTTTATTAATGCATTTGATGTTGACATTATTGAACCTGAAAGAACAATACTGCTACTTATGGTTGAACAATAAAACTTCAAATGAATTTTTTTTTTTTTTATTTTATCAGCAAAGAAAAATTTCATTAAACAGCATGAAATTAAAAGTACAGGAAGATGAGATGCATTGAGAGAGATTCGGAAGTATAAAAATACCCCTACTACTGCTACTCACATCCATACAACTAACTCCTAAGCCTCTCAATTTTTTAAATTATAAAGTTAAGAAGAACTTAACTAGGAAATTAAAATACATGAATCCCCTCATAAAAACCCACAAAAACACCCAAACCAAACTAAAGAAACAAAACAAGACCACAACACAGCTGCAAAAACAAACTAAAAAGAAACAAAACCACCCAAGCAGCCCCCACGTCCAATCTGCCAAGACCCACGGCACAGCAGCTACAACTCCCCATGCCTCACGCCTCTGCTGCAACAACAGCTACAACTCCCCACGTCCCAGCTACTACAACAACCCACGCCTCCCAACTCCCAATGCCCACTCCGGCCGAGAAAACACCATCGCCACCACCGGGAAGAAAACTAAAACTCCACTGCTCAACTCCAACGGGAAAGAAAACTTCAACTCCTTTGCCAAACTCCCAAAGCCCACACCATGCTGCTAGGTCTTCCATCTCACACTCTGCTACACCTCCATTACTCAACTCCCCCGGGAAGAAAACTTCAACTCCTTTGCCAAACTCCCAAGGCCCACACCATGCTGCTATGACTTCCAACTCACGCTCTGCTACACCTCCACTGCTCAACTCCACCGGGAAGAAAACTTCAACTCCTCCGCCAAACTCCCAAAGCCCACACCAAGCTGCTACTACTCCTCACCCTGAAACAAAACAGGTCTTCCATCTCACACTCTGCGAAACACCAAACCAACAGGTCTTCCATCTCACGTTGCGGATCCGCACACCCACCGAACACCGACCACCCGCTGGGACACTTCCAAACAAAAGGTAGAAACTTCACCCCTCAAACTCTCACTCGAGGAGGAGCGCACGAGTGACAACCGGACAGAACTGGATCGCCTACGATCCCCTAGTTACCGCCCAAAAAACACACCCCTCAAACTCCTGCTCGCCAAAGAGCGCACGAGCGAAATACCAGGACGCCCCTACTGAATCATATATTCCGGCAAGGTGGAAACACATGAGAACAAAACTGATGGCAAGACCTGGACACACCAAACTCTCCCGCAACAACGAGACACACCTAGGTGGGTAGAAACTGGGGACTCAAGTTTATTGAAAAGAAAACTAACAAGACAAAGGAAAGAACAAGCTAGGCCAGCCGACCGCCATAGCCAAAGGCCAGCCGGCCCAAAAGAGAGGCCGGAGAAAGAGGTTTTAGAGAAAGGAAAAGAGAGGTTTTTTGCAATAGAACAACTTTAGTGTTAAGTCTCATGGATTTAAAACTATCTTCAAATGAATTTTTTTAACTATTTAAAAGTTCATCAACAATCCATGAGATGAAAACCAAAAATCAACTTACAAAAATAAAACTGATTTCCAACTTTTCTTTTTCTTTTCTGTTTGACAACTTCAATTTGAATTCTACAAGTGTGGGTCAATTGGACAGATAATCGACCCTGGTGTCAACCCAATAGAAGGCAAATTTGCTATGGACAATAATAGTGCATGACTTCGATAATATTGATATTTAACCAGACCCAAACAGTTCACAATCTGTCATGTGGTGTTTAAACTAGTAATATATAGAACATTGATTAGAAATGAAATCCATATTCAAATTCTCAAATCAAAAGCAGCCTAATGTAAACATGAGTATATAAATCTGAGTGTTAGAAAGCCAACATCCCATTCTACAAAAACACTTTAAAGTTCAAATAGCGACGTCACAAACTCAAACATGCTACCAGGCAAAAGAATAATCCAAACAATAGAATACAATATAAATTTAATATAGAGCTTCAGTGTTGCAGGTTAAGGCAACCTCGGAAAAATCAAGATATAGACATATATCTGTACACAGCAAAAGAGATAGTAACCCTCAGCTCCCAAAATAACAAACACTCACTTGCCCAGAAAAGCCAAACCCACAAACAGTCACATCAAATTAATCACATCAGATTCATACACAGACGAAAAAAAATTATAAAAATAAAAAACACACATTCAAATTTGAAAGAGTACCAATTTGGCTTATTGGATCACAAACAGAGGAAATTTTACAAACCACTGTAATGTAAAGATAAAAAGGTAGCCCCAAATCAAAACCGTAATTTTCAATTTAAAACATAACTTTTCAATCCGCAAAAAAATGTTATATAAGCTAATTTTTTTTAGGTGTTTTAGAAAAAATAAGCTACACATTCCTAATTTTACACATCAAGTAATGCTCAATTTTGATCTCTTAAACCTATGCTCAACTGATGTTACATGGGTTTCTCCAAGAGCAATGACATGCAATGTATACATATATATAAAGAAAATTAATACAAAATGACATAACAAGTGTAAAAATAGACTTCTTTCATGTTGTTAAGCGTAGTTGGCACAAAATCAAACTAATCCCTCCGTCACCAAAACGAAATAACCAAACGAATTCCTTTGAGGGGAAAAAAAAAGTAGAATAACATATATTAGCAAGTGTGGGGATGTATTTTTCTAAGTACCAACACGTGGCCGAGGTGGCACCGAAGTGTCAGCCGAGGTGCCACGTGTCGTGGTAGTTACGCCGAGGTTATCTCAGAGTTGCCGAGGTTATCTGCGAGAATACAATAGTCCGGGGTTACCGCCGAAGATATCGGAATCCGAGACGATCAGATAAGGGGCAAGAGTCCTAGAATGAAGAAAGACTTCAAGATGGATAAGGATAGTATTCTTAGGGAGTCTATCCTTATCTCTTGTAGAGTCCAGAGTAAGTACTGAATGAAAGTCCATAGAAGTGAGACTTCTAGTGGGACTAGGACAGAGAAAGACTATAAAAGAAGGGCACCCCCGGCGGGTCTAAGGTACGCAATTTTGAGTCTCGAGCAGTAATTTAAATACTTGTATTATCTTTGAGAGATACTGACTTGATCGTCGGAGTGCCCCCGGGTGGAAGAACAACCGCCGGAGCCTTTTCTTTCTGTGCAGATTGCAGGGTGCCATCTATTCTGCCTGTGTTCTACAGCTGATTCACTAAGGAGGGCAGTGTGATCGGAAATTCACTCACACAATTTGGCGCCGTCTGTGGGAACGAAAGAAGAGTAGATGGCCAGTAACACGCAGAAGGAAAAGATTGGGGACGACACTCCTGCTGGGTGTGGAAGACCCGTCGACCCTAACGCTGAAGGAGGAGACCACAACGAAGAAGCACGTGATCAGAATCACGCAGAGAAAGGCGTCGGCCAAGATGGCGACGCATCAAAGAAAGCAGACCAGGGCAAGTACTATAACGAGGACAACCTCCAGATTTGGAAAGACAGATGTCTGAGGAGGGATGAAGAAGTAAAAGAGATGGCAAACAAGTTGGCAGACCTTCAATCGGTCGTCAACTTCATGATGCAAAATAATGTCATGCAGCCGCCGTACCCGCTACAGGACACACCAATGCCGGCAGCAAACACCCAGAAGAAGGGGCAGAAAGTAATCCCCGAAGCCCCTCAGCACACGAGGAGTGGAAGACACTCTCACCGACCTTCCAGGGAAGTCGGCCGAGAAGAACCGAGAAGAGAAGAGTCCCGAAGGACATATCACGAGAAGGAGGCAGACCCCAAAGAACATCGACATGTTCAGGGGCGGGTATTGTGTTTCGATGCATCCTGCGGGGAAGGATCGAAAAGAGGCCACCATGAGGCCGAGAGTAGTGCGCCGAAAAGGCTGAAGTCCAAAGACAGCCGGGCTCCAGGGAGAAGTAAAGAAGACTTGAGAGATTACCTCAAGAGGAAGCAAGAGAATGCCGGAGTCGAAGTGACCTCCTCGGTTAAGCCGAGGACACCATTCTCGGTGGAATTGGACAGATTCGTCGCGCCGAAAAGATTCAGTATGCCGAGGTTCCAGATATATGATGGTAAGTCAGACCCTAACTTCCATGTTGGATTATTTTTGAATTCAATGGCATTATATAGTGGGAACGAGCCGTTGCTCTGCAAAGTGTTCCCTTCATCCTTCGGGGAGATTACATCGGATTGGTTCCACAAATTACCGAAGGGGAGCGTAAAGAATTGGGAAGGCCTGGCCGAGATGTTTGTGGCCAGGTTCATAACAAACAAACTGCAGCCATTGAGGGTGGATGCATTGATGGCTCTGAAGATCGGCAAAGATGAAAGCCTTAGGGCCTATGCAAAGCGGTACTATGAGGTATTCAATCGTATACCTGAATGCAACCAGGAGGTGGCAGTCGTCTCTTTCAAGAACGGCCTGAAGGATGACTGTCCACTGCGGAAGTCTTTGGCAAAAACCTTGCCAAAGAGCATGGAAGAGCTCATGGCAAGAATCGAGAAGTATGCCAGAGCCGAGGAAGATACATCGGGGAATAAGGAGACAAAGCCAGAAAAAGTCAACGGCTCGCCGAAGCGAGACCGAGATAGCAATGGACCCAACAAACAGGAGACAGAGTTGAGGGCCAAGCAGGCAGTGACAACGGTGTTCTGAATTTCGCTCCACAAAGTCCTTGATCAAATTCGGAATCAGCCCTACTTCAGGACGCCGGCAAGGGCACCAGGAGAATTTATGGGAAGAAACCTTGGTAGGCGTTGTGCCTACCACAATGAGGAGGGGCACCCAACTCAGGGTTGCAGAGCCCTTAAGGCACACTTAGAAGATTTGGTGAGACAAGGCCATCTGAGAGACCTTGTGGATGAGGCCAAAACGAGGGAAGAACAGGCACGATTGCCTCAAGCACCAGCAGCCCCGCCACCGCCAGCGCAGCAACCACAGGCAGGCGGACCTCGGGTGGTTAATGTGATCCACTCAAAGGTGAATGAAAACGACATACGGGGGGAGACACAGAGGGTAAGACACCTGCAACACGTCAACCAGGTCGGACTAAAAAGACCTCGGCCTGAAGAGTGCCAAGGACAGATGATAGCTTTCACAGAAGCCGACCTAGATATGGTTCAGCACCCGCACAATGATGCCTTGGTAGTATCCCTCCAGGTTGGGGAGTGCCAGGTGAAACGCATCCTGATTGATCAAGGCAGCTCCTGCGACATCATGTATGTCAGATGTTACAAGGAGCTAGGCCTTCATCCTGATGACATGAAGCAGTCAAACGGCCCGATGGTCGGCTTCAATGGAATGCCGACATGGCCATTAGGCGCAACAAGCTTGGAAGTACAGGCTGGCACGAAGAAGATCAGGACAGAATTCATTGTGATTGACACGCCCTCGCCTTACAACATCATCTTAGGGAGGCCGTGGTTGCATGCAATGGGGGCAGTTCCCTCAACATTGCATCAATTGCTACGGTTCCCAACAAAACATGGGATTGAGGAAGTTAGAGGAGATCAGTTGCAGGCGAAAAATTGCTCCATGGTAGCAATGAAGTTAACCTGCAGCATTCGGGAACCAAAGAAGGCAGAAGTTGAAAAAGAGGACATGAAGGTCCTAGATGATGTCGGCAAGGAGCCGACCGAGAAAAGTGAAGAAGCACTGAAGAAGATCTTCGTCCAGGAGGGTGATGAAGAACGTTTCTTTCTTCTCGGCACAGGATTAGCCGAAGAAGAGGAAAGGGAGCTGGAAGCCTTTCTGAGGAAGAATATTGAGGTGTTTGCCTGGACACCTTATGAAATGCCTGGCATTGACCCCGAGGTCTCATGTCACAGACTCAACGTTGACAGGTCGGCCAAACCTGTAATACAACGAGCCAGAAGACCGACGTTGATGCACGTCGAAGCAGTGGAGGAGGAGGTGGACAGACTTCTGGAGGCCAAGGCCATCAGAGAAGCCAATTATCCGACATGGTTGTCAAACACCGTGGTAGTAAAGAAGAAGAATGGCAAGTGGAGGGTCTGCGTAAATTTTACAAACTTGAACAAAGCTTGTCCCAAAGACAGCTTCCCTCTGCCAAAGATCGACCAGTTGGTGGACGCCACATCTGGACATGGAAGGATGAGCTTCTTGGATGCTTATAGGGGGTATCATCAGATAGCCATATACCCCCCGGACGAGGAGAAGACAGCGTTTATCACTCCAAAAGGTCTGTATTGTTACAAAGTCATGCCTTTTGGGTTGAAAAACGCAGGAGCAACCTATCAAAGGCTGGTGACCAAGATGTTCAAACACTTGATTGGCCGAATAGTAGAAGTCTACATTGATGACATGGTCGTGAAGACCAAGGAACCAAAGGATCATCTTGCTGACCTAAAAGAGGTCTTTGACATACTAAAAACATATCGGCTCCGACTCAACGCATCGAAGTGCGCGTTTGGAGTCGGATCCGGTAAGTTCTTGGGATATCTAGTGACTAGAAGGGGCATTGAAGCCAGCCCAGATCAGATCAAGGCCATCCTGGAATTACAAAGTCCGACATCGGCTAAACAGGTTCAAATGCTTACTGGAAGGGCCGCAGCCCTAAACAGGTTCATAAGCCGAAGTTCGGACAAATGTAAACCTTTTTTCAACCTGGTGAAAAAGGCCGCGGATTTTCTATGGACAGAGGAATGTGAAGCCGCTCTGGCCGACCTGAAGAAATATCTTACCACGGCTCCAGTCCTCTCAACACCTCAACCTGGGGAGGAGCTGTTTCTATACTTAGCAGTTTCTGAGCACGTAGTAAGTGCTGTGATAATCCGAGAAGAGAAGGGACAGCAGAAGGCTGTTTACTATGTGAGTAAAACCTTGGCCGATGCAGAAACAAGGTATCTACCACTGGAGAAATTAATGCTGGCCTTGGTAATGGCCTCAAAGAAGCTAAACCATTACTTTCAGGCTCACAAGATAGTGGTTCTGACAGAGCACCCACTGAAGTCCTTGTTGCAACAAGGAGACTTAACTGGAAGAATAGCAAGATGGGCCGTAGTTTTGGGCCAATATGACCTGGAATTCAGGCCGAGAACAGCAATTAAGGGCCAAGTCTTGGCCGATTTCGTGGCCGAGTTCTCGCCAGAATACATCGAACATCGGGCTCCGTTGAGCCGAGATGAGCGATGTCCAAACAAGGAAGGAGAAGCCCAGCCAAAGGCTAAAGAACCAAGGAAGGAAAAAACTCAGACCCTGCAGCATTTACATCGGCGAATCCTTTCAACTTTTTGTTGATGGGAGCTCAAACCGGCAGGGGGCAGGGGGCAGGGGCAGGGGCAGGAGTAGTGTTAATTTCCCCCGATGGAGAGATATTGGAGCAGTCCATTCGACTAGGGTTCAAAGCCTCGAACAATGAGGCGGAATATGAAGCACTGATTGCTGGACTGAAGCTGGCAGTAGCAGCAGAGGCAGATGAGGTAATCGTTTTTTTGTGACTCACAACTTATAGTGAATCAAACTACAGGAGAGTTTGCTGCCCGAGATGAAAGGATGTCGGCATACGCAAAAGAAGTCATCAGGCTGGCAGACATGTTTCAAAACTGCCGACTTCTTCAGGTTAGCCGAGACGATAACAACCACGCCGACGCGTTGGCCAATTTAGCAAGCTCAATGAAAACCGGAAAGACGAGGACAATAATGATCGATTACCTATTAGGCCCGAGCATAGAGCCACCGAACACAATGCAAGAGGCGCAAGAGGCATTATGTGTGGACATGGGACCCAGCTGGATGGATGCAATTATTGCATTCCTAAAAGAGGGAAAGCTGCCAGAAGACCCGAAAGGAAGCACACAAAGTCAGATTGAAGTCGGCAAGATTCAGTCTGACAGCAGAAGGACATCTCTACAGAAGATCCTTCACTGGACCTCTTTTAAGGTGTGTACACCCCTCTTCAGGTCGAAGACTTTTTATATGAAGTTCATGAAGGAGTTTGTGGAAGCCACGCAGGGGGCAGATCGTTAGCTCACAGGGCCATTACCCAGGGGTATTGGTGGCCCCTATATGCAAAAAGATACAGAAGCCTATGTGAAGAAGTGTGAACAATGCCAGAGGTTTGCACCTTTGATACATCAGCCAGCTGCCGACCTGAACCCGGTCTCCAGCCCTTGGCCATTTGCCCAATGGGGCATGGATCTCGTTGGACAACTGCCCCAAGCGACTGGGCAGCGGAAGTACCTACTGGTAGCAACAGACTACTTCACAAAGTGGATAGAAGCAGAGCCTCTTGCTAAAATCCGAGATGTGGATGTGAAGAACTTCATCTGGAGAAACATCATCACCAGATTTGGGATTCCAAGAGCAATCGTTGCCGACAACGGAACACAGTTTGACAGCAAACTCATCAAGAAGTTTTGCGCAAAGTTCAAGATAAAGAATTACTTTTCAACACCAAGCTTTCCCCAAAGTAATGGGCAAGCAGAAGCATCCAACAAAGTAATTCTGGACGGAATAAAGAAGAGGCTGCAGGCAGCAAAAGGAAAGTGGGTAGACGAATTGCCCAGTGTGCTCTGGGCATAT
>CM069914.1:67533939-67590724 GCA_036172215.1 Camellia granthamiana
CTACCACCATTGGAAACTAGACTTCCGGGGCTTCAATTTAGACTAAAAAATGACCTGAAGAGAAGTTCAAATGAAGGAGATATACCCGTTTGAAATTGGGCCTGAAAACATATTTTTGTGGCCGGCCACTTTAGTGGCCTGCTAGCCCTTGCTAGTGGCCTACCGGCCAGTAGTGAAACTTTTGCCCCTTTTGTGTCTTGTCGTCCACCATTAGTGGCCTGCCGGCCACAAGTGTCAAAAAACCAATTTTTTTGCAGATATTTATGCCAACTGTTCCCACATTACTCCACTTGTCTCTATATAGATATTTTTGACTGAAGCTCATATATTTCTATATATAGAGGACCTTCTCTCTTGGTTTTAAGGTTAGAAAAATTTTGGGAGCAAAAATATCATCTCTCTCTACAATTCTTTCTCTCTCTCTTGCAACTTGCATAGCCTTTGCCCAAACACTCTAAACCAAACCTAGAGAGCTTCTTATTAAGGTGATTTGCGCTTGAATTTGAGCTCTTGAAGCACTTGAGAGTGTGAAATTGGTGGTTTGTGTATACCTTCTCTTGCTTTTATACCATCTTTACACCACTTGTTTTCCATCTTTTCTACTAATTTTTGAGCTACTTAAAACTTGTATTTTTGGGCTGAAACTGGTAGTTTCAGGCCATTAGAGGTTGTGGGGTGGTTCACTCTTCTTTACTCCTTCCTTTCAAAGCCTTTACCCTTGTGTTTTCCACCTTTACACTATCTTTTTTTGAGATTTCAAACACTGATTTTTAGAATTATTTCAGTGGCTAAAATGTTGTTTTGAAGTCCAAAATTGGAGGGGTTAGCCTCCCCTCCTTGTGTCTTGCTTACTAGCCTAGCGTGATCTATGTTTTAGCTTATTGTTCTAGCTTCTTTTGTCTTAATTCCAGCATGTTTTAGGACTTATTTAGGACTGTTCTTACTTGTTTACTTCATTTGAGCTTTGTTTTGCATGCTTGTAGTGTAATTGTCCTCATAAGTTTGGTGTTTTAGGCATTAGACACCATCTTATTTGAGTTGAAAGCATTTATTTCATGCCTTCCTTACTTATGATCACCTTTAACTACCTCTGCAACCTCTTGCCTTTCTTGGCTTTTGCTTTGCTTTGAGAGTCATTTCAAACCTATTGATCTTTTAAGTTTGAGATTGAGGTTTCATGCTTAATGGTTTAATCCCTTTTAGGGGTTCATTATCAATGGCATGATATCTCTCTCATGCCTTAAGCCAACTGTTGGTTTGACACTTCTCTCCTTTAGAGAACTTAAATTCACTTGTGGACTTAATTGATTAAAGAATTGAGAGGTAACTAAAATGGAGCAATAAAATTGGTGAATATAAAAAGAGCAAGATAATAATTTGGTTTAGGTTCAATCGGACGTTAATTGAACCTTTGAGTCTTGAGTCATTTTATACTCATTAGTGATGAAAACGGTTCAAGATTCATCATCAACTACTTCACTTGATCTTTCATGATAGGGAGGTGGCTTTAAGAGTCTTATTTTGTTGCATTCATTGAACTTGCACACTTGATTCATAAGCCATCATCCAATGAAATTGCATTCATTGGTGGTTTGTGAATCAAACTTACTACTCGTTTGAGCTGTTCAAATGATAAGGAGGGGTAAATTATGCAAACAAAACCTTGAGAATACCCTGTCCCTACTCTGTTTGCTCTCTGTTGCAACAGGAAAGTCTAGTCATCAGTGGCCGGCAGGCCATCATCAGTGGACAACAGGCCCTCTGCTGGACACCAGTGCAAAATCCAACAGTGTACTTTTGAAGCAGAACAGAGTTGGTCTGGGGGTGGAAATCAATGCAAGTGTTCTACTGTGCAACAGAGGCATCTGGTAGCAAAAACAATGGCTTTTTCGGGGTGGAAAGTCCGTGCATGCATGAGCATTCCTTGTTTCCCAAGGCGAAGTAATTAGAATAGCTAGCTTAGCACCCTTTTCATGTTGTATTCATGTAAATAATTATTTCATTTTGATTTGTTGTAATAATTAGTTAGCTAGAATAGTTAATTAATTTGTTGTTGTAATAATTAATTAAATAGCTTAGCTAATTTATTCATTTCGTTTTGTAATAGCTAGTTAATTAATTAGTTTAGCTTTAATTAGTTAGCTAGTTAGTTCATTCGGACTCTCCTTCGTGAGAGCGCAATGTTGTAATAATGTGCATGTCTTCCAACCCCACGTCTTTCTCTCTTTTATTTACTAGCTTATGATGGTTAGTTTAGGGCATCATGTTTTGTTTAGCATTCTCCATGTTTGCATCCACTTGTTTTGGATGCACTAAGGCTCGGTTCATCATTCTAACTTGTATTGTTAGTTTAAACACTATTTGAATACGTGCTTAGACTGCATGCTATCAAACTACTTCATATGCCATATTAGTAGCCGAGCCTAATAATTGCATATCGCATGTGTTGCATTAGTCATATTGCCTAGTTAGGATCATTGATCTTTCTAACTTTATCATTTCTCTTTCGCTTGGAGTATTAGGTGAGCCTTTACTCGCTTTAGCATCTTACATGAATGTGGTTGTTGCCATGTCTAGCATGCTTGCCATCAGGCTAAGTGCTTAAATGATAAACTGTTTGAATGCTTCTAAATGAAAGCTAATTGCTTGAATTGGAATAATTTGAGTAATGTTCATATGCGATCACCTTTTCAAGTGGTACATATTCGAAACAATTTTGCAAACAAACATGAGATCAAGTGTTCCAATTCTTGCAAATTAGTCTAAACTTGTGTGCGTGTGCATCACATAGCAATGCTAGCCTAATAATCAAAACAAGAGCATATAATGTAGATAAGATTCATATCATGATTAGTAGAGGCCGGTCTTTGATCGGGCAAGCGGGGGGTGCTCAATTCATGACCTTTCCCTCTCGTACCTAAGTTCCTAAGACAAGACAATCTTGGTGATGACAGACACGCGGCCTTTGGCACAAGGCATGGGTTTCCTAAATTTCCCAAAAATAAAACATTTAGGTGGCTACTTTGTATCTGGCAAAGCAGTTCATTTTTGACAAATTGATTTTAAAATTGATTTTCCAAAAGATTTGCCGGATTTGGACCCCTTTGGTGTTTATTTATTTCACATTACACTTGTGAGATCAGATTTAGAACCGCGGGAGTCCAATACTGTAGAGCTTATTCATCTTTCGAAAGGGGCACGAAAAGTCGAGCTACACATCACTGTCTTCCTAGTGAGCAAATTCAGCTCGGTCTAAGGGCAAAAAACAGTCCATAAGTTGGACGAATCACAAACTCATTTCCTGGCGAGCAAAGTCAACTCGGGTTAGCGATCAAAGTCAACTCGGTTTTATAGCCAAAGTTTGGCAGAACGCCAACTTTTTCCTCAGCAAGCAAAATCAGCTTGGTTCAAACACAGAAGTTGGGCAGAACACCAACTTTCTATTAATGTGAGCAAACTCAGCTCGATGGAGGCGAACAAAATCAGCTCGGAAAAATATGAGCAAAATCAGCTCAAAAACAAGCGAACACTGTTGGGGATGGCACGAACTATTTGCACGGTAGGCAAAGTTAGCCTGGTTTGAGCAAAGTCAGCCCGGTCTTGTGCCCTAATTTTTTTGCATGGTGGACCATCGCAGCTAAGGCCGAATTGCCCCTAGCACTTAGTAGCCTAATACTTTAACACAGAAACACATAATACAAGAGATGGCTTTTTTCCATTGCACATCAAACATTACATGTACTGACAAAAGGCCAAGTTTCAAATAAAAATGGAAGAAATATTACTTTTCAAAAGTAAAACAGCTTGAGATTGGCCGCATTCCATGACCTTGGTATGGCTTTGCCGTCCAAGTCCTCCAGATGGTATGCCCCTTTGCCAGCTAGGCCTATTATCTTGTACGACCCTTCCCAATTTGCACCCAATTTGCCCTCACCAGGGACCAGCGTGTTGCCCATCACTTTTCTCAAGACCCAGTCCCCAAATTTGAACAGACGTGGATGCACGGTCTTGTTGTATTTCTTGGAGAGCTCTTGTTAGTAGGCCGCAATGTGAATTAGCGCCCTTTCTTTTCTTTCTTCGGCTAGGTCCAACTCCAGGGCGATAGCTTCACTGTTCAAGTCGGGCTCAAAGTTTTCAGATCGGATGGTTGGCATGCCGATTTCCAAGGGTATGACCGCCTCCATGCCATAAGCCAGGGCAAATGGAGTTTCCCCGGTTGAACGTCTTAGGGTGGTTCGGTATGCCCAGAGTATGTTGGGGAGTTCCTCGGCCCACCTCCCCTTGGTTTTCTCTAGTTGTTTCTTCAGTCCGTCCAAGATAGTCTTGTTTGAAGTTTCAGCTTGACCATTTGATTGAGGGTAGGCCGGTGTTGAATTGTAGAACTCAATCTTCAACTCTTCGCAAAATCCATAGAAGAGTTTCCCATCAAACTGCGTACCGTTATCCAAGATGAGGGCCTTTGGGACACTAAACTGAGTAATTACATTCTGCCAGACGAACTTCTTTACATCCTTTTCCTTGATGGTGGCCAATGGCTCGGCCTCAACCCATTTGGTAAAGTAGTCAGTAGCAGCAATGAAAAATTTATGATTGCCCGGCGCGGTTGGAAACGATCCCACAATGTCCAGCCCCCATAGTGCAAATGACCAAGGACTGGTTAAGGGGAGCAACTCTCTGGCCAGCTGATGGATCTGATGAGCAAATTTTTGACACTTTTCGCATCCGTAGACATATTTTTGCGCGTTGGCCTGCATGCACGGCCACCAATAGCCTTGGGAAATTGCTCGGTACGACAATGATTTGCCCCCAATGTGGCTGCCACACATGCCTTCATGAATTTCAAAAAAGAAAGCATCAACCTTGCTAGGGTGAACACATTTTAGGTATGGTCCAGTGAAGGATTTCTTGTACAAGGCGCCAGATGGAGAGAGCCAAAATTGTTCAGACTTGGCCCTTATCTTGTTGGCTTTCTTCTTCTCGGTAGGCAGGACTCGATCTTTTAGGAAGATGATGATTGGATCCATCCAAGATGGTCCTAAGTCGGCGCAGAGTACCTCGGGTGCCTCTGGTTCCTCGATGCTTGGTTGGGGCAAGAATTCTATTATCAAAGGATTGGGAAAGATGATTTGCATAGATGCCAGATCAGCCAATTCGTTGGCTTGACTATTCTCTTTACGGTTTATTTGTTTCATTCTTATTGCGGCAAATTTTTTGACCTCAGTGCGTACTAGCGCTTGATACTTGGCCATCCTTTCATCCTTGGCCTCATATTCCCCAAAGGCTTGATTGACTACCAGTTTGGAGTCGCTGAATACCATAAGCTCCGATGCCTTCATCCATAGAGCGCTCTTTAGGCCGACGAGGAGGGCTTCATATTCTGCCTCATTGTTGGATGTGAAGAATCCCAGCATGATAGCATGCTCAATAGTCAGTCCATCTGGTGAGGTCAACACAACTCCCAACCCGACCCCATGTCTGTTGGAAGCCCCATCAACGAAGAGCTTCCATATCTCGCCAATGAACAATTTCCAACAGTCGGAGGAGTTTTGAGAGTTTCTCAAATCCAAGGCATTGGTCGGCTCTGTATGCAGCTTTCCTGCATATGCACTTGTCTTGTTGGTCGTAAGTCGGTTGGCTCTTGCTCTGCTCGCTCAGAATTATCTTGCTTGGCTATTGCTTGCCCTTCAACTCCCTGCGGCAGCACCGACATTATGGGTCGTGCAAAATCCGTACTATCTTTTTCCTTTTGCTCGGCATCGTGCACCAAGTCTATTGGACAGAAGGGTGGGTGCCTGGTGTAAATTTCGCGACAAAATCGACCAGGGCTTATGCTTTGATAGCTGTGCGCAGCTAGAACTTGATGTTGTACTGCCCCAGCTCTACCGCCCACTTCAAAATTCTACCCGTGAAATCCACTTTCTCAAAGAGCACTTTGAGTGAAAATTCGGTTAGCACCACAATTATGTGGGCGTGGAAATAGTGTGCCAATTTTCTGAAGGCCATCATAAGAGCTAGAGCCAATTTTTCTAACAGCAGATACCTTGATTCGGCTGGGAGCAGTGTTTTGCTAACATATAAGATAGGGAGATATTGAATTCCCTCAGCTCGGACAAGGACTGCGCTTACTGCATGCTGAGAAACGGCCAAATACAAGTGGAGCTTTTCGCCTTGCTGTGAAGTGACCAGGATAGGGGCGGAGGAGCGGTATGCCTTGAGGTCTGCCAGAGCACGGTCGCATTCCACATCCCAAAAAAACTTGGCTTTCAAAGTCTTAAAAAAGGCCTACAACGATCTGATGACCGGCTAATAAATCTATTCAGTGCGGCTGTCATTCCGGCAAGATATTGCACATCCTTTGTGGAATTTGGTCGTTCCGGCAAGGGTCGACTTCAATTCCTTGGTTGGTAACCAAAAAACCTAGAAATTTTACAGTCCCCACTCCGAAAGCACACTTAGAAGCACTCAACTACAACTTGTGGCGTTTGAGGATAGCGAACATATCAACCAAGTTGCCAAAGTGCTGAGGCTCTTCCTTACTTTTAACCACCATATTGTCGATGCAGGCCTCCATGGTGCGGCCCAGCAAAGGAGCAAACATTTTTGTCACTATCCTTTGAAAGGTCGCCCCGGCATTCTTCAGGCCAAAGGGCATAAGCTTGTAGCAGTACAAACCCCTTGGCGTGGTGAAGGATGTGATCTCTCTGTCCGGCTCGTACATGGCTATTTGGTGGTAGCCGCGGTACGTATCAAGGAAGTAAAACCTTTAGTGTCCAGCGGTAAAATCCACCAGCTGGTTGATCCTTGGGAGCGGAAAGCTATCTTTTGGGCAGGCACGGTTAATCGTCTTGTAATCGACTCATACCCACCATTTTTTATTTTTCTTCGGCACTACCACCATGTTAAAGATCCATTGGGGGTATTGCACTTTTTCAATTGCCCCAACCTCTAGCAAGTTCTTAACCTCCTCCGTTACCACCTCGGTATAGTGCAAGGCCGAGCAACATGGTCTCTGGATGACTAGCCAAGTGTTGGAGAAGACGTTCAACTAATGACAAATGAAGCTTGGGTCGACGCCAGGCATATCTGCAGACTCGACTTTCTTCGTGCGCCCCCCTTTCGGAGAGACGCGAATTGGTCTCCTACAGTTCGAACTCCTGTCATGGTTCTGAATCTAATCTCACAAAGTACAATGTGAGACTGATAAACACCAAAGAGTCCAATTCGGCAAATCATTTTGGGAAATCAGATTTTTAAATAAAATAATGCCAAAACTGGACTGCTTTGCCAGATTACAGAGTCGCCACCTAAATATTTTATTTTTGGAAAATTTAGGAAACCCTAACTCGTGCCAAAGGCCACGTGTCCGTCATCACCAAAGTTACCTCGACTCGGGAACTTGGGTACAAGAGGAAAAGGTCCTGAAATGAGCACCCCCGCTCGCCCGATCAAAAGATCGGCCTCTACTAACATGATATGTTGTTTTATAAACACATGCGTTTTTATTCCGATTAGTAGCTAACATTACTATGTGATGCGCACAGCATACAAGTATAGACTAAAATCGCAAGAATTGGAACGAATTCAATTCATGTTTGTTTTTGAAAATGGTTTGAAAATGCCACCCGCAAGTGGGCTAAAGCTCTGATTTGCCACCCTCAAGTGGGCTTTAAAACATCATGATTTGCCACTTCGCAAAGTGGGCTTAAAACTCACATTTATCGAATTGTTCCAATTCAAACAACAAAGCCTCCATCCACAGGCATTCATGCAGTTAATCACTTAAGCAAATAGCCTCATGGCAAGCATGTGAAACATGGCAACACTCACACTCATGCAAATATGCTAAAGCGTAAAACTTACAGTGTACTCTAAGTCAAAACAAAAGCTAGTTAGAAACAATGCATGATCCTAACTATATTAAAATGCCTAATGCAACACATGCAAAATGCAACTAAACAGGCTCGGCTATCTAAGATGGCATATGAATGCAACAATTTGATACACGTATTCAAAGAAGTGTATTGAAATACAATGCAGTTTGTATGATGCGCCGAGCCCGGTGCATGCAAGACAAATGAATGATGCAAACATGCAAGCATAAGGTATGCTAATTGAAAATGTGCCCTAATCTAACCATCGAAAGCGGTTAAATAAATGGGAGAAAGACGTGGAGTTGGAAGACATGCACACACACACGCACGCTTATTACAACATTGCGCCCTCAAGAAGGAGGGTCCGAATAAATAAGCTAAGTTAAGCTAATCAAACTAATCTAATTAAACTAATTAGACTAATTATTACAAACCAAACGAATAGCTAGTAAACTACTTACTAATTATTACAACACAAAATAAAGAAATAGCTAAGCTAAGCTACTTAATTATTACAACAATCAATGAAAATTAACTAAGTAATTAACATGTTAAACAATGCTACTATTACTCTGCTCCAGTAAGTAAGAGATGCATGCATTCGGTTCTCACCCCAAAAAGCCTTCTGGTTTGCTCTTGAGAGGCTCTGTTTGCAGGGTTACTCTAAGAACTTTTTGCTCCACCTTACCAATTCACTGCTGAGGGATGCACCAGTGGTCTGCCAGCCATGGATGCTTGCTGCCAGCCATCTGCCGGCCAAAGATAGGCACTACCAGCCAAGGATGATGCAATGCCGGCCACCAATGAAGCACTGCCGCCCACTGATGTGCTGAGTCACCAAACTACAACAGAGCACCAAACAGAGAAAAATAGAGGATCTCCCAAGGGTATGTTTGTATTGTGCCCCTCCTTATCATCTCAAAACATCAAAGGAGTGGCACTATTGGATCCAAAACAACCAATGCATGATGGCCAAGGATCCAACTTGTACACATTCAATAAATGCACAAAACAAGACTCAAAGTACCATCACCCTATCATGCATGATCAAGGGTGATGGAGACCAAAGGAGATTGGCTCATTTCATCACTTTGAGTATGAAATGGACCAATCTACCTTGTGTTCAATATAAGGTCCGATTGAACACAATGCAATGCATACATAACATGCTTATCTTGGTTATGTTTTACTCGGTTCATTTTATTTACACATTTTACATTACCGATTAATTCTTTAACCGATTAAGTCCAATGTGAAAGTCTTCTAATGAGAGATGGGTCAACCAAAGGATGGTCTAAGACATGAGAGAGATCATGCCTTTGGCTAGGAGGAACCCTCAAAAGAGAGTTAGAGCCATTGAGCACAAGCTCTATCTCAAGCTTAAACACAACCTAAGGTTAACCAACTCTCAAAACAAATAGAAAAATGAAGAAATGGGGGAGCTTGTAGATTTTTAATGTTGAATGGCATGCTAAAGACACTAAAATCATGTAAGATCATGCAAGCAATACATGCAAGACATAGTCAAAAGCCAAATGCATAAAACTAGTGAAGAGCATTACACTAGAGACATGCAATACAAAGCTTAAAGGGCCAAACCAACTCTGGACAGAGCTTAAACATGCCAAATCAGTGGCTAAAACATGCTGAGAATGAAGCATAAGAGGCAAGAAAATCATGCGCACATGTTGGCTCGCAAGCAAGGCATAAAGCACAACTCTCAAAAGTAATGAAAGAGTGAAGTATGTGAGAGTGTGATAGAGGTATATACTCTGAAATCATATACTAAACGATGCTATGGTATGCAATCAACCCAAGCAAAGCATGCTAGAGGCCTTAAAACACAAAGCTAGTAAAGGCATTTCCACTATAGCTATGCAATACAAGGCTCATATGATCAAAAACACTCAAAACAGAGTTAAAGCATGTCAAAACATTAGCAAAAATGTGCTGGAGTCAAGCTGACACAAGCTAGAATGATAGGCTAACTCATTAGGCATGCTAGGCTAGTAAGCACAATTACACTACAAGTGTAAAAAGAAAGAAACAAGTGACCCAACTAGCCAAAAACAGAGTTAAAGAATGTCAAAATAGAGCCTAAAACATGCTTGAATAAAGCTACAAAAAGGTAGAAAAGCATACTCATATGTTAGGCCATTAACACATGCCAACAAGATACAAGGAGGGGAGGCCACCCCCTCCTATTTGGACCTCAAATCATGGTTTTTGTCACCAAAAAACCTCTAAGTTTCAGTGGTAAAAAGGCTCAAAAAGATTGATTTGAATGTGATGAGAAATGGTGCCAAAAACTTAACAAGCTAAAGAGCAAAAAGGGGGGAACAACCCCCTAACTCACAAAGGCTCAAACCACCATTTTTAAACCATAAAACAGATATTTTTTCAGATCAAAACCACCCCAAAAACAGCACAAAAAGATAGCAAAAACAAGTATGAAAACAAGCTTTAAGGGGGGATAATTATACCTCTTGAAGGGAAGAATGATTCTTGGCACCAATTCAAGCCAAAAGCCACTTAAGGAGCTCCAAGATAGCTTCAAACAACTTCAGCCCAAAGATGAACCACTTTGGTTAAGGGTTGATAGGTTAAAGTTTGATGCATGCAAGGATCTAAGCACAAAAACTCTAGAGAGAGAGGAATCTAGAGGGAAAGAGGATTGTAGGGAGAGAGACTCCCCAAAATATTTCACTCCTAAAATGTTCTAACCTTGAAAATCATAGAGAAGACTCTATATATAGAAGAATGCAAGCCTTGGTCAAAAATATCACAAAAGGGACAACTGTAACAGCTGGAACATAAATATCTGCCAAAATCTGACTTTCTGCATCAATGGCCAGCACTTCATCATTGTTGGCCGGCATGGATCACTCTTGGATGGAAGGGGGCCGGCAATGGCCATTCATGGCCGGCGCATGGCCAGAAAAGCCCATCCATAGTCAGAAACCTCCACCTCTGGTTGGCCAGAAAAATCTACTTTTTGGGCCCAACTTCAAATAGACATATCTCCTTCATATGGACTCCTTTGCAGGTCATTCTTGAGCCTAAATTGTATCCCTAGAAGTATTCTTTCCAATGGTGGCAGCCTCACTTCAAAATTCCAAGTGTGCAAAAAGTTATGCCTCTTTTAGTGAAGACTGCTCAGTTTCAATCCTACCTGGATTCATGCCGAACTTCTCCTCAACTAGTTTTCTTCCCTCTCCTCCAGTTTTCTTCAGCTCCAAACCCCTAAACAAGATGTTTTGAAAGATTTTTCAATGAGTTCACCTCTCTTTCATTTATTTCCACTTTGTCCTTGCTCGGTTTACCGAAAAGCGCAACATTTAACAAAATGTGAGCCTCGGAACATCGTAGGAACATTTTTCAAAAATATTTTGAAAGAGAGGGTTTTAAGGTCTAAAATCTTTTGGTCAAAATCATTTTAGTCCAAAAAGGGGTATAAGGTTGGGATTTGAAGCTCCTCTTTGCCAAAGAAATCGAACCTTTGCACTGCACAACTTTCACCACCAAGTAAACAATCAATGGCGCCCAAGTCATAAAGGCAGTCAAAAATGGGGTGTCTACAATATCGTAAGGCATCCACGCAAAGACCTCAATATTGGATAGCAGAAATTTGACGTAGTTCGACCGCTCGGTGCTGGACAATGATGAGCCCAAGAGAAAGAATTTGTTCAGATTATTCTCATTAATACGAACCTCCACCAATTCTCCAACTGAATTTTCTCCTACTTTTTTTCCCACATCTTCCAGGACCTCCTTGCCATCTAGTCCTTCTATCATTTGTACGAAGCCTTTCATTGTCTGGCTACTATTAACCGCGATGAAGCATTGTTTTGACATGACTTGGTCTCCCCAGACTTCTTTGATTCGCCCGATCGAGCCAGGGAAGCGCATGACTTGGTGATAACTGGAAGCCACCGCTTGTATGGCATAAAACCAACCCCTCCCTAATATCAAGTTATAGGTAGATGGGACATTCAGTACCCAGAACTCAACCTGCTTCATGACCGACCTAGCCTTGACCGACAATATGATCTTCCCGATCGGCCATTCTAATTGAGAGTTGAAGCCAACCAAAGGAGATGTTGCTACGGCCAAGTCCTTGTCCTCCAACTTCATTTGTTTGAATGCGTCATAGTACATGATCTTGACTGAACTCCCCTGGTCGATTAGTATTCTCTTGATATCGAAGTCCTTGACGCGAAGTGTCACCACCAAGGCGTCATTGTGAGGGGTTTGAATTCTTTCCAAGTCTTTGCTCGAAAAGGTCATGGTGTCCTGCACCTCGGTCTTTTCCTTCTTTACGGCGGGCTGAACAGAGAGCCTTTCTCTTATGTGCTCAGCCTTTTTAATCATCCCTCTGAGCTCGCATACTCGCGCCGTCTCAATGATTCTATGAATGACGTTGATAACTCCTTATTGCGCTGCGTCTAGGACGGCTAGCCCATTGGGCTCGGCTTGCCTTTGTGGAGTGGCCCTCATACCTCTGTTGATGTACTGGTCTAAGTGCCCAGCCGCAACCAGCTCTTCCAAGTGTTGTTTCAACGGCACACAATCTTCCGTCCTGTGCCCTCTTTCTTCATGGAAGGTGCAACGGTACCTGAAGTTGAAGCCCCTTTGTGTATCTCCCAGTTTTGCTGGCCAACGGATATATGGCTCACCTCGAATTTCATTGAGGATGCGATAAATTGGGATCCTAAAAATTGTGGTGATGCTGGTCCGTGCTTTCAACTTTCTCTTGGCATTTTTCTCTTCGTTGCGAGGAGCATTAGCCTAGTCATTCCCACGGCTTTTGTGTCTATTGTTGCGACTAGCACCACGATATTGCTCTCTAGCTTAATTATTAGGGCGGTTATCCTCCTGCCCCACCAAGTGAACCTTTCATGTGACACGTTTGTCCACCGTAACCAGATTTGCCTTCTCGGTTACTGTAGCGACATCATCCTCCACTCGGATGTGCTTGTTAATCCGCTGCATCAATGATTCCATCGTCGTGGGCTGGTACATTGTAAGTGAGTCCCGCAATCTATGTCTGACTGGTAAGCCTCACTTGTATTGGGCGATTGTCAGATTAGTGGGGCAATCAAGGATCTCATTGTAGGTCTTCCAATACTTGGCATTGTATGCCTTCAAAGAACTGCCTGACTCCATCTTGATACCTAGGAGGTGGTTAACCTCTTTGGGCGTTCGAGTGTTGGTCTTGAATCTGGTGACGAAGGCTTCCGCTAGTTGTTGCCACCCCTCGATACTCCCCTCCGAGAGCCTTTCGAACCATTTCAAACCTAGTTCTCACAAACTCGCCGAGAATATTAGACACATCAAGGCGTCGTTGTAGCGATGGCCTGCTATTACTTGCCGGTAATGACTAACATACATGAACAGATCCATCTTGCCATCATACAGCGTGAACTTTGGTTGATGGAATCCGGCGAGGAGCATTGTGCTCTCTATCTCTGGAGACAGCGGGGTGATAGTGAGTCGTGCCAAGTTTCTATCCACTGGTGATGGAACCACCACTCTAGGTGGCAGCATGGCCACCTCCTCATTGCAACGGAGTTAGGGACTCAGCCTTTGTAACGCCGGCACTCTTTGGGCCTCTGTGTGGCGTGCTTGTTTCTCAAAGACATCCCTCAAGTCCTTCGAACGGGCGGAGTAAGAGTATCTCGACATCGTCGATGGACGTAAGGGACGATAGTTATTGTCTCGCGTACACGACCTCTCCATCGTTGGGTCGGAGTCACCAACGCTGTAGCTCTTGGTGATGGAGAGGGAGGGAGTCCCCCGTTAGTGCTGGCTACCTGAACGATGAGGTTGGATGTGCTCACTGTGGTTTCCCACTCCAGCAGCATCCTTCCCTTTGATTTGTTGCTTCAACATTTCCATCTCAGCCGCCATCTTCCGAATGAGGGTGTCTTGGTCTCTGAGTTTGTGCTCCTGGCGCTGAGCATGCGATTCTCTTCACCGCCGGCGCCCCTCAAGACTCTACGAATGATCAGTGCTCCTCATGCATTTGTCTCGCGCATCTCTAGGGAGCCCTCTAGAGGAGGTCTCTAGGCTCGCCATGGTCGGAACGACGGGAGGGCCATCTCTTTTCTGGATTGACTTTGGAGTGATTCCGTCGACGATGGACATCAATGTTTCGTCGATGTTCGCCATGGAAAACAGCCAAAAGAGCTTGTAGAACAAGGTTTGTCTATCAAAAAGCTTTCCACAGATGACGCCAATTGTACAGGGAGAGATATTCGCCTCGCTCCGTACCTCCTTGTTATCAAGCTCGTCTCACTTCATTAGAACTCTATCGTACTGTGGACAAAACAAAGGTGAGCTATCCAGCGAGTAGGTTTGCCGGAAAACCCCTTCGACGGTCAAGTTAGCTTTCTGGGAGAAGAGAGAAGGTAGAGCACTATAAAGAGAGAGAGTTCGAAATTGCTTCAGGTTGCTTACCTCCAATGTATGCCTCCTCCTCCTTTTCAAGGCTGGCCATGTAGCCTCAAAGATTGTGGGCGCACTACCTTTGTTTTCCTTCTTGGACAGGCGGCTGTGCTCCCCTCTACCTTTCTTACAAGTGTAGAGACCGAAACCACCAAACAGTGTTTGTCGCATCGCCAAATGGTATTGACGCATACCAGGAGTGGATTCCTCTTTTCTCGTTATTGGTCCACGTGGGGTGTTCGACTGGACTGTTACTTGTAAACCACAGACACTACACTGGTCACCTTAATGCCGAGCTGAACCAAATCAATCTATCAGAACTGACCAAAGGTGAGCACGCCATTCGGCATCTCGGCTGCTGACCGCAACCTCATGAACCATCTCTATCCTAGCAATTGTAGTCCGAACCGTTTATTGTTCGACCGCCACACGGTTCTGCCACTGAGAACTGTAATACTAGTGCTCGGCCACCCGCGTGAGCCAACTCGGTCAAGTCTGGCCCAATACCATATTCCATGCAGGTCGAGCTTAGCCAAACACCATATTTCGTGTGGTTCTAGCTCGGCTGTGCATCCTAAACAGCCTTAATCCGGCGCAACACCAAGTTCAGTGCGGACCTAGTTCGACTCCAGGCTATCTTTATTGGGCCTAACACCACCTTTCGTGTTGGCATAGCCCGGCCCATTGTTCGGCACAAATCTCCCTCTCAAATAAGTTCATCAAAACTATACTATTCAAGAAGGTTCCTAAGAAGTTCATCAGATCAATACGTCAATGGTTATTTTCTTCTTAGCTTCTTCAATGGTTCTACCTCAAGTTCAATGTCAACCTCCATCATCATTGTCGTCATATAAATACGTTGGTAATCTTAATGTTCTAGGTGAAGAGATCTTCTTTACCCGTCGAGTGTGATTTAAATACTAAATAAATTTTAAAGGAATTGTGAAATGATTAATAATTCATCCACACTATTTTGTTCTTTCTGAATGCACACAATCAAGTATCTGACCGGTAAGAGACTCTAAAATAGGTGTTTTTTATTGGTCAGAAACTCAATTGTGTGTATTTACACTGAACAAATTATGTAGATGTAGCAGTACTATTGGAAAATTATGTTTATATATGATTTTAAATAATCAGGTGATTTGAATTTTCACCCAAATTCAAGTTTTGTTTTGCAAAGAGATAAAGAGAGACGAAGAAAGTAAAGAGAAAAAAGATTTATAGAAAGAGAGAGAATGTTGCTGGGTTTTAATGTGTGAGAGAGAAAATAAAAAATGACTTAAATCTCCATGTTAAACCTTTTAGTAAGAAAAAACCAAAAAATTAGACGAAGCCAATTGAACCAATCATATTAGGTCTATTTTTAACAAGAATCGATACATGCGATTTTTTAATTTAAATTTTTTCAATTTTCAGATCGATATCAATTCAAGCACATTGTGCACCAAATTAAATCGAAACCAACCGTTTCACTTCATTCTTATAAAAAATCATGTTGATCGGATATCGATAGTCACTTGATCAGATCAAGTTTGTGTTAACGATAACTATGTTTTTAAAAATAAATTATTGACACAAATGTAATATGATTAAGTGGCTATTGATATTCGATCAACGTGATTTTGAATGAAGTACTTGACGAGCCGTACATATTGAATGGTTTGGATGATTGATGTGGGCTCTGTGGTGGGCCTACGGATGCCCAATAGGATGCTCTAGTTAGCAAACCCAACTGGAGACAAGTTGCTCCCTTTATTTAGGCCTTGTTTGGCATACAATACTTTAGCACATCTTTTTATTTTATTTTTGTCATATCACCTCTCTACCATATTGTACATTTTTTAGTTAAAAGTCAAAAAATATACTACTTATTTATATCATCTCAAACAACCTCTTACTATAGTTGTGATAACCTTGTTTTGTGTTATGTTAATCAACCTTAATTATGATTGTAATTATATGCTTAATATAATTTTTAGTGGTAATTGTGTAATTATTCATGTGTTTGTAACCATATCTATTCACTGTAGGAAAATCTGTCAAACATACTGCTATAATTTGAAAATTGAAAACCATAGAGGTTTCAGAAACTGGAATTGTTTATACCATTGTGATTAGCGTAATTTTTAGATCTTACGGTGAAATTTAATTAAAAATTGATTTGGACTGAATTAATTAAATTAAATCAATTAATTAAGCTAATCACTTAGTATATATATGAATTAAATACACTTGGGCTCACCATTTTGGAGCTCAAAAATCTGAATTACACTCTAGAGAGAGAGAGGGACGGTTCTAGAGAGAGAGGGAGCTCAACCTTGAAGAATTGCAAGTGAATTCAAGGAACTAAGAAAATTAGCTCAAAAATTGACTATATTTGGAAGAATTGAAGCTCCTAAGTGAGTAATTGAACTCAACTTCATGAGTTTAGTTCATAATTAAGTGAATTCTAGCAAAATGTGCAATTGAGAACAAGAATTGAGTTAATTATAATGACTTTGGAGTCAAGATAACCATGCATGTAGAGAGTTGCCATGGAATTGCATAATCAAGCATGTAACATGTTAAATATAAAAAATTGAGTACCAAATCATACATGCAAGCATAGTTTTGTTAACACACATGATTTTGACCATCATTTCTACCATTTGAAATGGTAATAGGGTCTATATTACACATGCATGCATAATCCATGTAGTTAGGAAGTTTGGTTGCATGTGTTTTGAAGTTGTCAAGAAGAATATGAGATGATTTGAGAATTGGATCATGATTTTGAGCAATTGGTCTCAAATTACCTATGTTCTCATGTTATGTAATGTCTTCCCATGTTCTTGTACCAAAAACACGAGTTTTGGACCTTTGAATATCAAGTTTGAGCTTCAAACAGAATTCTGGACAACCCAGAATTCGACCCGTTCGCTCGAACGAGGAAAGTCTCGCTTGAGCGTGAAAATCAAGCTCCTAGAAGTTTTGCAAAAATTTGTACTGTAGCTCGAGCGACAAAGTGTGCGCTCGAGTGAACCCTGTTTTGTGAGACTCCCCGCTCGAGCGTCAAAAGTTTTGCTCGAGCGTAAAATTCGTGCAACCAGTACTTTTACAGAGCTTTGTAATCTGCTCAAGTGACCAAATCTACGCTCGAGTAGAGAGCCTTGTTTCAGCAATTTTGAAAAGTTGTTTTATGAATCGTCTTCCGTTCTCTTTCATTTCGAAGCACTCTTAGGCATGTATTGAGCATTGTAAATGACCTAAAAGGATAAAGAAGAGGCCTAAAAGAGATAAATAAGTTAAGAACGGATTGAATCGTTTGTGACCCAATATGTTATGTAATGTGTAGGGTCAAGCACAAGGACAAATCCTTTGGCAGAACACTGTGAGTAATATCTTAGTAAAGATATGTTCAAGTATGTTATTTTCTAAACGTTACTTCTGTATAAGCCTTATGGATTTGTATGTTTGAATTATGAATGAGTATACTAAATGCCAGTCTTTTGCATAAGACTAAGTGAATACATATACGACCATGATCATGAGTATGAAACACACATAAATACAACTATGAGAACAATTTGGCCAAAGGCCGTTTGACATGAATGATTGAGCTAAAGGCCGTTGGACATGAATGTTTGGGCCGAGGCCGTTTGATATGTTTGGGGCCGATGCCGTATGATGTACTAGATAGAAACATGAATGGGCATAAGGCCGTTTGCTATGTCTGTCACGACCCGTTCCCTATACCCAAGGGTTAAGCATCGTGATGGCCAGTAACTGAAGTTACCTCCGACCAATTCTTGAATAAATTAATAAACGCGAGCGGAAATAATATTTAAGTGAAGGTACCAAAATAATTATCGGAGCTTCTATTTTTTAAGTACAAAATTTATTAACCAAAAAAGGCCGATATTTACATAGAAAAATATCATAAAAGTGTTGTGTGTGTCTATTTCACAACCCCGCGTCTAAGATTTTCCAAAAGCTATTTCTAAATTATATTGTCTCCTGAAAATTGGTAAACAGCTATAAGCACATGGCAGAGTGAGAAATATTATACTAAGAGCATAAGGGCATAAAATTCACAATGGATAATTATTGGCTAAACAGAGCTTGATATTAAAATACAGAATATATAATACGGAAATCATTTAACATATAATACAAAATAATCATAACCACGGTACAGAACGGAATAGAACAGATGTATGGACTTAAAAGGTGGCTCGTACAAATTCTAGAGGTGGCTCCCATAATAGTGTAGTAGTTAGCTCCGTACAGCACTTTGCTCCACACTAGAAATCAGAGTGTTAGTAGATCCATGACAGACAGAGGGTCACAAAATGACTAATCAGAGGGCCAATGGTTATTTAAGTCCCCCAAGGCATGGGACTTCCATAGTAGTACTTATAAAATAATTACTCAAAATACATTTTAATAAACAGTTATATCCATGGGTTTTCCTTATTATATAAAATAAGGTTCATAAACTAGAAATGCTAATATAATTTATAAAACACAATTTATATAAAATAAATTATGATAACTCAAAACATACGTAAAACATATAATGGTAATTCAAGGTATAATATAACTCACCTTAAAATTAATACCTCACTCTTTCTTTCCACTACCAAAGACCCTTTCGCCTTCCCATATTTTCTTCCCCTTTTCTTAGTTTTTTTTTTCCTCCTTAACTTGAACATCTCCTCCCTATTTATAGGGAGTTAACTCCATCCATTCATGCTTATCCAACATATGTAACTCACCACACCTATGCTGCCTAATCATCATCCTAAGTTGCATGTTGCTTTGGTTTGTTCTTTTTTTTTTTATTATTATTTTTATACTGCCTAATCATCATCTTAGGTTACATGTTGCTTTGGTTTGTTCTTTTTTTTTTATTATTATTATTTTTTCTTTTCTATAAAATGACCCTAATGTAAATAAATTACACTTTATTTTACTTTTACTTTTACAAATGTTTAATTAAACATTTAAGGTTTTTCTCATTTATAATTAAATAATACCAATATAAAATTTAAGAGACAACTTAAATTTTTGAATTGTTACAATGTCTGTTACGAATTTCATTCATGTAACTTCTCTATTTTGGTATTATTCACTGAGCTATCGCTTACTCTCATTTATATGTGTGTAAGTGAGTAAAGAGATATCCAAACCTAACCTCAGTGAACCTTAGTGGAGGATGTGAGAGTGATCCGAGCTTTTGTGAAGTTAGCTCGTACGTCTCACGCATGAGACTTTACTTTTTGACCCTTTTGTTTTTCCCCATTTTGCTATTTTAGTGGTTTCGTTGAACCACTTATGTACATAAATTTTTGGTTTGGTTGACTATAAGCTGAATGATCCTGTCTGTACAAGATTCTAAGTTTGTTTTTCTTTTGGTGTGGGTTATTATTGAATATATGCGAGATGTTATGATACGCTATGTAAGCACAACTCTTTGAACAAAATTTTCAAGTCTGCTTCCGTTTGGCCCTTAATATATGTTTGATTTTGTTTGAGGCCGTAGGTAATTTCATGATTACTGGCTGTTTATGACCTTAATCCATATGGGCGAGTTCGGGTCATGATAATAGTAGTGACTGTGTTGGTAATAACAAAATGATGGTGGCATTTATGACGATATTAATGTGGTGTTAGTTTTAGTGGTGGTTGTGATGGTAGTGATTTTAAAATAGTAGTGTGTTTGGTTTTAGTTTTTTAGATTAAATTTCTTGAAAATTGAGTTTTTTATTTTTTGTGTTTTTTACTTTTGTTTTTAGTGAGTATTTTTTAAATTTTAAGCTTTTTTTTTTATTTTATTTTACATTTTTAGATGCACCTTACTTAAATGTATCTAAAAAGTAAAATATTTGTGAAAAAATATTTTTAAAAATTAATAAATACACAAAAATACGAAAAATATACTAAATTTTAGTATTTTTTATTTTTGGTATTTCGTGAATTTTTTAAAGTTTTTTTCACAAAAAATATACTTTTTAAGTGTATTTATGTTAGGTATGTCTAAAAATTTTAAAAATTAATTCAAATATTTTAAAAAATCAGTAAAATCAAAAAAATACGAAAAATAAGAAAGTAAAATTTTTTAAAAAATATGTTCAAAAAACTAAAACCAAATGTTTTTTTTTTTTTAATTCAGGCATTGTTTGGCAATTCTTTATTTTAGTGTAAGAGTAAAAAACTCATTTAAAAAAAGAAGTAAACAAAACCAAAAGTCAAAATTCCTTTACATTTACTCTATCTATATATATATATATATTTTGTAAAAATACAAATGTCATCAAATACTTTAGCAAAATAATTAAAAAGTCACTATAATTAATCACCGCCCCCAAAAAAAGTCACTATAAAAATATATTTTCAAACGAAACTTCAAGTAAAATTAAATAAATTTAATATCACTCATCTAAATTAAGGTCTCAACAATTAAGGTATATAAATTAGATGGTAATGCATGATATATATATAAAAAAAAAAAGTGAGTACGATATGTAAATTATGACATTTATGAGTTTGATTATCATAAATTATATAACTTTATATTATAATAATCATAACTATTAAAAAAAAATTATAACCAAATATCATACGAAAAATCATAATTAAACTAAAAGATGTCACTAAACAAGAGCAATAATGCCCTTCAACGTTCCAATTAAATGGGGACCGAAATTAACCTCAAACGTTTTTTAGTTTCCAACGGTCCAAATATCACCAGATAATCAAATCAGCCAGAAAATGGAAAAGAACCTACTACGATAAGGCCGCGCCACACGTGATCAATTACCCTTCCCGCGAGAAATATTGGCGGGAGAGGGCATCCAGCTCGGCGTTCCCGCCATAAACCCTACCTATACATTCTCTCTCTCTCTAAGCCTCACCCATTTCTACCACACATCTCTAAACTGCACGACAATGGAGTCCTCAGGCTCATTACCGTTTGTTTCGTCCAAGTCGAAGAACATTCTCAGTTCATCAAAGCCATCGCCGTCCGATCAAATGACCAAAGCTAACTCGGATCGGACTCGGTGGATCTCCAAGACCCCCGAGAAGCCGGCGGACCATCGGGGTCGGGTCCGGAACCGCCGGACTGCGTTGTCAGTGAAAGAAGTGAGAGAGGCTGCCGTAAAGCTGCAGAAGTCGGATCGAGACCGGTGTCGTCAACCCGACAAGGCCCGATCAGATGGAAATGAGGTCGGGTCGGATCCCAGTGATGCTCCGGTCGGCAAATCGAAGAAGAAGCTTGATGGGCAAATCAAGCTTCCGGAAAAGTAAGTTTTATATGCGAGTTTGATAAAATTCGTGGATTTTTAATATGGGTTTAATCGGATTCAGGTGCTATTGTTTCTATAGACATTGCAAAAGTAGATTAATTAAATATGAGAGAAAATAGGGCTGTTTATAATATTTTTTAATGGATTACTTGAATGTGGTTTGATCGATTTTTGGTGTGATTGTTGTATATCTTGGGTGATTTTATTGTCCTGATGTATCTGGGAAAATGAAGGCCATTGCTAATTTAAAAAGTTTTGGGGGTGTTAATGCTTTTTTTTAAACTAAATTTGTTAAATCATTTTTTTGGGTGATGTGTAAATTTGACCCCAAAAAGTAAAAAGGATTTCTTTGGGTCTTTTGGAGAATTTCTTGAATTTATATTTGTTTTAAGTAAATCTTTGGTGTGGATTTTCTTATGGCTATAGAAAAACAATAGCATTGTGAAATCTGAAAAAACTATGAGTAGCAAGGTGATGTATCTATCAATTTTTGTTGATGCAATTGAATTTGTTTTCAGGTTTGAGATTTTGGGTAAGTTCTTTGATAGCTTGGATAGTTCGATTCGGCTTCTCCGGTTGAAGGGCTCTGGGTCCACATTTGCAAATATTAGCCCCAAAATGGAGTGTTTGACTGATAGGTAAAATTTTGATTCACGCAAATTTCTTTCTTTCTTTCTTGTTTCAGATGAATTTGTTATCTTTTTTTTCTTATGTGTGTGTTGGTATGATTTTTAGGAGGTTCTCTTATGGTCATTTAGCACAATTGAAATTCATTCTACCAGAAGTGATTGAGATAAAGAAGATTCTTGTTCATGATGAGAAAACTAGTTGTATGAAGCCGGATCTTCAGGTCACGTTGAATGTTGATGCAATTAAGAATGAGAGGAAGCCAAATGCAAGTGGGAATTCGCATATGAGGAAGGTCTTTCATGCTAGGCTTTTGGATTTCTTTAAAGCCCATCCTAAGGTGTACATGATTTATATGTTAAACATTTTAATTGGAACACTTGAAATTGATTTATTGCATTTGTTCGGTTACTTATGTCTATTGTCCTAAACAGTTTTGATACTGCATTGGATGGCCATAGCGGTGGTGTTCTTTAAAGTTAAAATTGACATTTTTTTCTTCTCATTTTTCATTACTATTTGTTATGATTGGAGTTGAAAATATTTGAGTTTGTTGCACTATCAACCTAATTGTGTGGAAGAAAAAGTATAGGATCATATAAATATTGGCCACAATCTTTTCACGCGAGGAGGCCCCACTTTTTGGTGAGCCCCACACCCACACCCACACCCACACCCATTTGAGAGGCTTGTGTTGGTTTCTATGTAAGTAGTGCGTAGAATGCTATCAGAAAACAATACCAGTTGAGAGGTATGCATGCTACTTGTGCCCATCCCTCTATGATTGCCTCTTTGTGGCCGGTAAACTCTTTACTTGTGGACTATGATGTCCTAATCCATTGTGGATTATTAGGCTCTTCATGATTTGAAACCTACCTTGCTTGAAGAGGTGCACTGAGTTTCATTCATCTCAGAGACTTCCTAACCACCTGAACCTGATGTGTAAATACTCTGTCCCCTGCTAGAAAGCTAGGTTTGTATTATTTGTGTTTATAGCTCATTTCGCTTTTGCATCTCTGTAGCATTTTGAAGATGTGATTTCCTATATTATTTAACATTGTGTTTGGCTTAAACTGTTGTCTCACTTTTTTGACATACCCTTTGTCACTAACAATGTCTATCTGCATTCAAGGGGGAAGTTCCAGAAGAAACACTACCAGAGCCATTCAATCAATTAAAGCAAGATGTGCATATAAGCACCGCCAAGGCCTCAGATCCATCCTTGCTTCGTGGGACATTGGCTGATGCACTTGCAGAACAGCAGCCAACAGCAGCAGCTTCCCATCTATCTCAGTCTTTCCGGAAGCACTTTTCACAGAAAGTTTCACGCAGCGAAGCAGTAGATAGTTACCAAGGACAACCACTAGTGTCTCTACAGCCGTTGGTTATTCCTGTTCCAGAACCACATGTTGACCAGAGTTCCTCTGAAGAGCTAACTGGTGTGTCTGCCAGTAAATTTTCTTTAAAGGCAACCACCAGCCAAAAATGTTTGTCAATTGGGGCTTCTCGAGCTAGTATATTACGGTCACTCCCATCTGCAACTCCAAAGAAAGAGACAGGTTTTGGGAAAAATAAAGTCTGTTCTTCTGTAGAAACTGCTATCATCCAAGGAACTCCTGCAAAACTAGTTTCAACTCCATTAAGGTTGATGAGTGCCACACCTGCATTGCAACCACAGAAAAGGTGTTATATGAGCCCAGATGACGATTCTACTAGCTCACCCAGAAAATTAGTTACGCGTAAACCCCGAAGCAGATCATTGAAATTTGACACTCCTGTGAAAAATACAAAGGTGGAGGATGAAGTCAATCACATTGGAGGATTATCAGTTGACAACGATATTTTTGATATTCTTCCCGAGAATCTTCTGCAATCCGTAAGCCCACGGTGCAATCTTGCAATGCATTAATTCAATGAAGGAATGTCTTTCATCTTAGAATTTATTTCAGATTATAGAATTCATTGGCTATTTGGTGAAATTGGGTATACTGTATATCTAGACATAAATTTCATTATCCCTTTTTTGCATCAATGCAAAACATCAGACTTGGGGATCCAGGCAAGGTGTGTAGTACTTTAATTTTATGTTCGGCAATTGAAGTAATGGTCCACCTTAATTAAGTAGTCATGCATGGGATGCCTACTTGTAACTGAATAAAACTAATGATTAAAGACGGTGACTATATTCCTTTATCTGGGAGGCTTGTCAAAATTGATTTCTGAATGGCTAATATTGTAGCGTGTCCTTCAACAATTTCCCTGATATACAATTTAGTTGTACCACAAGGTAGCTCTACTGTTGTCATTTAGAGAGAATTTTTTTGATGAAAACGTCATTTTACTCATCTGATGCATGCTCTTGCTTTTTATCCCTTGTTGGAGAGGAACATAGTTAAATCCATACTCCACACAGAAAGGCTTGTGATTATATTTTTTCAAAATAAATTCAAATAAGAAACTGACTACTACTTTGCCTATCTGCAGATTAGAGAGAAAGAGAAGAAAACATTAGAGGAACAGGATCCAGCCATCTCACAAGCAAAGAGGCGGTATCAGATGATTGCCAGCTTACCTAAACTCTTTGACATGATTCTTTTCCTATTTCAGTCAATCAAGCGATCTGTTATGACAAAAGAGGAGCTTATGCACAGGATAGTGTGCAGCCACCTAGATATTGTTGATAGAAGTAAGCCTTGGTTCTTATCATCAGGCATTTTAAACTCTTTTGATGTTGTGGAAGCTCTGTTTGAGTTAACTCCTTTTGTCTTGTGTTTGTTCACAGGAGAAGTTGAAGAGCAACTTAAACTATTGCAAGAATTGATTCCTGAATGGATGTATGAGAAGTTGGCATCTAGTGGAGACATTCTCGTATGGTGAGCCTTTCGTCTATAATTTGTATGTTTTGTTGCAGGTTCTAGAGTTCCATTTAAATTATGATCCAAAGAATACAAGAATATATATTGGGTTTTTTCTTAGTAGTCCTATGTATTAGGAAGTGTATGTACAAATTTAAGGAGTTGTTTGACGTTACATCTTGTCCTCTTGCAGCATCAATAAGATATCAAGTCCGGAATTAATGCGTGCAAGACTGGTGGATGCGAAGTGAGAAAACAATCGATGTGAGAGAACAATCTATGGAAATTTGACATCCTTAAGTTAATTGAAAGATGCAGATTGTTATTGCTCAAGATGTCCTGTACATTTTGGTCTATTTGTAAATGTTTTTATTTCACTAAATATTGGCTCATGCCTCATCCATTTTAACCCCTATTACTTGAATGGAATTTTGATGTAATGAAATCCAGCTGGAAGGTTTCAATTTTTTGCTAACATAGATGGCTTGAGGAAGCAATGCTGTAACTTAAATGAATTTGCATTGTTGTCTTTTAGATGATTTGATCATGCAGTTCTGATTGAATTTTTAGACCAGTTGCAGAACTCTTGGGCTCCAACATTCAGTTTGCGCTGCGGGCAAAAATAAAAATAAAAATTGATATACTGTCTGGTAAAGTTTACAAATGTGACGTAAGTAATGCCCTCATGTTAGTTAAGCATTCTACAAAATCATACGACTGTGATCACATTTAAATTAAATATTAAGTTTTAAGGATTCATATTTTTTTGAACTTACATGATGAATTTATTATTAACCAATCAAAAATTCATAACAGTAATTCCCAGTTTTACATGAATTTCATAATTTTAATAATCAATTTATTATTATTATTATTATTATTATTATTATTATTATTATTATTATTATTATTTTTTGTTTTGATTGGAATGAAATATTAATGGGAATAATCACTTGTCAGAAATACAAACTTTAAAAAATGGGTGGGGCGAAGGGCGGGGGTTGGAATAATTGCTCTCCAACCCAATCATGTATAAAGCAAAATTGACAACTATAAGGGTCTGATTACACATTCTATGAGTGTTTTGTCTGAAATTCCAGAATTCACTTTGATTTCAGACTCTTATACAGATCATCAAGGATGGCTTCTACTGAGGTGGGAGATTGGCAGTTCATTTTGCTCAGGAGGCCACAGGTGTGTTATCATCTTTATAAGGTTTATTTCCGCATACACCAACTCAATAGCAAAAAATGATGCAATAGTCCTTTTAATCTTGGAAGTTGTAGGTCCTCTATGTGGCTTGATTACACACTTTGGATTCAAGTGTATGGCATGGTTTGTTTTTTTTCTTCCTTCTGATTTCTTGTCTTTAAGCTCTCTTTTTTATCATATTGTGCATTCTTGTGCGAATATTATGTTTTACACAGTTAGCAGCTACAAGATGATCATCATGATTATTGATCCTTCTCTGATGAATTATAGACGTGTATAGTATCTCCACCAGAGCCATGAGAAGCTGTGGCTTGAGTCTTCCATAGGTTACTCAAAACTTACATGCCTTGATTGCCACAGTTCTCAGTTTGCATCCTCTTTTTATTTATTTTTAATTTTTATTATGCATCTCTTCTTTTGTTTACTGAGATTGGCAAAGGGCTAGTGTTTTTTTCTTCTAGCATGTTTGCGTCTTGTGTTCTTAATCCTTTTCTTTAGAGCTTTTAGGCCATGTTTGATTCACAAGACTAATAATGAAGTATTAATAATATTATCAAATTAGTATGGTATTCACTATTCAATTGGATTAATAGGATAAATTATCCATTGGATTAATAATCCCACCCCTACCCCATTACTAATCATCCTACAAATTTGTTGGATTAATTATCCATTGGATTAATAATCTTAAACCAAAATGTTAAAACAAATATAAGATAATTGGACCCACGGATTAATAATCTCAATCCCATACTCTAATCCATCCAATCAAACATGCCCTTAATGGATGTTGGATGTTGGATATTGAATGTTCATTACTTTTTGTATAGATTTAAACAATGGCAAATTACAATGGTAGTCTTTGTACTTCATCTCTTGTGTCATTTTAATCCCTGTACTTTTAGTTGGCTTAATTTTGACTCCGAATTTATGATTTTGTCTTAATTTGATCTAATTAATTACAATTCTTAACATTTTTTTTATCAAAAATACACGCATAAGTGCCACGTGTCATATTTTTAAGGGCAAAATTATAAACTTACTCAACCGAGTCAGTTAATCTCAACCAATTTAGTGATAATTTTCTTAAAAAAAGTAACGATATTATTAATTGGATTAAATTGAAGCACAAGTTACAATTAAAGGTCAAAATTAAGCCAATTGAAAGTGTAGGGACCAAAATGACATAAGGTTAAAATATAGGGATTATTGATGTAATTTGCCCATTAAATAATTGATAGATTATTCACAAAAAAGACAAACTATAAGAGTTAGCCTAAAGAGTTAGTGTTTTTTAATTTTTTATATTGAATTAGTGTTAATTTTTGTTACTTTTGATTGTTTGTGAATATAATATTAATCTACGTAACAAATAACATTATATACAAAAAATTATTATTGTGTCCGTCTGTGTCTCCATTTTTTTGAAATTATCGTGTCTAGTATCTAGTGTCTGCATCGTGTCCGCATCGTGTCCATACTTCTTAGGTTACAATTGTTAGGTAAATGATGTTATAATTAGTGGTTGTTATATCATTCGTGTCTCAAGTGCACTATGGTTTGGCTTGTTGAAAGTGAGTCAATAGCCTAGGCTCGACCTCCTAACGAGAGATCCTGGACTCAAACCCTCCCAAAGTAAAGCTTACCCATGGAGTTATTCTCTCTGCCTTTGGATTTTATTTTATTTTATTTTGGCAAATTTATACGAAAAGCTGGATTGTAGGATTAATAATTTGAAACTTTTCCTAAAATAATTTTAGGATCGGACAACTCTAAGTTTAAGCCCCCCTAAAAAAAAGAAAAGAAAGGCTACTGCACATCTTTTCAATTTGGAAAAGTTGGAATAAATTTTGTGACATCTAACTCAACAAAGGTTTGTTTGAATCCTTTTACTTCTATGCTTTTTGTGATAAACAATGTTGACAAAATCCCTACAATGATTTTTAAACTGGGCTGACAGCATAGAATTTGGATTAAAGCATATTAGAGGT
The DNA here is from genome assembly GCA_036172215.1 of Camellia granthamiana. Taxonomy (NCBI): domain Eukaryota; kingdom Viridiplantae; phylum Streptophyta; class Magnoliopsida; order Ericales; family Theaceae; genus Camellia; species Camellia granthamiana. The sequence goes on from CM069914.1 coordinate 67,562,235, forward strand.
GTAATGAAGAGGTCAACCGTAGACAGTTAGAAACTAAAAACTTCTAAGCAAGTGTACCGAGGTGGCGACTCACTAATCTTATAGCTTAAGTATGGAGTCAAAATAAAAACATAGTCCTACATCAGACACACAATTGCCCTGTTTGGCAAGTTGTTTTTTTAGCTTTTTTGGCTAAAATAGACAATAAAGACAAAATAAGCTAAAATAGTCAATAAGACAAAATATTACATCTAATCTACAATTATTTCATTTTTTCTCTCACAACCATCAAATCAATTAAAAAAACAACGCAACTATTTTAGCTAGGCTAAAATAGTCAAAAAGTCAAATAGTCAACTAAAATAGCTAACTTCCAAAACAGAGTTTTTAGGAGTTAATAGAGACAGCAAAGTTGTGGTGTCAGTACAAATATAAAATATAAGAAGATTTGAGGAGTATGCCATCAGATATAAAACATATTTTTTTTGGCACCAAGCAAAGGTAATGTGAGCATTTCGCATTCTTCTCAGTTCCATAAGATGACACAAAACTGATTTCTGTCCATAGGTTTTGCCATTATCATGCTGAAGGTGTATTATTTGTAAAAATAAGTTTTAAAGTAATTTAAGTGTTGATGATGACAATTTGTATGACATTTTATTGTCCTTAATATATATAAAACGATATCTGTCCTTTCATCTATTAATGAATAAAATGAGGGTGATATGTAACCCTGGTTTACATCAAGAGTATTGTCTGCTATTTCATAAATTATAACTAGGTAAGTACACATTCTTGTCATAGGAATTGAAATATAATATTCTTTTTATTGTCAGTTTTATATTCCCTTTTCATAGGACCGTAGACAAAGATTAGCCAACCAGAAGTTAACAATGATAATATTGCCACTGTGGACCAAATAGGCCTTTCCAAATATATAATCAAATTAAAACACTACATCAATACAAGTAGTCCATTCTACTAGACCTAGACAGTCAATTATTTTTTTGATCAGCTTCTACGAGACAGTTCCTTTAACACAATCAATCAATATATATATATATACAGGGACAAAGCCGTACAATGGATGAGAGACCCAAGTTCTGTAAATCAGAAGCCTCTCTCTCTCTCTCACACACACACACATATTTTTGTTTCGTCTTGTTGAGAATAGAATATAAATAATAAAGTTGCCCCTCTCTCTAACATCTTAAGCTTTAAGATGAGTTTGTAATCAACCACTCAATACTAAATTAAAATACAATATGCACAACAGTACATTAGATGGAATCAGGTGATAGAATAAAAACCGAACAAATCAACTAGGTACTATGTATGTGGCCTGCAATTTTGTTGGCATGTGAATATTTTACAGATGAACATGTGCATTATTTTAAGTTCTTGGAATAGCCGCTCTTCCATCTCTCCAACTAGTGTCTTTGGCCCATTGATCACAAGTAGTTCAGCACACGCACACGCACACGCACACGCACATACACCCTCCGCATCTTCATTCTGAGTTTTTCACAATATTATGGCACTGCTGCGAATTCAGTACAAGAATGTCCTTACTCAAAATTTTTATCAAACATGCAAAATTTTAACTGAATGTCGTTCTACAGGAGATGGCTAGTCTTTTTGCTGCCTTGTCTTCCTAACCAGTCACTCTCAAAGGCTAATTTCTATAAATTATTGTTATCGTAACTGTCTTACAGCTTTGAAGGAGAATCCAATGGGAACTTAGAAAATCTCTCCTATTATATATTTCTATGATAAGGAGACACGGAAGATATCTACACAAAGTGAAGAGACTAGTGGAGAAGTTGGAAGGAAAGCTAGAAGGACGAGAGAGGACATGAGGCAAAGGGAACTATTAGAATTTAGAACACCCCAACACCCGTCTCTGGGGGCTAACAACTGGGGCGGTGCTTCTCCATTATTGGCAAGAGACATACCCAAGGAGGCCCTTGAACAAAGGTATGCAAGGCTCAACAGTGTAAGGACTCGCGATGAAATCTTTCCTGCTGCCAATGATGACTCCATTTACTTTCCTCAGGCTCAAGCCCCTAAACTTGGGTGTCCCCCCAAACCAACGCGCAGAGGATTTTTTGCAAAGTTGATATGGCGCCCGCGGAAGATGAAGACAATAACTCTAGGTTCGGGGTCAAAGAAGAGGAGATGGTTCCCTAAGTGGGACCCAACAAATAGATGGCCTCAAGGTTGGTGCTGATTTCACTTGGCATTCAAAAATCCATGAACTTTGGAGAATATACGGAGATGACTGTTGTTGTCAGTCACTAAGGAGAGGAAGAGAGAGAGAGAGAGAGAGAAGATTAGCCATCGATTCATCGGCTATTCTTATATCATTTTACTTGTATACTTGGTTATGATCATGCATTTTCTTAATGTAGCCAGCCAGTCACTTGATATTACAACAAGAACAAGCACTGCTGTGTTTACCATCAATGTTGTTATCATGATCAAAAGCATTGTCCATTGTTATAAATTTGAGTAAGATTTGAAGGGTGTGTTTTCTGGTTTCAAATCCAAGGAATAAAATGCTTGTATATATAGCTAGCAGAGAATTATTTTCCTTGCAAAACTGGTTATGAGAAAGTACAGGTGGAGCAACCTCTTTAATGGCGGGCCCTACTGTTGTGTGACTATCATTATTTGTAGGCAGTTTTTGATCCGTAAAATTTTTGCAATAATTTTTTTTTTTTCGTGTTGAAGATTGAGGAGGGGCTCTTGATTCCTCATTGTGACAAGTTAAATTTATTACTTCATTGGTTGAAATTCCAATGGTCCATTTACTGTGTTTATGATTTTGGTGCTTGAACTTGGTCACCCCCTTCCCGGGAACTGGGACATGTTTAAATTATTTAGAACCTTCCGGCACATACACTGTACTACTATGTCATGTGGCTTGAATTTTCTAGGACAAATTCGCAGAATAGAGACACTGTGCATAGATAGCAAAGTCCTAAATGACCACTGTTGTCCATAGTTGGGATTGGATATCAAACAAACTGACCTTGTGTTGCGTGGGCTCTTTGCATGGAAATGGAAGTTTGGTTAGTGCATTTCATATTTGTGAGTAATATGGGCTAACTATGACTTGGTGCTGATTCATTTTTGTGGTTGTGTCCTTCTGGACTTTGAAATCTGTCCCAATTTGTTTCTCCTGTACGGAAAATGATAACTTAAAAATAATATAAATTGCTTCATGTGGTTTTAGAGTTTGCCTAAAATATAAGTTGTTTCATGTGGTTCTAAAATTTATTTCGCACATTTCAAGTTTATAATTGCATAACAAATGATTCATTTTATCAAAAAATTATAAAGTCAATTAATAAATTTTAATGATATCATAAATATATTTCAATTAACAATTTAGGTAATTTTATTATTGTATAAGAAAAATGATTGATCCAACGAATTTGAGCTCGCCCGAATTACATAAGCTGAATATCCAGCCAGATGATCTGTCGGCGTCACCCTTGTCAACCGCGACTGTCACCCTTATCTACCAGTGTGTCCACTAACATCCGTCCGGATGACCAGCCTGTCGATTGCCCAGATGACCGGCAGGACAATCAATATGCACAAATGCGATGGATATAGCAATGCTATATTGTATAGGATATTAGTTAGAAATTTTATTTGAAAAATGTTTTAGACCCCTAAAATTCTCCCACAATTCAACCCATAATGTTGTGATTTGATAAGTGTTAATTTTGATTGGTTAGACACTCAATAATATAAGACTCACTACCTTTGTCATATCTCACTGTAGATGCATTTGTAGGTGTAAAATATGGGACTCTAGCATTATTGATTTTATTTTTTTGTTAATTCTATTCAATAAAAATATTATAATAAAGAGATATTTGTAATTTTCAGAATTATATGAGACAATTCATATATTAAGAAACTTAAGGATTTATTTTTTGGCGCAAAAAACTTAAACCCGGGTTGATGTATATATATCATTGCTCCGGTTCACTCCCACCACAAACACCGATCACTACCTGTTGTCAAGGAACACAGTTCAGGTCGTCACTTTCTCGCAGATCGACTCATCTCTCTCTCCCTCTCTCTCTCTGGTTAGTGTCTTCTCTCTCTCTCTCTCTCTCTCTCTCTCTCTCTCTATTTTGTTTTCATTTATATATTCATTGATGCATCTTATTTCAATAGAAAGATGTAGACGAAATTCGATTTGAGGGTTTGAATTCTGAGAAAACCCAGAGAAGAAGTATATAGGCTTTGCGCTTGTAGGACATTTTCTGCTTCTTTTAATTGATATATATATATGTATGTATATCAGTTTATATATTTTATACAGACACCATGGTTTGAATACAAGTGATGGTTGTTTAGGTTTTTCTTTTGATTTTATGTGTTTGATTCTGCAATCTGGATTCTTTTTTGTTTGTAGTTTGTTAGATTTCATTGTATAAGTTTTGTGTTTTGTGGACTTTCCCCTATATTTATATATATTGGCCTTGTTTGGTGCGGCTGTTATTAACTACCAAGAGGACTTAATTCCCAACAAATTCTATTAAAAATAAGTCTAATTAAAATCTACACTGAAATTTTTTTTTTATGCTGTCGCTAAAAATTGATAATTAGTAACTTTTTTTTATTGTTTATGAATTGTCGCTAAAACTTATAATTAGTGACTTTTTTTGTGACGAATTTTTCAAGCTGTCACTGAAAGTTAAAAATTAGTAATATTTTTTGTGACGATTTTTTTTAAATTGTCGCTAAAACTTATAATTAATGACATGTTTTGTGACATTTTCAAACTATGATTGAAAATTAACAATTAGTGACGTTTTTTTATAGCGTTTCATAAAAAATATCATTAATTATCATAACACCTATTGGATAATAAGTCCACTTATTAAAACTTACATATAAATCTCCCTTATATTATTCAAGATCTCTAGTTTTCCTGCATTGCTCTGTATATTTATTTGCTAAATTCTCTTGCTTTTGGTGTTGGGGATAATTAAAGTTTTTTTTTTTAATTTTATATTATTTATCTATCTATACTATTATATTCTATTATATAAAACAAACATCGGGCTATTCTATTATATAAAGCAAACGTTGGAGTTGGTGTGAATGTCACAATTTTTTATTTCAAAAAATTCCCGTATGAGCAGTTAGATAAAGGCAAAGGTAGTTATGTTCTAATTTCAACTTTATTTATTTATTTTTAAACCTTCTAAATGGTTGATCTTTTCAGATTCATGAAACTTTGTAGTTTTTAGATTCTAATTCAATCATACGCTTTGCAGTCTTATTTTGCTGAAAGAAAATGATCAGTGCTTGCATTAGATCCAATGACTTATATTTGAGCAGGAAAATTGTTTAAGAGCTCTAAAACTATGAGCTCTAATAACTCTAAATACACTGTAGCTCCAATTGATTTGATGTTTTGCTCTTTGTTTTTTTTTTTTTTTTTTTTTAATTTCCTGCACTGCCAGCTCATTAGAGCTGGCTTAGTGCTCTCTTTTTAGTGGTATATATCACCACTGATTTGAGCAGGCCCAAAACATACGATCGAGAACCCAAAAAAAAAAAAAAAAACAGAGAGAGAGAGAAGACAAACAATAGGTTTGATCTCCAAACTTGCAATTGAAAAAACATTAACAGATTGAGAAGTTAGGTTTAAAATTGGAAATTTAGGTTTTTGATTTGGGGCTTTTCAGTTGTGCAAGTTAGGGTTAAAAAGCATACTTACACTTTCCTTCGTTCAACATATAATTCTACCTCTCCCCATCTAGAATTTATTATGCTCTTGTTTTATTCAAAAGTATGTTTCTGGATTTTATTGTTACGTTTGTTAGTTTATTTATTATGTTAATGGTATTTTTATTGATGGAATTTTATTTTTTGGATTTTCTACCTCTCCCGACCTAGCATCTAAACATTTTCTGTTCCATCTGATTCACTCCCACCAACAATTAAAGTAAATTTAATCTGGTTCTGGATATTACCAATGAATAGGTGGCAATTAAAAGTAATTTTGCTTTCCCACCTCAAGAGGACTGAAGCAAAGGAATTCCCCTCGTTATTTTGTTTTGGTGATGGAGGCATTAGTCTGATATTGTGCCAACTACCTTTAGAAACATGAAGTCTATTTTTACACTTGTTATGTCGTTTTGTATTGATTTTCTTTATATATATATATATTTGCACAGCATTACTCTTGGGAAGACATATAACATCAGTTGAGCATAGGTTCAAGAGATCAAAATTTAGCATCATTTGACTTGTAAAATTGGGAATGTGTAGCTTACTTTTAATGTACCCAAAAAAAAACCCTTCTACAACATTTATCTTTTCTTTTCCTCCCCTTTCTCCTTAATTAAAAGAGTGGATGTTTTTTCGCCCAAGCAAAGAGCTCATACATGAAATTATATCACAGTGCCATTATTATTTAGTGTTTTTTGGTATTAGTATTTACACCGATTTATCTTTTAAGGTATATGGTACATTGAAATGGAACCCAATAGTGTTGAGAATGACACTACTAAAAAAATGGCCTTTTGCTGCCATATAATTGTGACCACCTAATTATCAGTCGCAAATAACTAATTTTTTTTTATTTTCTTCTATTTAATTTCCCCTTCTCTTTATATTTGCCCTAGCCGTTGACAATGATCATTCTCTTTCTCCTCTCTCTCTCTCGATCTCGATCTCGATTTGACAGTGGTATGAATCTCTCACTCTCTCTCTCTCTTTCGTCGCTCTCGCTCTCTATGTCCCTTAATCTTGTTCTCTCTCCTTGTTGTTCTTCTCAATCTTGTGCTCTTTTTGTTTCTTATATTCTAAAAATGCAATTAGCTTGTCCCGATTCTTTCGAACTCGATCATTGAAGGCAATGTTTTAAAAATCGGACCGATGAGCAAACCAGAAAATGGATCGGGTAGACGGGTCATCGGTTCAACCGTCGGGTTGAACCGGAATTGAACCGTGATATAATAAATATATTAAAATTATATTTAAATAAAACTATAAGTAATAAATTTATAAATTAAAAAAATTAAAAAAATTTAATTATCTTAAATATTTCTCCTAATATTTTTTTTACTAAAAAATATTATTAATATATTATAAAATATTATTAATTTTAATTTTGAAAGAGGAAATCAGATATTCAATATTCCCTCCATATGATTTTAATTCAAATAATTTGATTGAAAGAAGAGCAAAAATTTTGGAGTGATATCAAAATTTCAAGTCTCCCTCCAATAAATTTGATTGAATCCCACATTGATTTCTTGAGTTTTTTTTGAAGAATTTTTTTTCTTATAAATAAGTAGAGACTTTTACAATAATTTCAAGCTCTTAATGGATTCCTCACAAGAGGAGACCCTTGAAAGAGAGTTTCTAATTAAAATTTTCTTATATTCTGATATATATATATATATATAAAATAACAAAGAAAGAAAGAATAAAAAAAGTTAGAAGAAATAAAAAAAAAAATCCAAAATTTTCAATTTCATTGACCCAGCGAATTGTCCCCGGGTCGACCGATTCAACCGCCGGTTTTCCCGGTTCTCTCTAAATAGGCCGGCTTTTAGTTTCGAACGGTTTAGAGGGTTTATCCAGACTGGAACCCTGACCGGCCAAATAGGCCGGTCTAGAGCTTTCAAAACCATGATTGAAGGTACGTTCTCTCTCTCTCTCTCTCTCTCTCTCTCTCTCTCTCTCTCAAGTTTCTTTCTCTGTTTCTTCTTGTTTTCGGGTTTGAATCTGCACCTAGGGTTTCGATTGAGTTCAAGGTACTCTCTCTCAGAAATTCTTCTCTCTATTTCTATCTTCCTTCGTTTCTTCTGATTTTGTGATTTGAATATGCTCCTAGGGTTTGGATCGACAGATGGCAATATTCAAATTTGATGATTTCTATTATTCGATGAATGGAATTCAATTTTATTTCTTCATTTCAAATTTTTTTTTTTTTTGTTGCTTCCAAAGCCTGAAAAATCAGCATGTTTTTGTTTTGTCTGATCATATTTCGCCATTTTGCCTTTGTTTATCTGCTTAGAAATTGTCGGAAACTAAAATTGAAGAAATTGAGTTTTATTCTTTAGCTTTGTTTTTAGTCCCTTAGAATGAAAATTAAGATGACAGTTTTACGCTGTACATTTTTCTAATGATATTTATAGTTTTTGCCTCTGTTTTGTTGCTGAGAAAATGCTGGAAAAGAAAAAAAATATGCAGTAAAGTTGTTGACAAATTCTCATGAGATACAGAAGTTTTTGAATTTGCAGGGCCTTATATGGTGATTATTGGTTTAGATAAGGTATATGATAGGTTTCCTAGATAGCATTAGGAGCTGCTAGATAGATATAATGTGGATAGTTTTGGAAAATAAAGGAGTATTAGTTAGATATGTTGATGTAATTAAAGAGATATATGTATATCTGAGTTGTAACTATTCTTTAAATAGAGGAGAAACATGTGAATTTCTAATAGTAATAGGTTTACATAAAAAAATCAGTACTAAGTCCTTATCTTTTTGCATTAATTATAAATGAATCTATTAGGAACATTCAAGAGGATATCGTATTATTTGTAGACTGTATAGTTTTAGTTGATGACATAAGAGGAGTAAACTTCGATATAGAATTGTGGAGAGAGAATTTAGAATCTAAAGAATTTAGGTTAAGCTGGATTAAGACAATTGTTTGTACACTGCTTCAGGATTGAAGTCCTATTCCTCCACCTGATAAATCTGATTTTGTTTGAGCACTCTATTTCAGGGGGGAAGTGAATCCTACTCAGTGTGAGGCCCTTACTATGGTTTGTGCTTAGGTAAGGCTTATTGTCTTATTCTGGTTTACTTGCATGATAAACATTAATTAGAGAACTCAGTAGTAAGAAACCATGTTGTCACTATAGTGGGTGGATGAAATTTCCATTTTGAGCTTAATATATTGAAGCCTATGTTTGCAAATGCTCTTCTACATGTAAGTCCATTTAGCATTTTGAAATTTCCATTTGAGCTTAATATATTGAAGCCTATGTTTGTTTTAAGTTTTTAATTTGATTAATTTTTTTTTATATAAATAATATTGTCAGGTGGAGAGTTTCAGACCAACATCACCAGATTTACATTGCCAATTCGTGTGCTTGCATTTAATAAATCTGGTAGCATGTTGGCAGCCGCTGGTGATGATGAGGGCATTAAACTTATCAATACTATAGATGGCTCAATTGCAAGGGTTCTGAAAGGACATAAATGGTCAGTCACTGGTTTAGCTTTTGATCCTAAAAGAGAGTACTTGGGTTCACTTGAGTCGGTTGGTACAATATATATTGGGAACTCCAATCTGGAATAGCATTACACACTCTCAAAGGCATAGCTCCTGACAACTGGTTTGGATTTTTCTGTCATGAATATACTTTGCTGGAGTCCAGATGGTGAGGTGTTAGTTGTCCCTGGTTTGAACCTAATATATCTGGTAGTTTAAGTGATCTTGGTGAAGATAGCCATGATGAATCTGAACCACCTAGCAGAAAAAAGATTGCGAAAACAATCTGTATATAGTGACGATTTTGATGAAGAGATTAATGATGATTTGAGTTTGCTTCCAAAATCCCCGAAAAAAAGCCTCTCATAGTCGAAAGGAAACAATGGAAACGGGGAAAGAGGTACAAAAGAGCACAATTATCTCAGTAGGGTCAAAAATGCATGAGGCTTTTCAACCAGGTTCTACTCCCATGCAGCCTGGAAAAATGCGCTTTCTCTGTTACAACATGGTTGGAAGCATAACCACCATTGAACACGATGGATACTCCCATATTGAGGTATCCAAACTGTTGTTTCATTTTATCATTTGTCTTTCTAACTTTAATATATAATAATGATGTTATGGTGCTTTTGTTGCTTAATAAGTGAGGCAAGAAAAAAGGTAGGTAATTTTAACCAGTCTATATTATGTAAAGAGAAAATTGAAAGCATGGAGAAGCTGTATTGATAACTCCGTTGATGCTTGTCAGTTGTGATATACCCTTTAGGATTCAAATAGAAACCTATGAAGCACGGACACCTCTCCGAGGGCTCCGTACCAGTGTCAGACATGGACACGCGGTGGACACGTGTCCGACACGCACCAGAGAGTGTCCTATTATTTTATTTTATTTTTTTTGAAGACAGACACGTTCTGGACACATTCTGACACTTGCGGGACACCTTGGGGGTGAATTTCAGAATTTACAAAACATCTTTGGGGTTGATTTGTAAAAAACCAAAAATGGAACCATATCTGCCCTAAATCGAAAAAGAAAGTGAGAAAGAAGAGAGAGAGAAGACGAAGAGAACAGAAGAGAAGAGAGACCTAGTCGATTTTCGGTGGTCGGTGGTCGGTCGTCGCTCCTTGTCCATCGCTGGTCGTCGCTCATCTAAGGTACATCGCTGATCTTCTTCGTCCTTCTTCTGCTTCGATCTTCTTCGTTCTTCTTCAGGTTCGATTTTCTTCTTCTTTTCCTCCGATCTCTCTCTCAGTCAATGTCTCTCTCTCAGTCGATGTTTCTCTCTGTCTCTCTCTGTCTCATTTTATTTTATTTTTTCTTTTCTTTTATTTTTTTGTTTATATGCTGTGTAGTCTCTCTCCCTCTCTCTGTCTTCTATTTTTTTTGTTTTCCTAATTTCATTTTATATTTTTTTTTCACTTTGTGCCTCTCATTTTAGTATATATATATATTTTTTATAGTTAGTTTTGTTAATTTTAATAATGTGTGTTTATTAATAATGTTATTTTGTATTTTTTTTTAACTTTTAATGATTTTTTTAATTATTTTATGACATATAATAAATAAAATTAATTATATATATTGAACGTGTCCCTAGCATGTCATGTCCCCCATTTTTTGAAAATTTACGTGTTCGCGTGTCCGTGTCATGTCTGTGTCCGTGCTTCATAGATAGAAACCATATGTACTAAAATATACTAAGTTCATAATCGAATCAAATCAGATCCCATTTGACGTAATCTTAAACTGAATCAAGTGTGCACCTGATGAATTCAATTTTAATTCAGTGAAACATTTGTCCTATACATAAGACACCGATGATGGATTGTTGTAGGCCACTCACATTCATGCAATGCTACTAATAAAAGATTCTATATTATGGGCTAGGAGTACATTATAATTTATATTTCATTGTCGCTATGACAATTTACCATTTCACTTCCCTATTTATGAGATGGCTTTGAGATTGCTGGCAATGAATTGATGTATCACTCTTAAACCCGTATTAATTACTAATATTATCATATAACAGATAGATTTTCATAACACCAAAAGAGGCCCCCGAGTTCCGTCAATGATTGATTACTTTGGTTTTACAATGGCTGCACTAAATGAAAACGGAAGTGTGTTTGCAAATCCATGCAAGGGTGAAAAGGGCATGAGTACTCTCATGTATCGTCCCTTCAGTAGCTGGGCAAATAACAGTGAGGTTGGCTAGTTTTTTTTTTTTTTTTTAATAATATTTCTTGTGTTTGTGGTTTACTCTCATGCTTCAATATCTGCATCCTCATAACTAGACACAACATCTACAAATGTAAAATTACCTTCTTGAAAAAACTATGGGGGAGCTTCACCATTGCTGACTGTTAGCTAATGCAAATCCAGTGGTCTATGCGTTTTGAAGAAGTGACGGTTGTGGCACTTGGTACTGCTTGGGTAGCTGCTGTTACAAGTCTTAATTTTCTTCGCATCTTCAGTGAGGGTGGCTTGCAGGTTTGTCATATAAAATTATTTATCTCCTCACGTTTTTTTGAAATGAATCCATGATCATTTTAGTTCTTGTATGAAACTGTGTTTTAGTTCTTGTATGGTTATAGCCATCATCTGTACATGTTGAATCAATCTTGATAGTTTTGGAAGCAGCCACTTCGAAATGAAGTGTTTCTTGGTAGTTTTTTCTTTTTATACTTTGAGTTGCTATTCCAAGCTGTTCTCTTATCCACTATGTGGAAAACATTCAATTTGCAGGATGTAGATTGGATAGACTGGCTGGCAAGGTTTTAAAAAGCAGCCGCAACCATTACGTAACGGTTGTGGTGGTTATCGCCACCCATTACGGCCGCTTTTGCAGTGTGATTGAGATTCACAAGTGTGTCGGCCGTAGCGGTCGTAACGGTGCCGTAACAGCTGTAACGGCCTGTTACGCACTGTTACGTAACGGTTCCGAACTACTTCTTTTGAAAAAACACAAAAAAAAAGCTGAAAATAGGGGAAGAGGGATAGAGAGAAGAGGGAAGATGAAGAACATGTTATTGATTTGTTGAAGTTGTAAGACCTATGCTATTCTATTCAGCTGCTATCACTTAACCATTTTGTTTGTGTGTGTCTATCTATATATTGTTCGAAAATAATAATAATAATAATAATAATAATAATAATAATAATAATAATAATAATAATTAGTGTGGTCATTATGTATTTGGCTTTGTTAAAATATGTATATATATATTTAGGATTTTATTTATTCTCTTACTTTTGTCATTGTTTATCTTATGTATAATAGTTAGTGATTGATTTTTTGAATAATATAAAGTCATTAATTATTAAAATAAAATGTAAAAAACTCAGTTTATAGTGACTTAAAAATATGAAATATATTGAATCATACTTAAAAATTTACAAAAATTGATCAATATTTATTTTAAACCCAATAAATATGATCATGGGAAAAAAATATGTGTATCGGTAAGTTTTTTTCAAATTGTGCGAAAAATAAAAAAATTCACGATTCCGATTATTGCAACCGTTACGCTATGGCCTTTACCTCCACAACTGCAACCGCGCCACCGCCACCGTTACGGCGACCGCAACCGCTTTTCAAAACCTTATTGGCTAGCTTTGCAACATATTAATCTCTGTGCAGGATATGGATTGTTTAAAATCATGGCTCTCCTAAGAATGGTGTACAGATCAATTAGAGTCAAAATGTGGTAGTAACCATTTCGTGGCATAGATAACTTAGCTAACAAAAGAGTCTCTCTCACTTTAGCATGCAAGAGCATGATACCAATAGAGGAGTAAGGAATGTGGTCAAAGAAAAGCGAAGAAGCAATGTAGAATATGAAGAAGAATAAGAGTAATAATAATGAAGATGTTCCAAAGCAGAAAGAGCGTCACATAGTTTCATGGTCTCAAGAGGTCACTTCTCCATTACTCCCTCTGTTTTGTTCTCTTAATCGCTTGACTGGTTGGTTTGTCTGATATTCAATGCATAGATTACTTGACTTGTAGAAGGATGATATACTTCGCGAGCAATTCATATTCATGGAACTGAAAAGTATAGATTTTCTAATCAATTTTCATGTTTGTAATATTGATGTGATTAGAGGCCAGTGTTGATGAATGAAATTGATGGCTTTTATTGGAATGTATGTTTGCCGTTCGCGTATCATTGTATCAAAATTCAAGGATGAAACAACCAGACAATGCTGAAGAAGGTTTAAACATAGCTTTACCTATGGCCTGAATGCAAGTTATAAACTTAATATTCCCAAATATGAAAGGCATATTATGTAAATCTAGTTACATGAGTTTGTAGAGGCATGTGCTTGTATCATGGCTTATGAAAGGCATATTATGTAAATTTGGTTATATTATCGAGATTTTTTAAAGAACTTTGTCAGGTGCTTATGCTTGAAAGAATTGATGTCCGAAGTTTATAATAAGAAATTATTTGCAGCAACAAAAAAATTGTTACTAAAAAACTATTATTGTACTATTTATAAATGTCATTGAAAACTATTTGCGTCGGTAACAAAATGGTCGCCAAAAAACCTGTTAGTATTTTTTCTTTGTTTTTTGTGACGGCAAAATAGTTGTCATCATAAGTAGTTTAGGTGGTCGCAAATAATTTGCGACTGCTGCTTTGTCGTCGCAAAAAGTATTTGCCACCCCCATATTCGCGTTCCCCATTTGCGGTCGAATGGGCAGTTGCAATTTTTATTATTTGCGATGGTTTGGGACGGTCGCAAAAAGTGCTTTTTCTAGTAGTGTGAGTTGGGTGATTCTAGTTGGAAGCCTAGAGTTGGCATGCAATTTGATACAGAACAAGGGGCATATGATTTGTACAATGCTTATGGAGGAATGGTGGGCTTTTGCGTTAGAAGGGCCTATCTTAACAAGAAAAATGAGGGCCATATCAGTTCAAGGCTATTTGTTTGTAATAAGGAGGGGTTTCGAGTGGTTGACAAGCGAAATCCTTTGGCCAAAAATCTTAGGCAGGAAGTGAGGACTAGTTGTAAAGCCTGACTTACCATTAAGTGGGATAAGCGTATTAGGAAATTTGTTGTTAGTGATTTTGTTGAACAACACAACCATCCCCTTGTACCACCATAATGTGTCCATATGTTACCATCCCAAAGGAAGATTTCTACTTCACAAGCTACTGATGTAGAACTAGCCAAGCAATCTGGAATCTGTCTTAGTGCTTCATTTGATCCCATGGGTAGGCACGTTGGTGGAAGGGAGCTTGGATTAAAAAAATTATTTGAGCACTAAGAGGCAAAAAAGTTTAGCTTATGGGGAGACAAGTAGCGTGCTACAATTTTTTTGTGAAAAAAAGATTGGAGAATCTGTCTTTGTTTTTTTACATGGTCCAATTAGATAATGAGAAGCAAATCACCATCGTATTTTGGGTTGATGCTCAGATGATCATGGATTATAGATAGTTTGGTGATGTAATTACTTTGACACCACATACAAGTTAAATAGTGAACATAGACCATTTTCTTCTTTCATTGGGTTTAATCATCACAGTGAAACAGTTGTACTTGGTGCGGCTTTAATGTATGATGAGACCGTCAATTCTTTCATATGGCTTTTTAGAGCATTCTTGGAGGTGATGTCAAACAAGGCTCCAAAGACAATTTTTACAGACCAGGATAATGCAATAGCTAAGGCCATAACTGTTGTGATGCCTGACACAAGCCACTGTCTTTGCACATGGCATTTGATGCAAAATGCATTAAGGCACATAAATTACATCTTCAAGGATAAGGGAGTCCATAGTGTTTTTCCAAAATTTATGTATGAAATTGAGGATAAAGAGAAGTTTACGTTGGCATGGGAGGAAATGCTTGATAAGTATGAAGTGTGGGATAATCATTGGTTGAAGTTGATATTTGGGGTAAAGGAAAAATGGGGTTGGCCACATGTTAGGTCATTGTGGGGTGTGGGAATGAGTAACACCCAACTTAGTGAATTCTTGAATGCTTTCTTAAAGAATTACATTCGGTGTGATTATAATTTAATGCAATTTTTCATGCATTTCGACTGGGTTATTTGTGATATTTGGTACAAAGAGTTGGAAATGAAATATGCTTTATGCCAAAAGTTGCCAAGGGTGACAATCAATGTGAAGATGTTGAAGCAAGTGGGGGATTTTTACACTAACACAATTTTTGAAGAATTTCAAAAGGAGTTTTTCAAGTACCTTTAAGCAAGCATAGAAGACACTAGACATAATGGCGAGATTCCTGTGTACATAGTTCTTGATGATGATGGCAGAAAGGCGAGGAAGGTGAGGATAGAGAAGGATGGTTCAGTTTTATGTAGTCATTGTTTGAAAGTGCTTAGAGAAATAATGAAGATAAAGGAGCTTCCTTCACAATATATCCTCAAGAGGTGGACTAAAAAAACGAGAGTCGAAAATGTGAAAGATAGTTGTGGGCATAATATTAAGGTTGATGTCAGATTGCATCAAACCTCACATTATAGATCATTGATCATCATATTTAAAGCTCTAGCATGTAGCTATGAAGCACAAACACCTCCCTAGGGCTTGCATATCAGTGTCGGACATGTGTCGAACATGGACACACGTCGGTTGGACACGCTGTGGACACGTGTCCGACACTCTCCCTAAGGTGTCCCCTTTTTTTTTTTGAATTTTTTTGCAATCAGACATGTTTTGGACACGGTCGGGCACATTTCAGACACTGCGTGGTACAAAACCTAATTTCTGAAACTTCTAAATGGGGCCAAACTGTAAAAAACAAAAATTGAAAAAGAAGAGAGAAGAGAATCGAAGAAGAAGAAGAGAAGAATAGAGAAGAGAGAGAAGAGAAAGAAGGTGAAGAGGAACCTGAATTGGTGAAGAGCCAATTGAAGAATAGATCAAGGTATATCCTTCATTCTTCTTCGTTGCTTTGTTTTCTTCCTTTTTCAGTTCGCAGTTCGTCTCTCTACGTGTGTGTCTTTCGGCTCTCTCTCTCTCTCTCTCTCTCTCTCTCTCTCTCTTACTTTGTCTCCTCTCTTTCTCTCGCTGTTTCGCAATTCGTCCCTCTATCTCTTTATTTTCGTCTCTCTCCCTCTGTTTTCTGGGTCTCTGATCTATGTTCATATATATATATATATTATTCTCTCTTTGAGATATTAAAAATATCTTCTTCTTCTTTTTTTTTTAATAACAATTTTATTATTATTATTATTATTTATATTTGAACCCCTCTTTTTTTCTCTCTTTTTATTTTTTTTCTATTTTTTGGGGTATTCTTGTTTGCTTAACCTTGAACATATATATAGAACTAATTACTTTTATTAGTTAGAAAAAATTAATTTGTTGAATGTGTTTATTAATTTTATGGTTTTATTGAAGGAAAAATTACTCATAAATCCCATTTTGGTAAATGTTACTCTAGTTAGTCTTAAGTGTTTTTTCTTAAACCATTTAGTCCTTTTTATTTTTGGTATGATATATGTTTTTGATATATTGTATATGGAGTTTACATTTTTACCCATATTGATTTCATTTTGCAGATCTCCTAATCTCTCCAACAATGTTCGCAATCAGAACAGCCATAGGAGAAACCTTTGGAAACTGTTCACAACATATATAAATATATATATATAAAGAGAGAGATTCAGAGAGAGATGGAGATGCCGATCTAGAACTTGAACTTGAAGACGAAGAAACGATCTAGACGAGGTGGCGCCAGCAGAGGAGAAGGAGAAGCTGAGGCGGCATAGCCGTGGGGAGCCATACCAGCGACGTTGTTGATGTTTGATGTTTACTGATGATGTTGTTGATGTTTGATGACGTTGAAGATGTAGTTGACGTTGCTGTCTCTTTCTCTCTCTCTCTCTCTCTCTCTCTCTCTCACACAGGCCATCGTAATTTCTATTTAGACTGGGAAAATGGGATTATGATTTTTTAGAGATTCCATTTGTATCATCTGATCTGGAAGGTGGGTGTGGTCTTAATTGTATATTAGGGCATGAAAATCTGCAAGGGGATTTGCTCTGAATCTTTTATCCTCGGCTCCACCATTGTTGATTGGTCCGTTTTCAATGAATTGGCTTCAAAATCCCACATTTTAATTATATTCTATTTGGGTTTTTCTTTCTGGGTTTGGATATATATATACATATATATTTAATCTTTCTCTTCGTTCTTGGTGGGTACACTTCATTAAATAGTTTATTGATGTTGTTGATGTTGTATATGTTTTTAATCTTTAGTGACAATGTTTGGGAACTGTTCACTGATGATGTTTGATGTTTCACAATTAATGTTGAAGATGTAGTTGATGTTGATGATGTTTGATGTTCACAATGTTGATGATATAGTAAGCTTGATGATGTTTGTTGATGTTTGATGATGATAATGTAGTTGATATTTGATAATGTTCACAATGTTTTGGTGATGTTGATGATGTTTGATGATGTTCACAATGTTTGATGATGTAGTAGATGTTTGATGATGTTGACGATGTTGATGACGTTGTTGATGTTTGATGACGTTTGATGATGTTGATGATGTAGTTGATGTTGCTGATGTTCAGAAAGGAGGGAAATCATAAAAAGGCCTATAGTAAGCTTTTTGGGTATTTTTGTCATTACAACATCAGTAAAAACTTACATTTGCCCTCCATCAAAAAAATATTACGTGTTAAATAAATGGGTATATACGTAATTAATATTCAAATAGAACTTATTAGTCTACAAAATAAAAGGCAGGACCAAATGGTTTAACAAATTAAAACTTGGGATTTATTGGTGTTTTGCCCTTTATTGAATGTGTTTATTAATTATATTGTTATTGTGATTTCATAGGAATTTTTTATTCTTAAATATGGCATTTGATGTTAAAGTAGTGAAATGTATGTTTCTTTTCATTTTTTTAGTGTTATTTTACATTTTTAATTACCTTCCAATGAACTTCTTCTTCTTCTTCTTCTTTTTGCCATCTAATTTTAGACATATAATAAATAAATAAAATTATATATATTGAACGTATCCCCAGCATGTCGTGTCTCTTGTTTTTTGAAAATTTACGTGTCCGCATGTCTATGTTCGTGCCTCATAGGCATGTAGAGCTTCTGAAAGTGATGAAACATGTAACTTGTCAGTAGTGAAAGCATATGAATTAAGTGCAAGCATTGAAAGCGTGTTAAGCACAAAAATTGATACTTAGCTTGGAGGTGGTAATGAACAAGAAAGCCCTTCCAACACATGCCCTAAAAGCTTTGAAGTGGATGGCGTGGCGAATACAAATGTGGTTCAAGCAAAAGGACTCAATAAAAGCGAATAAAAGGTTCATTGGAGGTTGCGTTGGCAGAGAGGAGAATAAGTAGAAATGTTTCCACGGGTGTCCCTCAACCTCCACCTTATTTTTTCACGAGTGCTCTTCAACTTGCCAGAAGTTTTCCTCAACCTAAAGCTTCATTTGCCACGGGTCCTCCCTCTCAATTTATGTATCCCACATATAATGTGAGTTAGTTTAATATTTTTTTTAAAGTTGATTCGTATTTCACAATTATTTCTTTTAATTGATATATGTCTGTATTGTTGCAGCCAAGCAATATGCCTTTTTCAATGCCATTAATGTATTCCGTGCATGCAAGCTATCAAACATTACTTAATAATGCAAGTGGTTATGAGGTCGGGTTACTAGACTCACAAGCCTCGAACAGTTCTGCATGTAGTTAGGTTTATAGTAGTTTTTTTATTATTATTTTTCTTTGATATACAACTATTCTCTTTTTAATGTTAAGTTCCATTTTGATATTTATTTTAGGCGCCACGACATCATGGGGATGGGGATGGGCATGATCATGTGGATGACACTTAGAAAGCAAATCATTAGGATGAATTGTAATGACAATTTTATCTTTGGTTGTATATGGAGCAAAAATATATATTTTGTTCCATTTTTTTGCTGCTGAAAACTCTAATGTATTTATGAATGTATTTGAAATGATTGGCTAAATAATTGTATCTTGAAAGCTCATTTTAATTGAAAAGTTGAAGTTTATGATGAATGGTCAACGCTATTGACAGTTGAATCAATTCCATTATAGAGTTGTACTGTTGCTGAGTATTTTTTGAACTCCTTTGATGCACTGGAAAGTTACAAAAAGGGCCTTCAAAAATAGTATAACCATGGATGATGCCTGTAAGTGCTATAAATATAGAAAATCCTTGAGGCCATGTCAGTTGATTTAGCTCAGGTGCTGGTTGGTTGGTCCAGAATGGTATTTGAGTTTGGCTCATTTAACCCTTTCAATTCGACAAATATGTGATTGTCAGTGCCATTTGGATTTACATTTCATTAATGCTTTCAACATCACCAATAGGCATGCTAACAACCTATGAAAAGTGCATATAAGGAACAAATCTACTTGGGTTCATCAATCTGAAATGTAAATCTTCATTACTGTAGGTACTTGGTGTAGTGGTAAATGAGATGATTAATATGGTTTCTTAAGAAGAAAACAAGAAACATACAAGTATAAGCATAGAGTTGTAACATTATCCATATTCCGAGAGCATGATTTCGATAATCATAGATCATAACATGACTCAAATTAATTTAGAAATACATGTATCCATTACATTACAATGGAGTAGTGCAACTTTTCAGAGTCTCAAATCTCCACAACACAATCACTTTTTTGCTTTTTTCCCTGGACTTTGCAATCATCTTTTTTTACCTCACCATTGGATAAAATTAGTTCTCCAAGTAAATGCATGATATTACAATTTTTGTCCCTTTCCTCCCTTTATTAATGCATTTCATGTTGACATTATTGAACCTGAAAGAACAATACTGCTACTTATGGTTGAACAATAAAACTTCAAATGAATTTTTTTAACTATTTAAAAGTTCATCAACAATCCATGAGATGAAAACCAAAAATCAACTTACAAAAATAAAACTGATTTCCAACTTTTCTTTTGCATTTCTGTTTGACAACTTCAATTTGAATTCTACTAGTGTGGGTCAATTGGACAGATAATCGACCCTGGTGTCAACCCAATAGAAGGCAAATTTGCTATGGACAATAATAGTGTATGACTTCGATAATATTGATATTTAACCAAACCCAAACAGTTCACAATCTGTCATGTGGTGTTTAAACTAGTAATATATAGAACATTGATTAGAAATGAAATCCATATTCAAATTCTCAAATCAAAAGCAGCCTAATGTAAACATGAGTATATAAATCTGAATGTTAGAAAGCCAACATCCCATTCTACAAAAACACTTTAAAGTTCAAATAGCGACGTCACAAACTCAAACATGCTACCAGGCAAAAGAATAATCCAAACAATAGAATACAATATAAATTTAATATAGAGCTTCAGTGTTGCAGGTTAAGGCAGAGCCCGGATTCTCGGCCGCCCTTCCTTGCAGCCCCCAAAACGACGTCGTTTTGGAGGCAAATTTTCAACAAAAAAAAAAAACACAGAGGAAGAGGGAGGAAGGAGCAGAGGAAGAGGGAGGAAGGAGGAGGGAGAAGGAGGAGAAGGAGGAAGGGAAGGGCCGGACTGGAGGGGGCCATAATCACAGGGGGAGGAGGAGGCGGAGGCGGGGCCGGACGGCGGTCGGAGCTGCTGCGACGAGCGACGGCGGGCAGGGAGGCTGCGACGGCGGGCGGCGAGGCGACGAGCTGCGACGGCGAGCTCGCAACCTCCTCCCTCCTCCTCCTCCTCCTCCTCCTCCTCCTCCTCCTCCTCCTCCTCCTCCCTCTCCTTCCTCCCTCTTCCTCTCCTTCCTCCCTCTTCCTCTACGTTTTTTTTTTTTTTGAAAATTTGCCCCCAAAACGACGTCGTTTTGGGGGCTGCAGGAAAAGGCCTCCGAGAAGGGCGGCCGAGGATCCGGATTCGTTAAGGCAACCTCGGAAAAATCAAGATATAGACATATATCTGTACACAGCTAAAGAAACAGTAAGCCTCAGCTCCCAAAATAACAAACACTCACTTGCCCAAAAAAGCCAAACCCACAGTCACATCAAATCAATCACATCAGATTCATACCAAAAAAAAAAAAAACATATACTCAAATTTGAAAGAGAACAAAAACGAGTACCAAGTTGGCTTATTGGATCACAAACAGAGGAAATTTTACAGACCACTGTAATGTAAAGAGAAAAAGGTAGCCCCAAATCAAAGCCGTAATTTTCAATTTAAAACGTAACTTTTCAATCCGCAAAAAAATGTTATATAAGCTAATTTTTTTTAGGTGTTTTAGAAAAAATAAGCTACAGATTCCTAATTTTACACATCAAGTAATGCTCAATTTTGATCTCTTAAACCTATGCTCAACTGATGTTACATAGGTTTCTCCAAGAGCAATGACATGCAATGTATACATATATATAAAGAAAATTAATACGAAATGACATAACAAGTGTAAAAATAGACTTCTTTCATGTTGTTAAGCGTAGTTGGCACAAAATCAAACTAATGCCTCCGTCACCAAAACGAAATAACCAAACGAATTCCTTTGAGGGGAAAAAAAACTAGAATAACATATATTAGCAAGCATAAAAAATAAAAAATAAACTTTTTAATTGCCACCTGTTCATTGGTAATAAGATTAAATTTGTTTAATTGTTGGTGGAAGTGAATTGTAATAATCGACAAAAATACACTAACTGCCTAGGTTTGTGTGCACCCAGGTCTAATCCAATTGGAGACCTAAGAAATGAACTTTCAATAATACTTGAGACCACTAATTAGAGCTACCATTAGTAATGTGGCAGTGGGTTCTGTGCCTTTTATTTTATTTTTATTTTTCACCCCACTAATGGTGAATTTAGAGCTCACTATTTAGAACTCTAAATCATTACTGATGAACTTTTAATGCTCGAAATAAGTTGTTTAAATGTTAATACGACTGATTTTGATAAGTTGGAATCACTTTGATTGCTTGAAAATTTTAGTGCACCAACTACCTCGGTTTGTGAGCATCCATACACAATTCAATTTGAAATCTCGTTTGTTGGCGGATTAAGTTGGATGAGATTGTTAGTGAAAGGATTGTTAGTGAAAAGATTGTTAATGTGAGAATTATTAGTGAGGGGATTAAGTAAAAGTGTGTTTGTTTTGATGATAGTGTGGGAGATAGTTAGTGATGAGATTGTTAAATTATTTTTATATAGAATAAATAAATAAATTATTTCTATATTAAAAAAAAACTAAAACAAATATTAAAACAAACAGGTATACTTAGTCAAAAAAAATAAAAATAAAAAAATAAATTTTTTATATAAAATAGACTCAATCCCCTCACTATTTTCTTAATCTCACTCAAAATTCATCCAAGTTAATCCCCCTAGTGAAGAGGATTAGCAAGCTGCTTGGAATAGCAATCCCCATCCACAAGGAAGCCACCAAACAAGGGTTAGTGGGATCCACCTCCTTACTACTCCAATCCCACCCCCTAATCTCCCAAACAAACATGACAAGAGATAGACTCTCCGGATTTAAAATATATTGTTTTAGTATAAATATAGTGTACTCTATTTATTTAGAGTTATTTTGGTAAATTAAAAATTTTGGTATACAAATTTTTTCAATTTGCAAGGCCTAATTTAGTTTGAGATTTTTAAGATGGACTCCTCAGGTCGAGTAACTAAGTGAACGGGTAAAAAAGGTAGGAAAATTGAGGATACCGATTTTAAACTATATTATAGTGGTAAGAATAGACACAAGAATAACGTAGGAATCATAATTGTCAAGAGTCTTGTGGAAAATGTAGTGACGGTCATTAAGAAAGGGGATAGGATTATGTTAGTTAAACTAGTTATTAGATGGAATATAGTGAACGTTATTAGTGCATACGCCCCTCAAGTAGGATTAGATGATTAGACTAAGAGAGATTTTTGAGAGTAAATGGATGAGATCTTACATGAGGTACCCGTAGAAGAGAACTTGTTATAGGTGGAGATTTTAATGGCCATGTAGGCATAGATAAACTAGGCTATAAAAGGGTGCATGGTGGATATGGTTTTGGTGACAGAAATGAGGTTGGAGAGAGTATCTTAGGTAGCGTTTGGTAGAATTTTCTAAATATGATTTGAGAATAGAGTTATATTTTGAATTTGTGAGTTTTGAAATTATGATTTGAGTGTAGAAAATTTATTTGGTTATGAGTTTTAAAAAGAGTTTTGAATTGAGTTTTGAGTTGAGTATTGAATTGAGTTTTTAATGTTTGATGTGACATGTGAAATAAGAAAATTTGTTTGGTTATGAGTTTTGAAAAAAAATTTCAAAACTTAATTCAAATTGTTATAACTCATAACTAAACACACTACTCAAAACTCTATTGAAAATTTGATCAAAACTCTATTGAAAATTCAAAATAAATATTCAATTACTGATTTAAAATAACTTTTGATTGTATATTTTGTTCGAATTTAAAAAAAAATATTTTTCAATTAAAATATTTTTATATTTTTAATAATTACTGTCACAAATTATTTGCTATTTATTGTATTGTTATTTTCAAATAAATGGCCAAAAAATTTATCAGGTATTATCTATGTGGGAGTAAAAAAAAATTAGAATATTATTTTGTTAGCACCTACACAATTTACCACACACAATTCAATTTTATTTGAGTTTTTTTATTTGCTGATTTTCATCAATTCTGTGAGAAATGCATCCTTCATGTACTTCGTCATTTATATTATCTGTTCAACCACCAACTTTTATGTCAGAGGCTGAACAACCAACAACTTCACCATCTTCTCTTCTTCGCTTTCTGTTGGCAATTCCCAAAAAACAAAAAATCACTATAGCCGTCAACCGATCGAACATCTGGGAGGATGTTCGGCGAGATGATCAGATAGACTCAAAAATTCAAAAATTATACGAAAATGTGAAAACTTTGGCTTGGAAGTTTGTTTTGAAAGGAGCACAGCCAAACGTGAAATATAAATGTGTTTTGAAATATGTGGTGAAATTAATTTTTAAAAATCTCATCCAAATACTTTATTTACGTGAAAAGGTGAAATTGTGATTAGAAAGTTTTTTTGGTGTTTCTTTTTGTATTTATTGATTTTTCTAAGTTGTTGGGTCCAACCTCAAGGGTCATTGGTGGTGTGCCGTGACCGTGGTGTTGAAGCATAAAAGCAGCAGACCCTTTTTGACTCAGACTCGCCTAGTAGTGGTTGGAATCGAAACCCATATCTCACGTATCATTTACTTTGCTCGTTTTTTATTTTCTAAAAATATTTTTCAAAAAATTTTACTTTTTTATTTTTTGTATTTTTTATTAAATATTTTTAATATTTTAAACAATTTTTAATTTTTAGACATACCTAACATAAGTACACATAAAAAGTATAATTTATATAAAAAAATCTTTTAAAAATTCACTAAGACTTGGTTTGGCATAACCTAAAAAAGTTAAAAAGTCAAAAAGTCACTATCATATTTAAGTCATATCATCTTATTTAAGTCATATCAGCTTTCTACCACATCACTTCAAACTCAACACATACCCAACCCATATTTCGGCCCCTTTTGGGAAGTGGGTTATAATCCACTTCTCAGATTATAACTCATTATAACCCACTTCATCTTTGACAAAAAAGCTGATTATAACCATCTTCCCAAAATAGCCCGAAAAAAGTCAAAAAGTACACTTATTTAGTTTATCCCAAACAACCCCTAAATACCAAAAATACAAAAAAAAAAAAAAAAATGAGAATTCACTATATTTTTTTATATTTTTATGTATTTATTAATTTTTTAAAATATTTTTTCACAAATTTTTTACTTTTTAGATATATCTAAGTAAGATACATTTAAAAAAGTAAAAAAATGCTTAAAATTTAGTTTGAGATTTTTGAGATGGACTCCTCAGGTCGAGTAAGTAAGTGAACGGGTAAGAAAGTTAAGAAAATTAAGAATATTAATTTTAAACTATATTATAGTGGTAAGAATAGACGCCGGAATATGGTAGGAATCATAATTGTCAAGGGTCTTGTAGAAAATGTAGTGGCGGTAATTAAGAAAGGAGATAGGATTATGTTAGTTAAACTAGTTATTAGAGAGAATATAGTGAACATTATTAGTACATACGCCTCTCAAATAGGATTAGATGATCAGATTAAGAGGGATTTTTGGGAGCAAATAGATGAGATCTTACAGGAGATACCCATAGAAGAGAACTTGGTTATAGGTAGAGATTTTAATGGCCATGTAGACATAGATAAATTAGGCTATGAAATGGTGCATGGTGGATACGGTTTTGGTGATAGAAATGAGGTTGGAAAGAGTGTCTTTAGTAGTGTTTGGTAGAATTTTCTAAATATGATTTGATAATAGAGTTGTATTTTGAGTTTTTGAGTTTTGGAATTATGATTTGAGTGTAGAAAATTTGTTTGGTTATGAGTTTTAAATTGAGTTTTGAGTTGAGTGTTGAATTGAGTTTTTAATGCTTGATGTGACATGTGAAATAAAAAAATTTGTTTGGTTACAAATTTTGGAAAGAATTTTCAAAATTTAATTCAAATTGTTATAACTCATAACCAAACACATTATTCAAAACTCTATTAAAAATTCTGATCAAAACTCTATTGAAAATTCAAAATAAATATTCAATTACTGATTTAAAATAACTTTTGATTGTATATTTGATTCGAATTTTTTTAAAAATATTTTTCAATTAAAATATTTTTATATTTTTAATAATTACTGTCACAAATTATTTGTTATTTATTATATTGTTATCTTCAAATAAATGGCCAAAAAATTTATCAGGTATTATCTATGTGGGAGTAAAAAAAAAATTAGAATATTATTTTGTTAGCATTTACGCAGTTTACCACACACAATTTAGTTTTATTTGAGTTTTTTTATTTGTTGATTTTCATCAATTCCGTAGAAAGTGCATCATTCATGTACTTCGTCATTTATATCATCCGTTCAACCACCAACTTTTATATCAGAGGCTGAACAACCAACGACTTCACCATCTTCTCTTTTTCGCTTTCTGTTGGCAATTGTCAAAAAAAAAAAAAATCACTGTAGCGGTCAACCGACCGGACATCCTGGAGGATGTTCGGCGAGATGACCAGATAGATTCAAAAATTCAAAAATTGTACGAAAATGTGAGAGCTTTTGCTCAGAAATTTGTATTGGAAGGAGTTCTGCCAAACATAAAATAGAAATGTATTTTGAAATGTGTGGTGTAATTAATTTTTGAAAACTCTATCTAAATATTTTGTTCACATGAAGAATTGGAATTGTAATGGGAAAGTTTTTTGGTTTTTGTTTTTGCATTTTTTGATTTTTCTAATTTGTTGGGCCCAACCTCAAGAGTCATTGGTGGTGTGCCGCGACCGTGGTGTTGAAGCATAAAAGCGGCAGGCCCTTTTTGACGCAGACTCGCCTAGTAGTGGTTGGAGTCAAACCCATATCTCACGTATCAGTTACATTTTGATTTTCTAAAAGTATTTTTTAAAAAATTTTACTTTTTTATTTTCTATATTTTTGGTATTTTTATTAAATATTTTTTTTAAGTAATTTTTTAATTTTTAGACACATCTAACATAAGTACACATAAAAAGTATATTTTTTTATAAAAAAAATATTTTAAAAATTCACTAAATACCAAAAATATAATATATATATATATATATATGAGAATTCAATATATTTTCTATATTTTTATGTATTTATTAATTTTTTTCAATTTTTTTTCACAATTTTTTTTCTTTTTAGATACATCTAAGTAAGGTACATCTAAAAAAGTTTAAAAAAAATGTTTAAAATTTTAAAAATACTCACTAAAAACAAAAAATACGAAAAATAAAAAACTCAATTTTTAAAAAACTTAATCCAAAAAAGTCAAACCAAACACACATTGTTTTTTTTTTTTTTTAATTTTTAATTTTATTGTTGAAACATTAATCTTAAATTTAATATATATTTTTATATTATATTATACTTATTTACTGAAATAATATTGGTATAATTACTTTTACTACTGCTAATGTATATTTTTAATGCAGTGGCAACTAGATTGATAAATCAGAGAATAAACCACTATGGTCCCGTTTGTTTTAAGGTATAAAGGGAAGGATGAGATTAGGATAGAGGTGGGACTCATTTAATGTTGTGTTTGTTTATAGATTTGGAAAGAGATTGAGATAGAGGAGGGGATTAGGTTGGGCCTTGGAAAGGGGATTGGGATAGAAGAGGTGGAGGTGATATTAGAAAAATAGTCCATCGGATTAGAAATATTTATTTATTTTTTACATGTTGGGTAATTTTTTTTGAACATTAATGTTTAATTTTTTGTATTTTTTATTAAGTAAAAATTATTGTTTTATTTTGTTTGGGAAATTTTTAATTTTTTACATGTTGGGCATTTTTTTTAAACATTAATGTTTAATATTTTTGTATTTTTTAATTGTTTTATTATTTTATATAAAAATAATTTAACAATTCTTACACTAATAACTATCATCAAAACAAACACAATTTTACTTGATCCCCTCACTATCAATCCCCCCCATTAACAATCTCCTCACTATGAATCTCCTCTATTTTACCTCTGAAAACAAACAGGCCTATAGTAGAAATATATAGTATTAAAAATATGTAAAAGTTGAAAGTTGATTTTGGTTGTTTTTGAAAGATGGTTAAAAATTATTTTTTGACCTTTTTTTTTTTTAAATATGTAAAAAAATGTGAGAAATTATGTGACTCAAAATAGATTAAAAGTTGAGAAGTGATTTTTAATCCACTTTTCAAAAGAATCGACATCAAAACTCAAAATCTATTGGTAATAAGTGAAGGGACTTTAATTTTGTATAAGAGTACATATTGTATTTAAATTAAATTTTAGGCATATTATATATTATTGTTGTAACCTGTCTTACTAATAATGTAAATTTTCAATATAGTGTTGACAATTAAAAATTAGATAATAATACACCATAGTAGAAATATGTAATTTTTATGGCAATACTCCTGTTGAAATTTTGAAGACATCAAAACTTAAAATCCAAAATTGGAGTCATTTTAATGTTGTATATATGGGACGAGTGTTTAACATTAAAAATTCTTTTGAGAATTGATTTTTTTAATAATTTTTTATATTTTAATTTTTTATAAGTGAAAAAAAATAAATATGTTTGAAAATATTTTATTAAATTGTTTCAAAAACCGTGACATAATGAGGCGTTTGACTTGTTTTTTTGGTGGCTGTTTAA
>CM069914.1:67590924-67808792 GCA_036172215.1 Camellia granthamiana
TGTTTTTTTTTGGTGGCTGTTTTAAATCAAATATACTTGAGTTATCATTGAATGCCAATTACATTTATGCTATGTTTAGTTGAGAGATTTGGAAACAGAAATAAAAAAGGTAGGTGAAATGTGAATAAAATATACCTATATTTCACTTAGTTTCACACACCGTTGCCCTTTCCTTTTCCAAATCCCCCAACCAAAACACAGTGTTAGAGAAATATATCGGTTGCGTTTAGTAGAGTTTTAAAATTATAATTTGATAAAATAATTATATTTTGAATTTGTAAGTTTTGAAATTATGATTTGAGTGTAAAAAAATGTGTTTGATTATGAGGTTTGAAAAAATTTTAAATTGAGTTTTAAGTTGAGTGTTAAACTGAATTTTAAATATTTGATGTGACATGTGTAATAAGAAAATTTGTTTGGTAATGAGTTTTTTAAAATTTAATTCAAAAACTTATAATTAATAATCAAATACACAACTTAAAACTTTATTGAAAAATCTTATCAACAGTCATAACCAAATTATTTTTCAAATTCAAGTAAAAAAATTAATTATTAACAAAAAAAATAACACTCACAACCAAATTTTTTTTTAAATTCAATTCAAAAAATTAATTATTAACAACAACAAATAAAATAAAATAACACTCATAACAACACTCACGCTCATGCTCCCTCTTTCTCTCTCTCTCTCTCTCTATCTCTCTCCTTCCCCTCTCGACCACCACTGCTGCCACCCCCAGCCTTCGTCGCCTCCTTCTCTCCTTCCAAATCTGTATAGAGTGATTCTGATTTCTTCACCAAACCTCACTGTGGGTCAATGAGTCTCAATTGATTCTCTAGATCGCAAATCTACACCCTTCTCTCTCTCTCTCTCTCTTCAAGAGATTGGATTACAAGCCAGTTCATTCTCGCTGGTCTAACCTCGAAAAAATTTGGATTTGGTGCATTGGAGGGAGATAAGAGGCACCAGCATAAGTTTTCAACTAGGATTCATCTGAGACCCTGTATTGAAGGTGCTTATCATGTACTAGATGAATCAACTATGTATGTAAGTGTAGCTCGGCTTTTCACGCTCCCTTTCGGAAGAATGAATAGCCCTTACAGTTTGGACTCCACTTGTGTTGGTTCTGAATCTGATTTCACAAGTGCAATGTGAAACAGTGGAAACACAAAAAGAGTCCAAATCCGGCAATTTCTTTTTGGAAAATCGATGTTTGAATCAAATGCCAAAAATGGACTGCTTTGCTAGATTTCAGAGTCGCCACCTAAATATTTATTTTGAAAAATTTAAGAAACCCGTGACTCGTGCCAAAGGCCATTAGTCCGTCGTCACCAAAGTGTCTTGGTTCGGGAACTTACGTATGAGAGGGGAAGGTCAATAATTGAACATCTCACTCACCCGATCAAAGATTGACTTCTACTAATCATGATGTGATTTTTATGTACAGTAAATGCTCTTGTTCTATATGTAACATACAAGTATAGACTAATTTCACGAAAAGTTGGAACGTTTTGATTTCATGTTTGTTTTAAAAAAAAAAATGTTTTGAATATGTATCACTTAAAATGGTGATCTCATATATACATGAATCAAAGTATCCCAATTCAAGTGATTAGCCTTCATCTACAGGCATTCAAACAGGTATATCAAATAAGCAGTTAGCATCATGGTAGTATGTTTGATATGACAGCATTCATACTTATGCAATATGCTAAAGCAAAAATGCTTACCTTAATGTCTGAAGGTGAATTCAAAAAGAAAGCAAATAGTTAAAAAAAAATGCATGATCCTAATTTAATAACCAATGCAACACATGCAACATGCAATTAAGGTTCGGCTACTAGTATGGCATGTGAGTCAATTCAAGGCATGTGATAGTGCATGTATGCAAGTAAGGAGTTTGAATATGACATTTGAATAATATGATAAGCCGAACTTTTATGCATGTAAACGAATGGATGCAAATCATAGAAAATGCTAATTAAATATGATGTCCCTAATCTAACCATCATAATCAGTGATATAAAAAAGGAGAAAGAATGGGGGTTGGAAGACATATAACTTATTACATATTTGTCCTTGCGAAGGAGGATTCGAATGTCCAAGTGTCCGAACAAATAATTATTACAACGCCGAATGAATAATAAATGAAAGGGGCTGTCTAATTTATTATAAATAATAATATGCAGTGATTGCTCGATGCTCCTCAGGAATTATTCTGTCTGCCTTGCTGGGATTTGTTCTGTTTCACCCCTAGTTACTGCTTTCAACCAAAAGTGTATTGTTTTGCAATTTATTGAAGCCTTGCCGACCCCAAAACGCGACTCAATCGAGCCCCCCAAATAAATCCAATACTTTATTTTCTTGTGGAAATCTGTTTTTTGAACCTGAGGTGAAACAGTACAAACAGGGTATTTCTAGCCATGTTTTGTCTTTTTTTTTTTTTTACCTTTCTCTATCATAAAAATACTCAAAAGAGAGTTGGAATCATCTCCAAAACTATCAATTAACAAGTTGATTGCTTGATGATCTCGAATACAATTTGGACAATGATCAATAAATGCAATGACTAAACAACAACCACCTCTCTCTCCTATCATGAAGTGAATTCAAGAAGGGAAGTAGAGACACTTCAAGGTTCATCAAATTATCATGAATTGATGTAAGACAAGCCTTGACACAATAAACTCGGTATAACGTCTGACCGAATTCAATTAATCATATTGGTTCTTTATGTCAGTTGTAATTCTATTTTAACCAATTTTATTAGCCTTTTTTATTACCTTCCCATTTCTTTATCTTTTCTCATATTTGTGCAAAAGTGATATTTACGTCTACTAAGTCCAAAATGCAATAAAGAGAAACAAGTATCAACTTAACCCGAGAAACAAATCTTATTATCTTTGGGGAAAATTACAAAGGAAGAGTCAAACTTATTTACAAGCGATAAGGGATTCCAAGTCAAACTCAAGATGTGCAACAAGGACTAGTCAAACTCAAAAGAGTGATAATGACTTAAAAAAACCCAAACTTGAGTGATAATGACTTGAAATCCAAACTTGATAATAAGTGATAATAACACTTTTCTTGGTAATTTCCAATGGTCAATTAGTCCCTTAAAAGTAAACACACTGATGAATAAAGAGAAATGAAAAATAAAAGATTGTGCTTTAGTATAAGAACATATATACATTTGGGGTAGTGAACTTCCAAAGAATTTAAAACCGTTAAGTATAGAGCGTTTTATGCCTTTGGTAGTAAATCTCCTAAGAGATTAAATCAGTAAGCATAGAATGTTATATACTTTTGGTAATGAACCTCCTAAGCATAAAACGTTTTATACCTTTGGTAATGAATCTCCAAAGAGATTAAACCATTAAGCATAGAGCGTTTTATACCTTTGGTAATGAACCTCCGAAGAGATTAAACCATTAAGCATTGAAGAGTTCCTTTCTTATACTTGAACCACAATCTTAATTTTTCACCACTTTTTAATCAAAATAAGCAAAGAATGGAAAGAGGTTGTAGAGATGATTATGCGAAATTGATTGATTGGTTAATATAACACAAACATAATATGTCAAACAAACTTATTGAAATAAATTAAACAACTCCCTAAATAGCATAAAATAGTACTGAAATTAAGCTAACAAAGGTGAACAACTATAAATAGATTAAAGCTAGTAAACAAGTTTAAGGAAGGATGGCTAACCCCTCCATTTTTGGGACTTCTAAACCATATTTTAGCCTCTGAAAATAGTCCAAGAACAATCCAAAAATAGCCCCAAAACAGTGTATAAAACAAGAAAAAGAGAGGAAAAGAGTAAGAGAGAGAAGTAAGGAAAAAGATGCAAAATTGTACATTTGAAAGAGAGGTAAGCTCTTAATTAACAAACTTGATTCCAACACCCTCAAATTTTTGGAAAGGATGAACTCCTTAGTTTACAAACTCCCTCTTGATCACTTTCAAGTGTAAAAAAAATGTGTTCTCAAATCCATAATTCGAATTATGGAGTTTATGGAAGTGTTGGCTCAAGATTGAAATATTTTTTCTCTTTGCTCTCTAACTCAAATGTTTTTGCTTCTTGAATTAGTTTTTTTTTTTTTTTTAGCCCCTTTCAAATCATCCATTTGGTTGCTTTATATAAGCAACATACCAAAATATAATAATATAATTATAATAATATAAATATTATGTAAATATCATCTATATGCATATTATATAATATATAATATATATATATATATATGTTTAGCTGAGTGAATTCATGTCGGCATGGCGACATCAATATAATTTTTTATTATTTTTTCTTTTATAATATATATAATATAATTATAATAATATAAATATATAATTTATACCAATATATATAAAAACACCAAAAATATGAATAAACACATAAAATTATGCAAAATTACAAAATACTAAATTAATGAAATACTTAGTAGTTTAAAACAATCTGGCCAAAACAATGAAGGTTGGGATTAAAGTTCAAATTCCATCTCTCTTATTGAGGATTCTGTGAGAAACACATTCTAATTGTCATCATTGGGTAATCAAAAGAAAGCGCCCAAGTCTTAGGGCCGGTCAAAATGGGGGTGTCTACAGTAAGTGACACAAGGCCCACTGATCGGCAGCTTTGGAAGCATCCTATTGGAATCCTTGAAGTGGGTATTCTATGTAACGTCCCAAAAATTGGACAGGATATATCTATTTATGCAACAAAAACCCACCAGGATATATCTATTTATGCAACAAAACCCACTTGATAGACAAACATATATATATAGCTAACTATTCCATACATCCATTTCCATTAAATCCAAATGCCAAATACATATTGTTCACATCTCAATGTCCCAGTTCCAATCCCAAGCATGCATTTTACAACAAGTATGAAATGGAAACCAAACAGATAATAAGTATCCTACAGGCTTACAAATTTATCCAAAAACATTCTTGGTTACACAAAATGGAGTTTCAACTCAACACAAATACAACATTGGGCTTGCATTCAACAAATAACCATAAAACAAAAATGAAGCCTCAGCTCCAAGTCCTCCCAAGTTAAAGCCTTGATGGAGGCATAGCACCTGTACCTGAAATGGTTTCCCTTATAGGATGAGCTACAGCCCAGTAGAGATATACTATACCACATATGGACCATGACAAGGCTAAAGAGGAGTATGCTCATGCCATGCTCATGACAAAACAATTTATCTCTCTTTTTATAAAGCATGCAATGCTGAGATGCAACAACAGATATAAAGTCATTTCCATTTTAAACCATATCTGTTACATGAATACAGGCTTTGTGAATCTCTATGTGAGTGTCTACAAGTAGGCCCTAATGCACTACCACTGTCATTTTTACCAGTAAACTGGAAGGCTTGACATCTAACCGTGCGGTTCCACACCCCTAACCCAGATTCATCAAGTATTCATCTTTTCGCAAATAGATACATTTCCAAAACATTTCTCAAAAAAAGATACATTTCCAATGAAATGAATGTAATGCAATGTCTAATGCAACAAATAAGGAAATGTGGTTCAATTTACCTAAGTCTCATGCATTTCTACAACAATCATGGCTATCCTCCACCGATAGCCCAAAACAGATATTTCTAAACAGATATTTAAATAACTAAATTCCAAAAATTTTGATAAATACAATCTATTCCACATCTCATCAAATATGAACAACTACACTAGTTTTCATATCACAATCACCTCCAGTAACCTCTCAAGGTTCATTTCTAACCGTGTCGATTTTATTCCAATAGATACATTAAGCAAAATAATATTGTTAATGCCCAAGAAAACATCATTTTCTTTCCAAACTCATTCTCCAAGCATTATTCAACTATGACATCCTAGTTTGATCAAAAGCCCCAAAAGTTAAACATAATTCCTTTGTTTTCTTTAAAAATGCTCTTTTGGTCGCAAATCGGTAAAAATTTCAAAATCGATCGAATCGAAGTCCGTTTTTGTTCAAATTTAAAACATAGCTCTTTCATAACCTTACAAACATATTTTAAGTTTACACTTTCGCAATTTGGGCATCATCTCTTTATTTTTCTCAAAATTTCTCTTTTACGCAAATAAATCACAAATTTTCCAAAATTTCTAATTAAATTATATACAGCTCTAAACTCCATATAATCAAGTAAAAGTGCAGAAAGAAGTGTAGGAAAAATCCGTACCTTGAGCCAAGAAGCTTTCAAATTTTTCGGCAATAGAAATTAAATTTTTTTGGCACCAAACGACGCCTTTTCCGCCCTCTACGTTTTGATCCAAAGTACTAGGCGTCAAAAATGACTTACACTAGATCAAATCCAAGGAAAACCAACTTAGAACCCTTTTTCTTTCTTTTCTCACAGCAAGATCTCCCAAGAACTCCCAAAAGTTGAATAAAAAATTATTTTGGTTACTTTTATAGATATTTCCCAAACAAATATCTAATTAAACAAATATCTACCTATATATATATATACACACCTATATATATATATATAAATTTAAAAATACATTTCAACATCTTTAAGGACAAAAGTGAATATAATATTTTCTCACCACAAAATGTATTTCGTTTGATGGTATACACCATAAATATTCACAACTCTTTTATGGTAATCTAATAATAATAATAATAAAACCACAACAATATTATATGGTTACTAACGGGTCACGATTCAATCAATTGGGTCCAAAATGAATGGAGTTTAATAATTTAAAATAAATCTCCAACTGAGATTGAAGTATAAATTCAATTTGATTTAACTCGCTACATTCGAAGTGCACGAGGACTTCAGCCAATGAAGCCAAAGGACGACCAAGGAACTACAGAAGCTTATTGTGTGGCTAAGTATCAACAAGGACTTCGGCACCTGTGATCAATTGCCCAAAAAAAAAAATCACTATTCCGATCAATCGGCCGAATGTCCGGGGGACATCCGGGAGGATGACCGGTAGACTCAAGTAAAAAAGAAAAAACAAAAGTGAATGAGAAAAATGTTTTGAAAACTCTATCCAAAAGTGAAAGGAAATATGTTTTGAAATGTGTAGTGGAAGCATATTTTTAGAACTCTATCCAAACGTAAGGTGCAAACGAAAAGGTGGAATCACATTTTCAAAACTGCACCAAACACGGCCTTAGATTTTGCGTTGGCTTCTTATAGCGATCCCAGTTTTGCCACTTTGCTGAGTATGTCGGGGATCAAGTTGCCCGGTCAGCTCGTGGGGGTCCAGGCGGGGTCCTAGGGCAGCGCCCCCAAAGCAAAAATGCAAAATGCATTAGAAATTGCTTGTCCGCTCGAGCGGCCGTTTATTCGCTCGAGTGGACCATGTTATATCAGTTCGTGAATTTGATATTTCAGATCACTTTTGTATATCTCTCTCTCTCTCTAAAAACCATTTTCTCTCCCTTCTTTCTACATTTCCCTACCCCAAATTGGATCAAAACCTTGATTTCTCAAGATCCATTAGAGTTCTGCCATAAGTTCTTCATCAAAGTTGGTTAACTTCTCGAGGGCTTTGTTGTGTGCGGTGAAGATCGAGTTTCGACACCGTTGATTTTGGAGCTTTCATCTCATTTCTTCTTCAAAACTTGAGGTATGGATTTTCTTAGAGTTATATATATATCTTTGCAAGATCTATATGATTTTCGAAATCACTTTCGATAGCTTTGAAAATTGATTGTTGATTCAAAAAATTGAGCGATTTTGAAAGTGGGTTTGTCTCTTGTTCTTTTAAAATGATTTTATGGGTTTTGATCTTCGTTGATTGAAGAAAAGATGATTTTAGAAAGTTTTCTTTCAAAATATTTGAGTTGTATAGTTTTTGTGAGAAAACCTAGAATTTGGGAATTTTTTTTTAAAGGAGATTAAAAATCCATGAACGATATTGTTATATTTATTTTGTGTGTCAAAATAAATGGATGTTTAGAAAATTTCTTATTCATATTTATATAAATGATGAATTTCAGGGAATATGAAAATTGTTGTTTATTTTGAAAATTATTGTTCAAAACGTTAACATAGTCTTGAAATAACTAATTGTCGAGGATACTTGAGAAGAGGGAATTATGTTATTCCTTGGATGATGAATTGGAATAAAAGTATTTATATTCATCTTGTGAAATTGGCATATCAATTCATTTGATTACATTAAATTTTGAAAGTTGATTTAAAAACTTGCATTGAAAAAAGAATGTTGATAAACAAGTTTTCATAGAATGGTTTTGGGATAAATACGTTGGTAAGTCTTGATAGGTGGTGTAGACGATATTGAATAAGTTGGCCTGAGAGTCCGGGGTGAAAGACCGAAAACCTGCGCTGATAGGTGTTGAGCCTTTTAATTAATACCAGCAAAAATGACAATTTGGTAGTACTTGTATAGTTTACTTGCAGACACCGACCTAGGGATTACCAGAGTCGTATTTACCACTCTTGAAATAAATTGTTAAGTTTTGAACATTTGAAATTGCATGATATCATTGAGCATGATGGTTTTCAAAAGATAAAAATGTGATTTATCTTCAAAAATGGCATAGCATGACATGTGCATTTCATCTCTTGAGACTTGTATAAAATGTATATACTTTGTTAAGAATTTCCTACTAGACTTTATGCTCACCCTACAGGATTTTTGTGTAGGAAAAGATGTGGTGATCCCACCCAACTAGAGGCGTAGAAGTATGTGTGTTGGGAGTACAATGCTCTCATTTTGCTGTGACTCTATGTGTAAGCCAAGGGCTGTGTTTATGTGGGTTTGAATAACCGTTTTGTGTAACCAAGCTCAAGCCTTAGAAATTTGTAAACCCTTGGGGGTATTTATTTGTTTATTTACTTGTTGTTGGATTAATGTATTGTTACATGAAGAACTATTGTATCATGTAATGTAAATTTGGAGATTTATATTCGGTTTTTCTTGAAAAAGTCATGATTGTTGTCTTATCATTTGGGCTAGAAATTTGGGGTATTACAACTTGGTATCAGAGCTGTCGGGTTTGAACACTTAAAGCTCGTAGGAAGTGACTATTTAACCACAATGGGTTCATTTAGCATGCTTAGGAAGTGTTATGCATTTTATGACTACGTGATAACATGCTTATGTGACTAAATGGGTATGGGATTGGACTTTTGGGATGTTGTTTGTGCTTGTTAAATTCCTTGAGGTCTTACTAGAAGGGTACTTAATTAATCTCATTCTACTAAGAATTCTTGGTTTTTCGTGGGACGAATCTCATCATAAAAGTATAATCCGTATATGTTTACATGACTAAGTGCTTATGTGTGGTGAAATTTAATTGTTATATGGTAGAGGAATATATAGCATTATTGTGATCAAACGTGTAAGGCAAGTTGCGGGCACGTGTGAGTTAGTGTGCTAAATTAATTCTATTATCATTTATAGGATGTTAGGAAGGGGTCAAACCCGTGGTGGTAGAGGCGGAAGGCGTGGTAGGGTTCGCCGATGTGTGCATGAGGTACTTGTCCATGAGGTTCCGATGTAAGAAGAAGAGTCCGGCCAAGCTAATGTGGCCGAACAAGTGGGGCAGGCGGGAATCCCGGGACAAGCGAGTCAAATCGTAATGTGGGCCCTAGCTCGAGAAATGGTAGGGGCTTTAAGAGAGTCTATGAACTTGTTAAGGGTGGAGAATCAAGCCCGAGAGAACACCGCGGAGTCAAGGGCGAGTTTCCTTACTAGAGAGTTCTTGCGGGCCAAACCGGATGAGTTCTATGGTGGTCCTGAGCCCAAGAAAGCGGATGAGTGGCTCAAACAAACTGTAAAGGCATTTGAGATGCTTCACATCGAAGATAGTGAACTAAAAGTGACTCTAGCGAGTTACTACCTTAAGGGAGACGCGGGTCAATAGTGGAAATATGCCAAGGGTAGAGTGGAGCCGACATGGGAAGCCTTTTCGGTTGCTTTTCAAGATAAGTACATACCTCTCATTGTTAGGGAGAGATTGAGGCAAGAGTTTAAAGACCTCAAACAACTTGACATGCCCGTGGCCGAGTTTGAGGCGGTCTTCTCTAGTTTGTCTAGATTTGCACTAGGGTTGGTGGCAACGGAAGAGCGCCGTTGCATTGAATTTGAAAAGAAATTGAAAACAAAAATTATGTTCATGCTTGTCAGAAATATGATTAGGGAATATGACCGTCTTGTGGAGACGGCGACACACGTAGAAATTTCTGTACAAGCCGAGGAAGAGAGGCTTCGGAGTTCGAGGTTTAAGGGCCAAGAGTTTCAAGGAGACTATAAGCAAAACAAGAAGAGTAGGAACACCTATCCATCCTAGTCCCAACCACAGCAGTCTAGATCCACTTTTCCTTTGCCTAGTGCGGGTCCAGAAAAAAATGCATTGAGTAGCTTCTCGTGTTTCCAACCAGGTTACAAAGCCTTCTCATGCCCACAGAAGGGAGGAGGGCAGTTAATAGTACAACCACCTAACCGATCTCAAAGTCAGTCTCAGTCTCAGAATAATGGTCAAGGGTTTAATTGTTATTAGTGTGGTCAGCTGGGGCATATGAAGAGAACTTGTCCATAGTTGGGAGGCGCATCTAGCGCATCAGGGTCGAGGCAGACTCAAAGCCACCAGCAGGCTCAATCAGTCCAAGCTTCACAAGTTAATCAGGGAACCACTTCGGCTCAGTCAGTACAACAGGCTTATGCTCCGAGAAGGGAGCAAGTCAATCAGGAGCCACAGGGGCATCTATATGCTGTTACAGTGCCAGAGCAGTTGCCAGAATCCTTAGTTGTGAGAGGTATTTTTGTTGTGTGTAATTTTTTGGCTAATGTATTGATAGACACGGGTGCGTCTCATTCATTTATATCTACTGCATTTGCTTCTAC
Organism: Camellia granthamiana; assembly: GCA_036172215.1. NCBI lineage: Eukaryota > Viridiplantae > Streptophyta > Magnoliopsida > Ericales > Theaceae > Camellia > Camellia granthamiana. The sequence continues at coordinate 67,601,784 of CM069914.1, forward strand.
ATTAGGGTTAGAGGTAGCACGGTTAGTGCCTCCACTCAGAGTAGAGTCACCTGTTAGGGGTACAGTCGATTTAGATCGGAGTGGTCGTGATTGTGAAATAGAAGTTGCCGGGCGTCGATTTCCATTTGTTTTTGTGTTGCTAGATATGTTGAGTTTTGATGTCATTTTAGGCATGGACTGGTTGTGTTCTTATCAAGCTGTGATTGATTGTTACCGTCAGAGAGTTACAGTGTGCACTTCAAGTGGTGATCATTTCTATTTTCTGGGGAACCGAGTTGATAGAGCCTTGTCCCCAGTTGTTGACCCTTATAGTAAGAGCAAGCTTAGTGGCCTTCTTGCAACTCTCTTGGATAGTGAGAGTGACGGGGCTCGTGTTGAGTTACCAAGGGTAGTTTGTGAATATCCGGATGTCTTTCCAGAAGATCTTACTAGTTTACCACCTCACCAGGAGATCGAGTTCTCCATTGAATTAGTGCCTGGCACGACACCGATTTCCATGTCACCGTATAGATTTGTACCCACCGAATTGCATGAGTTGAAGATTCAACTCCAAGAACTTTTAGAAAAGGTCTTCATTCGCCCTAGTACATCGCCTTAGGGAGCGCTGGCTCTCTTTGCAAAGAAGAAGAATGGGTCATTGTGGTTGTGTATTGATTATCGCAAGTTGAATAGAGTTACAGTTAAGAACAAGTATCCTTTACCCAGAATAGATAATTTGTTTGACCAACTTAGAGGGTCTCATTGCTTCTCAAAAATAGATTTGAGATCGGAGTACCATCAGTTGAGAGTCCGGGAGGAAGACATTCAGAAGACGGCCTTTCGTACTCGTTATGGCCACTATAAATTTCTTGTAATGCTTTTTGGGTTGACCAATGCACCAGCTTCCTTTATGGATTTGATGAACAGAATTTTTTGGGAATACTTGGACCGTTTTGTGGTCGTCTTGGTGGATGATATCTTGATTTATTCAACCTCTAAAGAGGAACATGAAAGTCACTTGCGGGTAGTGCTGGGTTTACTTAATGAGCACCAATTGTATGCTAAATTTGAAAAATGCGAGTTTTGGTTAACGGAGGTGAAGTTTTTTGTGCCATGTAGTGTCTAGAGAGGGAGTGACTGTGGACTCCTCAAAGATAGATGCCGTACATGATTGGGAACAACCTAAGAATGTTTTTGAAATCCGAAATTTCTTGGGATTGGCGGGGTAATATCAACGTTTTGTAAGGGACTTCTTTAGACTAGCTGCACCTTTGGCTAGGTTGACTAGAAAGGGTATCAAATTTGTGTGGAGTGAGGCTTGTGAAAATTCATTCCAAGAGCTTAAGACTAGATTGACTACCGCACCGGTTTTGATAATTCCGAAAAGGGGTTTGAATTACACTGTCTATTGTGATGTGTTCGGGGATGGACTTGGTTGTGTCTTGATGCAAGAGGGAAAAGTTATGGCCTACGGTTCATGACAATTGAAAACTCATGAGAAAAATTACCCCACCCATGATCTAGAATTAGCAGCGGTGATTTTTGCTTTGAAAATTTGGAGTCATTACTTGTACGGTGAGAAGTTTGAAGTCTTCTCCGATCATAAGAGTCTAAAGTATTTGTTTTCTCAAAAAGACTTGAATTTACGACAACGGACGTAGATGGAATTTATGGAGGATTATGACTTTGAGTTACACTATCATCCAGGGAAGGCCAATGTGGTGGCCGATGTTTTGAGTCAAAAATCTATGAGTAGTTGGCAAGTGTGGCTATTCGGGAATGGGATGTGCTAGATGTTATTGGCAAGTTTGATTTGCACTTGGGTGAGTCCAGAAAGAGTGCTACCTTGTTTACTTTGAATGCTCAACCTACCTTGGTTAGTAAGGTCATAGAGGCACAACAAGGAGACCGTGATGTGGAATCAATTCATGTTAAGATTTTCAATGGAAAAGAAGAGAAAGGTTTGAACGTTCACTCGGATTTGAGTGTGCGTTACCTAGACCGTTTGTTTGTACCAGAATCTTGTAGAGAGGAAGTACTTCGGGAGTTCCATCACTCATGCCTTGCGATGCACCCGGGAGGCACTAAAATGTATCATGATCTTAGTTGTCAGTTTTGGTGGAGGGGTATGAAACGGGATGTCGCTTTATTTGTATTGAAGTGCCTTACTTGTCAACAAGTGAAGGCCGAACACCAAAGACCAATGGATTTGTTACAACCCTTACCGATAGTTGAGTGGAAATGGGAGCGTGTTATAATGGATTTTATAGTTGGGCTTCCTAGAACACAACAAGGCAATGACGCCATTTGGATGATTGTTGATAGGTTGACTAAGTCTACCCATTTCATTCTGATGTGCACCAGCGACTCAGTTGAACGCTTGGCAGAGTTGTACATTAGAGAGATAGTTCGACTTCATGGAGTCCTTGTGACTATTGTGTCAGATAGGGATCCTTGTTTTACTGCCCGGTTATGGCAAATCCTTCAAGAAGCATTAGGAACTAAGTTGACTCTTAGCACCGTTTATCATCCTCAAACCGATGGACAATCGGAACGCACCATTCAGATTTTGGAGGACATGCTTATAGCTTGTGTCCTTAATTTTAAGGGGCCTTGGGAAAAACACTTACCATTGATTGAGTTTGCTTACAACAATAGTTACCAAGCTAGTATTGGGATGACACCATTTGAGGCCTTGTATGGCCGACCTTGTAGATCACCGGTTTGTTAGGCCGAAGTGGGTGATGCACTGTTACTGGGTCCCAAAATTGTTAGAGAGACAACCGAGAAAGTTGTTCTCATTCGGAAGAGGTTAGCTATGGTCCAAAGCCGACAAAAGAGTTATGCCGATAAGAGGAGACGACCTTTATCTTTTGAAGTTGGTGACCATGTGTTTCTAAAAATCTCACCAAGGCGGGGTTTGATGAGATTTGGTAAGAGTGGTAAATTATCTCCAAGTTTCATTGGGCCTTTTGAGATCTTAGAGCGAATTGGGGAAATGGTATACCGGTTAGCTTTACTACCAAAACTTTCGGGAGTTCACAACGTATTTCATGTAGCTATGCTTAGGAAGTATGAACTCGACCCTTCTTATGTGCTTGATTGGGATGACTTGGAGGTAGATGAGGATGCCTCTTACGAAGAACGACCGATTCAAATATTAGATACCCGGGAGCAAGTGCTACAAGGCAAAACTATACCGTTGGTAAAGGTGTTATGGAGACACCATGGGGTTGAAGAAGCGACATGGGAACGGGAGGCGGAAATTCGCTCCAAATATCCAGATTTATTTGAAAATGCTTAAGTTGCTTTTCTTTGTAATATTCCCTAGTGTTGAGGGAAACGTATTTAAAGTTGTTAACCAAATGTTAATATGTGCGTTGTTGTTTTAAGCATGAGGTTGTTTAGAGTTGCCATTATTTTTTGGGAAATTTCATGTTTATGCATATTTGGGAGGTTGTTGTTAATGAGGTAACCATGTTGGAAATGGTGGAATTTGGTTGAAAGTTAGTAAGGCACTTTGGGAAGATTGGTAAAAAGCCAGTTTTTTGGCTTTTTAGCTTTTTTAGCCAAAAAAGGCAACTTTTTTACCCAAAATAACCCAGCTTTTTGCCAAAAAAGTCATTAAAAAAGTCAAAAAGCCAAAAAGCCAGCTTTTTACCAACTTGCCAAACACCACTTAGTATTGTGATTTGAAAATGAAATAGCGTGGTTTTGATCGTTAGAAATCCTTTATTTGGGTAGTTTGATTTGAAATTTCAGGAACGAAATTCCTTAAGAGGCGGAGGTTGTAGCGATTCCAGTTTTGCCACTCGTTGAGTATGTCAGGGATTGAGCTACTCGGTCAGCTCGCGGGGGTCTAGGGGGCAGCACCCCTTGGCGGGTCTGAGGGCAGCACCCTGGCGGGGTTGAGGGGCAGCGCCCCCAAGGCAAAAATGCAAAATGCATTAGAAGTCGCTTGTCTGCTCAAGCGGCCGTTTATGCACTCGAGCAGAGAATGTTTGGTTTCAAAAGTTTTACCTGTCTGCAAAAGTACTGGGAAAGTGTATTTGACGTTCGAGCGGGGCTTTCCACGCTCGAGCGGACCATGTTATATCAGTTCGTGAATCTGATATTTCAGATCATTTTTGTATATCTCTCTCTTTCTCTAAAAACCTTTTCCTCTTCCTTTTTTCTACATTTTCCTACCCCAAATTGGATCAAAACCTTGATTTCTCAAGATCCATTAGAGTTCTGTCATAAGTTCTTCATCAAAGTTGGTTAACTTCTCAAGGGCTTCGTTGTGTGCGGTGAAGATCGAGTTTCGACACCGTTGATTTTGAGGCTTTTATATCATTTCTTCTTCAAAACTTGAGGTAGGGATTTTCTTAGAGTTATATATATATTTTTGCAAGATCTATATGATTTTCGAAATCACTTTCGATAGCTTTGAAAATTGATTGTTGATTCAAGAAGTTGAGCAATTTTGAAAGTGGGTTTATCTCTTGTTCTTTTAAAATGATCTTATGGGTTTTGATCTTCGTTGATTGAAGAAAAGATGATTTTGAAAAGTTTTCTTTCAAAATATTTGAGCTGTATAGTTTTTGTGAGAAAACCTAGAATTTGGAGATTTTTTTTAAAGGAGATTGAAAATCCATGAATAATATTGTTATATTTATTTTGTGTGTCAAAATAAATGGATGTTCAGAAAATTTCGTATTTATATTTATATAAATGATGAATTTCAGGAAATATGAGAATTGTTGTTCATTTTGGAAATTATTGTTGAAAACGTTGACATAGTCTTGAAATAACTAATTGTCGAGGATACTTGAGAAGAGCAAATTGTGTTATTCCTTGGATGATGAATTGGAATAAAAGTATTTATATTCATCTTGTGAAATTGGAATATCAATTCATTTGATTACATTAAACTTTGAAAGTTGATTTAAAAACTTGCATTGAAAAAAGAATGTTGATAAACAAGTTTTCATGGAATGGTTTTGGGGTAAATACGTTGGTAAGTCTTGATAGGTGGTGTAGACGATATTGAATAAGTTGGCCTGAGAGTTGGGGGTAAAAGATTGAAAACCCGCGCGGATAGGTGTCGAGCTTTTCAGTTAATACTAGCAAAAATGACAATTTGATAGTACTTGTATAGTCTACTTACAGACACCGACCTAGGGATTACCAAAGTCGTATTTAACGCCCTTGAAATAAATTGTTAAGTTTTGAAAAATTGAAATTACATGATATCATTGAGCATGATGGTTTTCAAAAGATAAAAATGTGATTTATCTTCAAAAATGGCATAGAATGACATGTGCATTTCATCTCTTGAGACTTGTATAAAATGTATATACTTTGTTAAGAATTTCCTACTGGGCTTTATGTTTAGCCTACCGGATTTTTGTGTAGGAAAAGATATGGTGATTCCACCAAACTAGGGGTGTAGAAGTATGTGTGTTGGCAGTACAATGCTCTCATTTTGCCGTGACTCTATGTGTAAGCCAAGGGCTGTGTTTGTGTGGGTTTGAATAACCGTTTTGTGTAACCAAGCTCAACCCTTAGACACTTGTAAACCGTTGGGGGTATTTATTTATTTATTTACTTGTTGTTGGATTAATATATTGTTGCATGAAGAACTATTGTATCATGTAATATAAGTTTGGAGATTTATATTCGATTTTCCTTGAAAGAGTCATGATTGTTGTCTTATCATTTGAGCTAGAAATTTGGGGCGTTACACTTCTGACTTGGTGGTCGCTAATACTATGTATAAGAAAATGGATGAGCAGTTGATAACCTTTAAGAGTGGGTCAGTTAACAGCCAAATAGATTACTTCTTAGTGAGAAAAGTGGACTGCCTAAAATGCAATGATTATAATGTGATTCCTGGAGAGAGCCTGATCTCTCAACATAGGATTTTAATACTAGGTTTATGTTTTAGAGGGTAATACCAAGCTAGAAAGGATGGTGGGCGTCGTAGGACGAGATGTGGGGACCTAAAAGAGGATAAACTAAAAATACTTAAGAATAGAATGGACAATGAAGGTACTTGGGACTTGGAAGATAATGCTAACACTATATGGAACTCGATGGCCAATTGTATGAGGAGAATATCAAGGGAAGTGCTTGGAGAGTCGAAAGGAACGGGACCCAGCTCTAGGGAAACTTGGTGGTGGAGGGAAGAGGTTCAAGCGGTAGTTAAGGCAAAAAAAGAGTGCTTTAAAAAGTGGTAGAAGGATAGAACTAAAGAAAACTTTAAGAGCGATAGATTGACTAATAATGAGGTCAAGAAAGTAGTGAGAGAGGCTAAGTTGAAAACTTATGATGACTTATACACTAGACTAGATAGTAAGGAGGGAGGGAAGATGGTATATAAACTTGTTAGGATACCAGAAAGGAAAACAAGAGATTTTAATCAAGTTAAATGCGTCAAGAGTAAAGATTCTAAGGTATTGGTGAAGGATGAAGAGATTAAGGAAAGATGGAAAAATTATTTTGAGAAATTATTAAATGAGAAATATGGAGGTACGGTAATAGGGGAAGAAATAGCCATTAATACGATAAACTAAAGCTATAGGTTTTATCGTAGGATTATGAACTTTGAAGTGAAGATTGCACTTAAGAAGATGAAATCAATAAGGCTTTAAGACCCGATGATATCCCTATTGAAGCTTGGAAGTGTTTGGGTAAAAAGGGGATTGCTTGGTTGACTAGGTTGTTTAGCAAAATTTTGTTGACTAAGAACATGCGAAATGAGTGGAGGAAGAGTATTTTAGTGCCAATCTATAAGAATAAAGGAGATGTCCAGAATTGCAACAACTATAGAGGAATCAAGCTAATATGTCATATAATAAAAGTGTAGGAGAGGGTGATGGAACGCCAATTGCGAAATATAATAGAGGTGTCATAGAATCAATTTGGGTTTATGCGTGGTAAGTCAACAATGGAAACGATCTATCTTTTGAGGAGAGTAATAGAAAAGTATAGAGAAAAGAAAAGAGACATTCATATGATGTTTATCGACCTTGAGAAAACATATGATAGAGTGCCCCGGGATATAATATGGTGGGTATTAGAGAAGAAAGGGGTGACAAAAGGTTACATTGATGTGATTAGGGACACGTATGAAAGGGTGGTGACCACTATTAGATTGCCTGCCAGAGAGACAAATGAATTTCCTATCATTGTAGGGTTACACCAAGGATCTACCTTAAGTCATTTTGTTTTTGCTTTAGTTATGGATGAGTTGACGAGAAATATTCAGGATGACGTGCCATGGTGTATGCTCTTTGCAGACAATATCGTACTAGTGGATGAGACTAGAGAAGGTGTTAACACAAAGTTGGAAATTTGGAGAAAAACTCTTGAATCTAAAGGATTCCGGATACTGTCACGACCCAAACCCGCCCCTATAGGTTTAGCATCGTAACTGGCCAGTAATCCTTTGATTACCACAGGCCTCTGAACATAATAATATCTAAACAGGGGCTACGGAAAACAAATATACTAAACATACATTGTCCATAAAGCTGTGCAGACATACATGGGACATAAAATTTTCAAAACCAACTTATATTTATATATAGATGTGATGTCAAAATACATTAGTCACACGTCACCGAAGCCACATATACAGAACTTCCAAAACATGTTCAGATTAAACACAACCATCAGAAAATACAAAAATCCTAAAGGCTCAAAACTTGGTCAGATCTCAAAAGGGAAACCTCCACGGGAGGCACGACAGCTGGCTGACTCCAGAACTTGCCAAGCAGCAACTTAGGCCTGGTCACGTGCCTGCTTACCTACATACATAAAAATAAATAGTGAGCAGAAGCCCAGTGAATAATAACAAAGTAAAGGGTTTTAATGAATGATGTCCATCACAAAGTTAAAAATTAGAGCTTATATCAGAAACAAATTCTTATACACGTTCATATTCACATTCATATTCGTATTCATATTCGGACTTTGCATAAGATCATACGTGGTACATCTATTAGCCATCATATTAACTTAGTCCTGAGACTCATATATATATATACAGTCGGTACCGACAACCATAAAGGTCCATATCTTGTGCGTGAGTAGCCATGGTATTGTTATCCCCAGGTGAGGGCCACATGAATATAAGCCTTGGTATTGTTACCCCCGAGCGAGGGCCACGTGAATATAAGCCACGATATTGTTACTCCCGAGCAAGGGCCACGTGAACTAAGGATACCACAAATACTTTTCAATAGATGGACAATCATTCATTGTATAAAACATAACATTTCCAAAAAATATATCTTATCTCATCATATAGAAAGTAAATAAAGTTGAACATAACTTTACTATGTTATTACTCATAGTTAACAAATGGCTCTAAGTAGATGAGTAGAGTAGGTAATTCACTTAACTCGAGGCGCGTGACCTACATAACATGACAGAGACATACATTGAAACACACACTTGTATTGCACACAACACATTTTCTTGTCCAAAGTGTGTTTCTAACCTTTATCCTCATTATAGTGTCTTAATCATGGCTTAGGAATGCCTAGGATGGAATGAGGATGTAAAAATACACTTGAAAACATTTTTCAAAACTTACTAAAAACAAAGTCCATGCTCGAGCGTGGCTTTCCTCGCTCGAGCAGACATCCAAAATGTGAGGGTCCGCTTGAGCATAACTTCCTTCGCTCGAGCGGTCAGTAAACTTTGGCAAAAGTACTGGTTGCTTGTTTATCACGCTCGACAAACGCTCGATCCCTGCTTGAGCGTGAGACACAAACCTTCACTCGAGCGTGACATTTGTCGCTCGAGCATACTGCAAAACATATGAACTTCTGGGTACATGCATTTCATGCTCGAGTGGGACTTAGGTCGCTCGAGCGGAAGTGTACGCACTCAGAATGGTCGCTCGAGCGTGAACTCCTACGCTCGAGCGTAGATGCAAATTCTAGAATTTCCAGATTTGATCTCTAAGCTTCAAATTCGAACTAAATACTTCAAAGCTCAACATTTTGGGCCAAAAACTTGAGGAATCATATGTGAACTTGGAAAACATCATGAAGTAAGAATCATTACTCAAAATCAAGACCCAATTGACATGTAATTATGTAACAATTCAACTTAAAATGCAAGAACATGCTCTATATTTGTCATGCATGTAATCACCTAAGTTCTTAGCCTCCAATACTTGATCAAATGAGGCTTAAGGGTGAGAAATGTTATGGATTCTTCAAACCATGCTAGATTTACAACATGCATGAGAGGAAAGTCTTTGAAAACATCTTCAAAATGTCTTAAATATACATGCATGTATGGAATTACTTATCTTCCTTGAATTTTAACTCAATCCTTACATGAATTCATCTAATTCACTTGAGTCCTTGTAAAATCTAATTCAATTACACAATTAAGAGTTTGATCTCTTACCTAGAGTTCACAATTCCTTTAAATCCTAACTAGGCTCAACAATCTATCACTAATCCCTTCTAATTCTTGATCACTCTTAGCAATTCTCTCCTTCCACCCTTGAATTAAGTCAAGCTTCTCCTTCTCCCTCTCTCACACTTTTGGAGCCTAAAGGTGGGGAAAAATGAGGTGCAAAATTGAATTAGTGGGGTCATAGATGGCTCATTTAGTGATAATTAATCAAAGTTACTCAAATGGCATCAAATTAATCTAATTTAATCGCTCTGATTTGAATTTCAATTGGACCCACCATATTATTCTAAAAATTCCAAATAACACATATACCAAGTCAATTTCGTAACCGGATGCCGATAAGGCCTTTGATTCACAAAATGTAACAGAAATTTCAAACAGATACTCCTACAATGAACAGCTAAAACACAAATAACGCAACACATATGCAATTAATTTAAAATGTGATCTTAATAACTTATTAGGCATATTAAATCATAGATTGTCGTTAATCTTGAGTCGGGGTTGTTACAGTCTTCCCCTCTTAAAGAGTTTGGTCCTCCAAACTCAAATTACCTTCATTCTGGAGGAACACTTGGTTCAAAGGAAACAATTCAGGATATCTTTTTATCATGTCTTCTTCTGTCTCCCAAGTTGCATAAGTGCCTTTAAGATTTTACCAATCAACCTTCACTAACGGAATTTCCTTGTTTCTCAATCTTTTGATTCGACGGTTCACAATTTGCATCGGCCTCTCTTCATATGTATAATCATCTTTTAGAAGTATATGAGTCAGCTCAATCACATGTAATGGATCTCTCAGATAATCCCGAAGCATAGAGATATGAAAGACATTATGTATATGCTCCATAACCGGTGGTAGGCTACCCAATACGTTACTGGGTTGATTTTCTCCAGAACTTCATATGGCCCAACATATCTTGGTGCTAATTTGCCCTTAACACCAAACTGCGTTTGCCCTTTCATTGGAGTCACTTTAATAAACACATGATCCTCGACTTCATATTCTCTGTCTTTTCTTCGGACATCAACATAGCTCTTTTGTTGGCTTTGTGCAATTTTCAGACGCTGTTGGATCAGTCTCACTTTCTCTGTTGTTTCTTGCACAAGTTCTGGTTCCAATAAAGGTCTATCACCTACTTTGGCCTAACATATTGGTGATCGACATTTTCTACCATACAAAGCTTCGTAAGGAGCCATCCCAGTGCTTGAATGATAGCTGTTATTATACACAAATTTGGCCAGAGGAAGGTAAGTCTCCCAATTACCTTGAAAGTCCAACACACACATTCGTAACATGTCTTCCAATGTTTGTATGGTCCGTTCAGATTGGTTATCCGTCTGTGGATGATAAGCACTGCTTAATCTCAGCTCAGTCCTCAAGACCTGTTGATGCCAAAACCTTGTAGTAAACTTGGGATCTCTATCAGATACTATGGACATTGGAACTCCATGAAATTTTACAATCTCATTGACATACAAATTAGCCAACTTATCCGCATTATACAAAGATTTGACAGGCAAAAAATGGCCAGATTTAGTTAAATGATCAACAATGACCCAGATAGAATCCATACCTCAGGAGGAGCGAGGCAATCCCACAATGAAATCCATGGTAATGTGTTCCCATTTCCATTCCGGTATTGGAAGCGGTTATAACAATCCAACGGGTCGCTAATGTTCGGCTTTAACCTATTGACAGTGTAAACACCTAGCTACAAAATCTGCAATACACTTTTTCATTCCCAACCACTAGAAATTCTGTTTTAAATCGTGATACATTTTCGTATTTCTCGGATGCATGGCAAATTTTGAGTTGTGAGCTTCAGTCATGATGCGTTTCCTGAAGTCTAAACAGTTCGGCACACAAAGGCGATTTTGAAATTTCAACACATCATTGTCAAGCATAAATCCCAGTTTCGGTTTAATTCAATCTCATCAATAATTTTCCTTAGAAACTCATCTTCGCGTTGTTTTCCTTTAATCTCTTTAATGATTGCAAGCTGAGCAGAAATGGCGGCTAAGATTCCGCCCTGTTCACATAACACAACTTCAATCTTAGCCTTCTCTAAGTCACATAATAACTCTCTCTGGTTGGTGAGTAGATATGACAAATTAGCAATGGATTTTCCGGCTCAATGCATCTACAACGGTATTTGCCTTCCCTGGATGATATAGAATTTGCAAATCATAGTCTTTGATCAATTCTAACCACATTCTCTATCTCATGTTCAGTTCTTTTTGGGTAAAGAAGTATTTAAGGCTTTTATGGTCTGTGTACACTTCACAAGTCGTACAATATAGGTAATGTTACCAAATCTTGAAAGCAAAACCACTACAGCGAGTTCAAGGTCATGGGTTGGATAATTCTTCTCATGAGGACGTAGTTGTCGAGAGGTATAAGCAATTACTTTCCTCATTCTGCATTAGCACACAACCCAACCCTTTACATGAAACGTCATTATAAATTTGGAACCCATCAGTACCATTAGGTAAAGTTAAGATTGGCGCAGTCACTAATCTAGTTTTCAACTCTTGAAAAGCTGATTCATACTGATCATTTCCAATCAAACTGTACATTCTTCTGTATTAATTGTGCCAATGGCATTGCAAGTTTTGAGAAGTCTTTCACAAATCTTCTGTAATAACCAGCAAGTCCCAAAAAACTTCTAATTTCTGACACGTTGGTTGGTCTTGGCCAATCAATAATGGCTTCAATCTTTTGTGGGTCTACCGATGCACCATCCTTGTTGATCACATGTCCCAAAAATGCCACACTGTCAAGCCAGAACTCACATTTAGATAATTTTGCATACAGTTTCTTTTCTCTCAAGGTCTATAAGGCAGTTCACAAATGGTTCTCATGTTCTTCCCTGCTTTTGGAGTACATCAATATATCATCAATAAAGACAACAATGAATTCATCCAGAAATTGTTTGAACACTATGTTCATTAAATCCATGAATGCTGCAGGTGCATATTAGTTACTCCAAAAGGCATTACCAGAAATTCATAGTGCCCATATCTGGTTCGGAAAGCGGTTTTCTCTACGTCTTCTACTTTGACTTTTAATTGGTGATACCCGGATCTAAGGTCAATTTTAGAAAATACTTGTGCTCCCTATAATTGGTCAAACAAGTCATTTATTCGGGGTAGATAGTAGTTGTTCTTGACCGTGTGGACGCGCCCTGAACGTCCCGGGCTCCGCGCGTGAAATATGGCGCGTGATTCCGTTTTGTTCATCAGGTTGCCACAGTTCGGACTCCAATGTCACGATTCTGAATCTAATCTTACAATGTGCGATGTAAGACCGATAAATCACCAAAGAGTCCAAATCCGGCAAATCGTTTTGAAAAATTGATTTTTAGAAAGAAGTGCCCAAACATGGACTGCTTTGCCAGATACAGAGTTGCCACCTAAATATTTTATTTGGAAAATTTAGGAAACCCTAACTCGTGCCTAAGGCCACGTGTCCATCATCACCAAAGTTGCCTCGGCTCGGGAACTTGGGTACGAGAGGGGAAGGTCATTTAATGAGCACCCCCGCTCGACTGATCAAAGATCGGCCTGTACTAAGCATGATATCTTGTTTTTGAAAACACATGTGTTCTTATTCCGGTTAATTAGCTAATCTTACTACGTGATGCGTACGGCATACAAGTATAGACTAGATCGTCTAATTTGGAACAAAACATTGCATATTTATTTTGAAAATGGTTTGAAGTTTGCTACTTGCAAGTAGGCTAAAATGCGGATTTCAATGAATTGTTCCAATTTAAGTACTCCAACTTTCACCCACAGGGATTCAGGCAATTAATCAACTAAGCAGTTAGCCTCATGGCAAGCATGCTTTCATAGCAACATTAACACACATGCAGTATGCTACAGCGTAAACACTCACAGTGTACTCCGAGCCAAAACAAAGAACTAGTTAGAAATCATGCATGATCCTAGTTCATGTTAAGATGGCTAATGCAACACATGTGAAATGCAACTAAGATAGGCTCGGCTATTCTAGAATGTCATGTGAAATTGCAACTTGATACATGTATTCAAATAGGATTTGAAATACAATGCTGTTAGTATGATGCGCCGAGCCTGGTACATGCAATACAGATGGAATGGATGCACGCATGCGAGCATAAGGTATGCTAAATGAAACAATGCCCTAAAACTAACCATCGTAAGCGGTTAAGTAAAATGGAGAAAGAATGGGGGTTGGAAGACATGCATCACACACACACACGCCTTATTACAACACTACGCCCTCTCGATGGAGGGACCAAATAAGAAGCTAACTAGCTAATCTAAGCTAATAAACTAATTATTACACAACAAATTAATTAACTAATCCTAGTTAACTAATTATTACAAAACGAATTGAATAGCTAAACACATTAACTATTAAGGTACAAACTAAAGCAAAAGCAAGCTATCTAAGCATGGCAGCTAAGGAAAACAATAAAAGAAAGGAGCCTCAGAGGGAGAAGACTGGATGCATGCTCGGTCGCCACATTCGGAAATCCAATGCGATGTCCCGATTTGCCTCTATTTTCATTTGTTCTCAGAACTCTGCACCAAGCTCTAGAAAGATGAAAATTCACCTTGGGAGTCCTGTGGGAGGGTGGCCGACCACTTTTGGTCTCTCCAGATACCTGTCGACCACTTTTGGTTATTGAAAAACCAAAAAAGTCGTCGGCCAGCCAGTTTTTCTGGCTAGCCGGCCAGTTATTGCTGCTGAACTACAATTTGCTGCAACAGAGAGCAGGAAAGGGCATGGCAATGTATTTGCAAGATATATGTGCACAACCACCCTTCCTATCATGTCATGAACTCAAGGGGGTGTGGTTCTCGACCCTCGGGCCACCAATCGCGCATTTCAATGCATGATGGTCGAGAGGCGAAGTTGCACAATTCAATATGAAAATGAATGCACAAGTAAACACATAAAGCCTAGAACTCTATCATGCTATGATCAAGAGCGTCGGCGACCGGGAATTAAGGCACGTTTCATCACTTGAAGTATGAAACGTCCCTTGTTTCCTGTGTTTGGACTAACACCTATTCCAAACACGATGCAACACATAACATGGCATGCTCAATGCAATGTAATGCGACCTTAGCATGCAAACATGCAACTACATGGCATACTCAATGCAACTACATGAACAACCTAACAAGACTAATGGCATGCTCAATGCTAATGTATGCAACAACTAGCATACACAAAGCAAATATCAAGTAGCATGCACAATGCAATGATGTAACCTAAGCATACACAATGCAAAGTATAAGGCATACACAATGCGATGAACTACATGGCATACACAATGCTCAATGGACTTAAACCAAAATGGACAGACCTCAGTCATGCCCAAACAGTGGCCATTAGGATGAAATAAAGACACCAAAAACACACACAAGCATTGCACAATGCAATGGCCCATTCAACTAGGCCCAAGAGCACAACCCTCAAAAAGGCTCAAAGAGTGATAAATGCCCAAGTGTAGCAACACTAAGTGCACTGAAATCAGATAAGAAATGATGCCAAATCATTCAAACAAAACAAGCAAAGCATGCAAGGGTCCTTAAAGCATGAAAGCTAATAAAGAGGACTACAAATGAGGCATGCAATACATGGCAAATATGCATGAACCAATCATGGACAGAGCCTAAATAGGTCTTAACAAAGACCAAAATATGCTGTGATGAGGGCTCAAAGGCCTAGGCATGCAAGCATACACACTTGGCCACAAACTAGGCAACAATGCACAACACTCAAAGGCACTTAAAGAGTGAATGAAGTGGGAACATGGCAATGCTAAATGCTCTGAAATGAAGTATTAAATGATGCCAAATCATCTAAATAGCTCAAAGATAGCATGCACGAGTCAACAAAACACAAAGCTAGCAAGGCCAATTGCACTACAGCTATACAAAGCATGAAGGATATGGCAAAGGTAACTTAAAACAGTCCTAGAACATGTCAAAATGATACTAAAACATGTATGGAAGTAAGCCAAAATGCGCTAGCATGAAGGGCATAAGACATGGAATATGCAAGGCAAATAATGTGGATTACACTATACCTACTAAGACCAAGCATGGAATGACTTAAGCAACAAAAATCAGAGTTATATCATGGCAAAATAACCCTAAATAAGCACTGAAATGATAGCATGCAAGCTAAGGTATGAAGGCATACGCAATGGCTCATGTTAAGGCATAAAGGACTAACCCTCCAACGCATTGAATGAGTGGAAAATGCAAGTGCACGGGCATGAAACATGAACTGAAATCACATAATAAATGATGCCAAATCATTCAAATAGTCCAAATAAAGCATGCTAGTGGACTTGACACACAAAGCTAACAAGCTGGAATGCACTATAGCTATACAAAGCAAGTCATGCATGACCAAAACAACACAAATCAGACCTTAAACATGCTAAAACATGAACAAAGTCTTCTCAGAGCTAAGCCAAAAGCATGCTAAAATGACATGTCAATACATAATGCATGTTAGGCTATTTCATAGAATTAAACTACAAGTGCATAGAACATGCAAGGGGCTAACAAACCCACCCAAAACAGAGTTATGGCATGCTAAAACATCACCAAAAACATGCTGAAATGGAAAGAAAACAAGCTAGAATGACATGCTACTTCATGAAGCATACAAAGCTAGTTTATGTGATTTACACTACAAGTGTATTAACCATGCATGGAGTGACCAAACCAAGCAAAAATAGTGGTATGCCTCAGCAAAATAACCACAAATATAAGCTAAGATATGGCCAATAAAAGCTTAACAAAGGTGCTCAAACATGAGGCATATGAAGCAAGTAAACAAAATACAAGGAGAGGGGATGACCCTCTCCTATTTAGGACACCAAAATCACCTTTCCACCACTGAAAATCCTCTGGATTTTAGTGGTAGAAAAGTTATGCAAAGGCTTCAATAAGAGCCTAAAGGGATGGCTCAAAACAAGGTCTAATAAGGCCAAAGAGGGGGTAAATCACACCCAAACAAAAAAGTGACCTTAAACAAAGGTCTCAAGCATGCAAAAAAAAAAAAAAAAACTTTTTCTAGTTAAGAGTTAAGCTTAAAAACATATGCAAGAAGGGCTAAAAGCTTAAGCAAGAAAGGGGGATTTAAAGGTCAAATACTCACCCTTGAAGACCTCCTTTACAACTGCAACTCCAGCAAGTTCTTTGAGCTTAAACCAGTCCAAGAACACCAAAAACAACCCCTTAGCTCCTCAACAACCAAAGGAAGGTGTTTGAGTGTGTGTTTGTGTGTTAAACTAAGACAAAATAACACTTTAAGGCACAAAATGGGAACAAACAAGGAAGAATAGATACAAATGTATATCTATCTCTTAAGTCTCAAGTTTCTGAACCTAGAGGAGGGAGGAGGAGCCTCCCTCTTATAGAAACTAAAAGGAAAAGCTTCTTGGAGAAGCCAAGCTCCAAACAAATCCCTCCATACACGTGTATGGAGGATAGCTCTAAAGCCCTCCAGCACAGGTGGAGGAAAATATCTCCAAAAAGGTGCCAAAAAGCAGCCGACCACTTGAAGTGGTTGGCCTGCTACTTAAAGTGGTCGGTCGACCACTTCAAGTGGTCTTCCAGAGCAACAACTGGTCGGCCATGGGTGGGAGAGGTCAACACACTGAAAGCAAGCAATTGGTGTGGTAGCCGACCAAAAAAGATGGTTCAAAGACCAAGAAAGCCAGTTATTCGACCAGAAAACTGGCTGGCAGAAGGAAAAATGGTCTCCAAGGAGAAAAAGTGGTCTCCCACCCTTGTACCACCTTCCAAACAAGGAAAACAAGATTTGTACCAAAAACAAACCAAAACGGATACAAGACAAGAGATCGGGAGGCAAAGCACGTGGCCGAGAGCCCCGAAAACTAGCTGACGAGTACCAAAAGTGGCATGCGACCACAAAAGTGTCTCCCGGACCATAGTGTTCCTCTAGGTAGAGGCAACAAGGCATGGTTCAAAAAAATACGCCAAACGGAGAACGTTAAGCGGTCCCAAGACCAAGGCGCGCGGTCGACGGCTCCAAAAATCGGAAACTAGTCTCCAAACGGGAAAAGTGGCCTACGACCACAAAAAGTGGTCTACGATCACAAAGAGATGGTCTACAAGACCTCTCCCTTCCTCCGGGAAGAGAAAACAAGATCTGGTCCACAGACCGAGGCAAAGCACAAAAAGTTTAGAGGCCCGGAGACGAGGCTCTTAGCCAAAACTCCGGAACCTTAGAACAAGCACAACATGCACCATCACCGAGCGCTCAATCGATGACGTCTGAGCCTTAAGGTCGGTCAAAAATTGGGTGTCTACAGACCGTTACTTTGTTCAGTTCACGGTAATCTATACATAATCTCAACGACCCATCCTTTTTCTTTACAAACAACACGAGAGCACCCCAAGATGATGTGCTCGGACGGATGAATTTCTTATCTAATAGTTCTTGGAGTTGGGTTTTCAATTCTTTCAGTTCTGAGGTTGACATTCTGTAAGGGGTATTAGAAATTGGTTGTGTTCCCGGTGTTACTTCAATAGTGAACTCAATTTCCCTATCAACTAAGTCTCCAGGAAAGTCATTCAGAAACACATCGGGAAATTCACAAACAACAGGAATAGTTTCCACATTAGTGCCATCAAATGATGCAGCCAATACACAACACAAGTAGCCCCTACATCCCTTCATAAGCAATTCAACAGCTTTCATAGCCGAAATCAAGTATGGGAGAGGGACTACTCCGTCCCTAGTGAAAACAAACTCAGGTATACCAGGTGGACGAAATACAATAGATTTCTTCACACACTCAATGGTTGCACAATACTTTGTTAACCAATCCATTCCCATGATGCACTCAAAGTGGTCAATGCTCAAAGGTAGCAAGTCAACATATAACGTCATATCACCAATCAAAACATCACATGCCAGATATACATATGCACATACCATAGAACTCCTAGATGGCGTAGATACAGACAATAAATAATTCATGGATTCTAAAGGTCTAATTAGTTTTCGAGAAAAGGCATGCGACACAAATGAGTATGTAGAACCAGAATCTATCAAGACATATGCATTCTAGGCACAAATGGAAATTATACCTGACACCACAGACTCGGTGTTCTGTACATTTTCGAGTACTAGTGCGAACACTCTTCCTTGCCTCAACGTTTCATTGTTAGTGTTACCCCTAACATTGGTTCTTGCATTTGATCCTGCTGCAAAAACAGATCCCGCTGAACTTGCCACAGGATGGCTAACCTCATTGGATCTTATCGGGAAATCCCTAACCATGTGGCCAGTCTTGCCACATCAAAAACACACATCTGATGCACGATAACATGCACCTTTGTGCTTCCTTCCGCAATCGGGGCAGTTTGGAGTAGATCCGCTACTTTGACTAGAGCTATTGGAAGATCCTGTATTTTGCTTCTTCGAAAATGATTGGCCTTTCTTGAAATTGAATCCGACCCTCTTTCCTTCCATTCAGTTGTTGGAGTTGTAGTTTGCCTCTTAGCTGCTATTATGGCTTCTGCCATCAATGCTCTATCGAGCATTTCTACATAAGTAGGCAATTTCAAGACACCTACTCGATCAAATACTTCCAGGTCCAGTCCTCCCTCGAACTTTCGCGCTTTCTTATAATTAGTCTCTACCATGTGCGGGGCAAAACGAGCTAATTCAGTAAACTTAGTTTCATATTCGGCCACTGACATTCTGCCTTGTTTGAGTTCTTGGAATTCAGAAACTTTTCGGTCCCTAAAGCATTGGGGAAAGTACTTATTGTAGAATATCTCATTGAATTGTGCCCATGTCATGTCCTCGTTGTTATTTCGAATCAACAGCCACCATCTCCGGGCTTCATCCTTTAGGGTGTAAGTAGCCAAAAGGACTTTCTGAGTTGCAGAGCAAGGGAATACTTCAAATAACTTTTCCATTTCTAATAACCAAGTTTCTGCCTTCAATGGTTCAATACCACCTAAGAAGGTCGGCGGTTTCATTTTCATAAATTTCTAAGTCAAATTGATGATGTCATTATTATCCAGTTTGGCTAGCACTGGCGGAGGTGGAGGAGGCAAAGGTTGTTGTCTTAGTTATTGCGTCATTGCTTCAGTCAAAGCTACAAGCATCTATTCCATTCTGTTCATTCGGGCCTCAGAAGATTCACTTGTATCATTTTCTCTTGCATTCTCCATGTTGCTATAGAGACACCAAGTAATATTAAACATAGGAATAATCTTATCCATTTCTTTTCTATTTCATCTGTCCAGATTCAAATTAAGTTTCTACATTCATAAAGATTACCCCACACTCACACATGCAGATAGAATGCCCCTACTTATTAGTAGGACATCTTAAGCTCATATGGACTCGTGCGTGTGGTAAAACACGTGCTCTAATACCACTCTGTCACGATCCAAACCCGCCCCTATAGGTTTAGCATCGTAACCGACCAGTAATCCTTCGATTTCCATAAGCCTCTGAACAGAATAATATCTAAACAGGGGCTGTGGAAACAAATATACTAAACATACATAGTCCATAGAGCTGTGCAGACATACATGAGACATAAAATTTTCAAAACCAACTTATATTTATAGATGTGACATCAAAATACATTAGTCATACGTCACCGGAGCCACATATACAGAACTTCCAAAACATGTTCAGATTAAACACAACCATCAGAAAATACAAAAATCCTAAAGGCTCAAAACTTGGTTAGATCTCAAAAGGGGAACCTCCATGGGAGGCACGACAGCTGGCTGGCTCCAGAACTTGCCAGGCAGCAACTTAGGGGCCTGGTCACGCGCCTGCTCACCTATATACATAAAAATAAATAATGAGTGGAAGCCCAGTAAATAATAACAAGGTAAAGGGTTTTAATGAATGATGTCCATCACAGAGTTAAAAATCAGAGTTTCTATCAGAAACAGATTCTTATACACGTTCATATTCACATTAATATTCATATTCGGACTTCGCATAAGATCATTCGTGGTACATCCATTAGCCATCATATTAACTTGGTCCTGAGACTCATATATATATATAAAGTCGGTACTGGCAACCATAAAGGTCCATATCTTGCGTGCAAGTAGCCACGGTATTGTTACCCCCATGCGAGGGCCACGTGAATATAAGCCTTGGTATTGTTATCCTCGGGCGAGGGCCATGTGAATATAAGCCATGGTATTATTACCCCCGGGCAAGAGCCACGTGAACTAAGGATGCCACGAATACTTTTCAATATATGGACAATCATTCATTGTATAGAACATAACGTTTCCAAAAAACAGATCTTATTTCATCATACAGAAAATAAATAAAGTTAAACATAGCTTTATTAAGTCATTACTCACAGTTACCAGATGGCTCCAAGTAGACGAGGAGAGTAGGTAATTCACTTAACTCGTGGCGCGTGACCTACATAACATGACAGAGATATACATTGAAACACACGCTCAAATTGCACACAACACATTTTCTTGTCCTAAGTGTGTTTCTAACCTTTATCCTCATTATAGTGTCTTAATCACGGCCTGGGAATGCCTAGGATGGAATGAGAATGCAAAAATGCACTTGAAAACATTTTTCAAAACTTACTGAAAACAAGGTCTACCGTCGAGTGGACATGCAAAATGTGAGGGTTCGTTTGAGCGTAACTTCCTTTGCTCGAGCAGTCTGTAAACTTTGGCAAAAGTACTGGTTGCTTGTTTTTCACGTTCGACGGACGCTTGATCCCTACTCGAGCGTGAGACTTAGACTTTCGCTCGAGCGTGACTTTTGTCGCTCGAGCATACTGCAAAACATATGAACTTTTGGGTACATGCATTTCATGCTCGGGCGGGACTTAGGTCGCTCGAGCGGAAGTGCATGCACTCAGAGTGGTCTCTCGAGTGTGAACTCCTACGCTCAAGCGTAGATGCAAATTCTGGAATTTCCAGATTTGATCTCTAAGCTTCAAATTCGAACTAAACCCTTCAAAGCTCAACATTTTGGGCCAAAAACTTGAGGAATCATATGTGAACTTGGAAAACATCATGAAGTAAGAATCATTACTCAAAATCAAGACCCAATTGACATGTAATTATGTAACAATTCAACTTAAAATGTAAGAACATGCTCTATATATGTCATGTATGTAATCACCTAAGTTCTTAGCCTCCAATACTTGATCAAATGAGGCTCAAGGATGAAAAATGTTATGAATTCTTCAAACCATGCTAGATTTACAACATGCATGAGAGAAAAGTCTTTGAAAACATCTTCAAAATGTCTTAAATATGCATGCATGTATGGAATGACTTATCTTCCTTAAATTTTAACTCAATCCTTACATGAATTCATTTAATTCACTTGAATCCTTGTAAAATCTAATTCAATTACACAATTAAGAGTCTGATCTCTTACCTAGAGTTCACAATTCCCTTAAATTCTAGCTAGGCTTAACAATCTATCACCAATCCCTTCCAATTCTTGATCACTCTTAGCAATTCTCTCATTTCCTCCTTGAATTAAGCTCAAGCTTCTCCTTCTCCCTCTCTCACACGTTTGGAGCTTAAAAGTGAGGAAAAATGAGGTGCAAAATTGAACTAGTGGGGTCATATATGGCTCATTTGGTGATAATTAATCAAAGTTACTCAAATGGCATCAAATTAATCTAATTTAATCGCTCCGAACCGAATTTCAATTGGACCCACCATAATATTCTAAAAATTCCAAATAACACATATACCAAGTCAATTTCATGATCAGATGCCGATAAGGCATTCGATTCACAAAATGTAACAGAAATTTCAAACAGATACTCCTATAATGAACAGATAAAACACAAATAACACAACACATATGCAATTAATTCAAAATCTGATCTTAATAACTTATTAGGCATATTAAATCATAGATTATCGTTAATCTTGAGTCGGGGTTGTTACAAAAAGGATGTAAAAAAATGTACAATTTACATAGAAATTGGGTTAATAAATAGGAACAAAGAAAACTGCAACCACTATACAAATTACCCAAATTATCCCTTTTTTTTCTCTTTTCCAAAAGCCTAGCAAAAAAGTAATGGTCGCATTAGCCATCCAAAAACACGTAGGGTAAATTATATAAATAGTTTTTATAGTTTACACAATATGTAATTTAGTTTTTATTATTTTAATTTGTTTGATTTTATTTCTTAATTTAACGGATGGTATTATGTTGGTCCAATAAATAACGACCGTTAGATTTAGTGGACGAAAACTCAAACGATGTATCAATTTGATCCTTATAGTTTATATGATGTGTCAATTTGTCCCTATCAAAATTGAGTGAATTAAAACAATAAGGATCAAATTGACACATTGTGTAAATTACAATGACCAAATTAATACATTATTTGAGCACGTGATAACTTTTCGTCCACCAAATCTAACGACCGTTATTTATTGGATCAATATGACATAATCCGTTAAGTTAAAAGGAAAAATTGAGTAAATAAAAATAAAAATGACCAAACTAACATATCGTGTAAGTTATAGAGACCGTTTACATAATTTATCTAAAAAAGTAATACAATATAAACCATTCATTTTCATAATTTTTTCTTATTCACATTAATTATTCATATTTATACTATTTGAGTAACTCTATTTCAAATTTGAAAGTTTTGGAGCATGTTTTATTAAATTTGAGTAAAAATTTGATAAGAAATTTGATCTGATATGATACACTCTAATAATTTCATCAAATCTGATCGATTTTCTGATTTAGAGGAAATTTTCATCCCAAAATCGGTTGTTCAGGTGGTCGTTCATCCACGATCACTTGCAAAATGTAATGAAAGGATAAATGTACCCTTTATTTGATGAAAAAGTATCATTCTCTTCATTTGATATCGATATAATGAAACGATTGAAATTTATCTAATTTAAATTTGACGAAAAATTTAATCAAATGTTGGAGATGACCTTGCTATTTCAATGAATTTTGTTAATTTTTACAAGAATTTTGGAGGAAAAAACTTAAACCCGGGTTGGTGTTTCGGCTCCGGTTGGTCTATCTCGAAGTATATATATCACTGCTCGGTCTCTCTCTCCCCACAAACACAGATCACTACCTGTTGTAAAGGAACACAGTTCAGATCGTCACTTTCTCGCAGATCGACTTCTCTCTCTCGCTCTCCCCCTCTGTGGTTAGTACCTTCTCTCTATATAATTTTTATATATTCACTGATGCAATGTATACACCGCCCTATCTTTTTTTTTCTTTTCTTTTTTTCAATAGAAATTTGTAGAGAAAACTCGATTTTAGGGTTCGAACCTCTGATTTTGGCTATTAATTATTACATGTGTATATCAGTTTGTATATTTTATATCCACACCATGATATGAATTCTAGTGATGGTTGTTTAGGTTTTGTAATCTGAATTCTGTTTTGATTGTAGTTTGTTAGAATTTCATTGTATAAATTTTGTGTTTTGTTAGGTATTATCAAGATCTCTGTTTTTTTCCTGTATTACTCTGTGTATTCATTTGCTGAATTCTCTTGGTTATGGTGTTGGGGATAATAAAAATTTTATTAATTTTTTATTTACTCTCTCTGTGATTAGATATTTATATGTTAGTTTGTATGTGTATTCCAGTACATCGGTGTCAGTTCATGTTGAATTAGATACTTAGGTATTGTAGTTAGAGGTGTAAATGGTTTGGTTTGGTTTGGTTTGGTTTGGTCGGGACATTTCTCACTGAATCGACTAACCTTAGACCAAAACTGACGGAAAATGTTTATCAACTGAACCAAACTGCTATACATTGAGCTGGTTCGGTTAGGTTGGGATGATCGGTTTGACAAACACAAATTTGTTTCAAAATAAAATCACAACCCACAACAATAACAATATACATAATGTATATTGTAAGTCTCTCACGTACCCAAAAAAAAATATATATATATATGTTCACAAGGAAAACTCATGTCTCTTCTCAAAAAAGAAAGGAAAAATCAGATCAAATAAAAAATGTGGAACAAATTAACCTCTTCAAATCAAAGAGAAATCTAGATTGTTGATGAAGAGCTGTAAATGATAGATCTTGAGTTAGATTTTGGAAGCTCAACAATCTTTAATGAACTGTATACTTCATCTTTCCTTTAATGTTTAGTGTTACTAGTCGCAATTGTCCCAAAATAGAGTAAGCCACTATTGCAATCAAAGATGTTGACTTATGCTCTGTCTCTCTTGTTGGTTTCTTCATACACAATCATTACTTCTCATCACTCTGATTTTTCTGTTTGTAATGGAAGTAAAGAGAGTTGAGAGACATAGAGATGAAAGAGAGTAAGAAAAAGGGAGATGACTGAATATCTAGAGAGAGAGAGAGATAGAGTGAACTGAAAAAGAGAGTAAGAAAGTTGACTAAAGGAATAGAGAGAGTTAGGAAGAAAGAAAAAGGTAAGATAAATGGAGAGAGAGTGATTTCTTTATTTTTATCAATAAGGTAAAATGAATGGACGGGAGAGTTTGTCTTGGGGAGTGTGATGTCAAGAGACTTTTGGTTTATTGGGTGGTGGGATCATTGTTAGTGTGTATATAACATAGATTGTATATGAGATACATCGACCCCATTTGATGGGACTTAAGGTTTGGTTTGGTTTGGTTTGTATATGAGATACATCGGTCGATACTGATTAGTTCGGTTTTAAAATTTTGAAAATTGTGATTAAATAAAAAATGCTCATTGTATTTATTTATTCTGT
This sequence comes from Camellia granthamiana, assembly GCA_036172215.1. NCBI lineage: Eukaryota > Viridiplantae > Streptophyta > Magnoliopsida > Ericales > Theaceae > Camellia > Camellia granthamiana. The sequence continues at coordinate 67,626,964 of CM069914.1, forward strand.
AAAACTGGATAGACCACATATGATAGAGGATTCAGCTAAACTTACTTGGTTCAGCCGGTAATTGGTTTAATCAGTCTAGTCGGTTTTTCTTCTACCCCTACTTGTAGCCCAGTCTCAATAAAAAAAAATGGACGTAATTAGCTAAATGAAATCTATAGTTCTTATTTAAAAGATACTACTACGATTTATTTCATTATAAAACTTCAGGGCATTGTGGTCCTTGCTTCCCCTGTGCAAATGTGTTTGGCTACATAGGGTTCTATGGCTAATGGCTTTGAAGCAGCCTTACTAGATGGATCCCGGGGGGGGGGGGGGGGGGGGGGGGGGGTTAACAACTGCACCCCCAAAATTTTGAAATTTTTTTTATATTATACTAGTAATTAGTTTCTTTGTGACTGGTTTTTTTGGATAAGTTTATTTGTAATTGGAGTAGGATTGTGATTTAGTTTGTTAAGTTGTAAAGATTGCTACTTATCAAAAAGTTACTGTAAAGATTGTTAACACTGTAGCCTCACTAAACCATGAAAGTAATGTAGGAATGTTTCTGTTCATGTATATCTCTCTCTCTCTCTCTCTCTCTCTCAACGAGTGATATTTGTGTATGAATATTTGTTCTGGATATACTGTTTTCTTCTAGTGAAAATGGCCTGATGGTATGTCATGTTGCAGAAATGTATAATAATTTGGGAGCTCAGCCTGGGGTGCCAGGACCACCTCCAAACCCACAGCCAAATCCATTTGGGAATGCATTTGTTGGAGCTGGTTCAGGACTTATAAGAGGTGGACTAGGTGCTTATGGAGAGAAAATTTTAGGATCAAGCTCCGAGTATGTGCAAAGCAATGTAAGTTGTATGATAAGACTGAATTTTGAACTCCTATTATAGTTAGGTTGTGAAAGAAAGGATGATGATGTTGAATTAATAACAATCTCTAGTTATGTGATGGATTGGAAGGTCTTTTCTGCTATGTATTAGTTAGGGGCTATTTCTTTCATTTTTTAGGACCCCTCAATTGATATATTTGGTTTCAAAAGTTTATGGATCTATGTCGCTTTTTGACGTGTCTAGGGTGGGGTTTTTAGGAGAAGCCCTATGGCCTGAAATCCCTTTTGTCAAATGAGGCAATGACCTTCTTCAGCAAATGTCTTTGGGTGATGGGCATTTGAGCTTCTGCTTGGTTGCCACTTCAATTTTAGGGAAGGTAGATTTGTTGTGTATCCATTTTTTTTCTCATGTGGAACGCACAACCCAAGAAAAACGTAATGCCATCAAATTTGAGTGTTTTTTTATGTGATTTTCATCTTATATTTACGTAAGAGCTTAATATTTTTACTTGCGATTTCCTTTTTTTGCTCTTAAAATTCATTCCTCTTTTCTAAAAGTAGCACGTAGCATTGCCATTTCTGTAGCCATTTTGTTAACTTATTTCTGAGAACAAATTATGCTTCAACGGGTGCATTCAAATGTATTCTAAAATGCCTTCATTTTACCATTTTTATTTGTTCCGAAGGATGACATTTGTATATGAATGCTGAGGAAAACACAATTAACTCAAGTCCTATCTAATGTAAAATCTAGGAAAAAATTGAACTTCTACTGGACATTTTATTTCCCATGGTTAGTATTTTCAAAGAAATGAAGTCCTTCACCCCTCCACCAGCAAATGTGTTATTTATAGTAGTATAGAAAAGCTTATTTTTAGAATGAGTTCAGCAACATGTTCTTAAAGGGTATTGCATAGTGCGACATATGCACATCTACTGGTTGTTCTATAATTGGATAATAGCACTGTCATAATGATTTTAACATTCTAAGTACCAGTTTTTTTTGTGTTCTGTGATCATTAATAATTTTGAAATTTAATTTTGAGGTTTGTTTATTCACAATTTTAATATTTTCTTTAATGAACAGATAAGTAGGTACTTCTCTGATCCCCAATACTATTTTCAAGTTAATGACCATTACGTAAGGAACAAATTGAAGGTTGTTCTCTTTCCATTTCTGCACAGGGTAACCACTATTTTCTTACCCTCTAGTTGGTCAATTATTTCTTCGACAGCGGTTACCATTTTCTTATTCTCCAATCCTTTAGGGCCATTGGACAAGGATAACAGAGCCTGTGGGGGGAAGGCTTTCCTATAAGCCACCAATTTATGATATAAATGCTCCAGACTTGTACATTCCATTCATGGCGTTTGGTACCTATGTTGTTCTTGCTGGCTTCTCGTTGGGTCTCCATGGAAAGTAAGTAGTCCCATCACTGTAAGTGGGCATTTTTTTAAAAATAAAACCCCCTTTTTTTTCTCTCTCTATATTAAGGCTAAGTTTGGCATGTTTAAAAAAAGTTAAAAAGTAAAAAAGTCACTATCCTATTTAAGTCACATCATCTTATTTAAGTCACATCACCTCTCTAACACATCACTTCAAACCCATCCCAAACCCAACCCATATTTTATAAAAAGTCAAAAAGTGCACTTATTTAGATCATCCCTAACAATCCCTAAATGGGTTCTTAAAACCAAATAAACATGATTTGCCTTGTTTACATCCAAATCGAGCTTGGTTTGCCCCCTACATTATGCCCTATCTTTTAGCATTTGCAAAGGGTTTGTTGTTTTTACCTAGCAAAATGAAGCAAGTTGACCTTTGTTCTTAGAATAGTAAGGTTTCTTTGGCTCCCTATTACAGTCCTACCACAGTGCTGTATGCAAGAATAGAAGGGCATGCGTGGCATCTAAGTGAAAAGCTAGATGAGGGAATCACTGTGGCAGTAGTTTGTTAAGCTATCTGACAAGTATTTTGAGAAGCAACATAATTCATTATTTTTTATTTATTTTTTTGCATCAGCAAATACTGTTCCAAAAAAAGAAAAAAAGGTTTGCTTTCTGTAAATGATGATTCTCCCACTTGCCATAAACTGGGAATTGTGCCTATAGTGTTAGGTGACCTCATACCTGTTACAGTATGTTGATTTTTTTTTTTGTTAATTCAATGATGAGTGTTTGGCCTTCTTGCTTTTGAACTTGAGTCTTCTGTCATGTGATCTGGAATTAAATGATATTATTTTGTTCAACGTCATCTCTCTCTCTCTGTCTCTCAGGTGTGGTGTTTATGATATACTGCTTCATTTTGTTGGCAGGTTTAGCCCAGAAGCTCTGAATTGGCTGTTCATTAAAGGGTTGGTGGGGTGGTTCTTGCAAGTTTCCCTGTTGAAAATGTCATTGTTTTCATTGGGTAGTGGGGAGGCACCCCTGCTGGACATAGTGGCATATGCCGGGTATACTTTCACAGGTATGTGTCTGGCTGTCTTGGGAAGAATCATGTGGAGCTACTCATACTACTTTTTGATGCCGTGGGCATGCTTGTGCATGGGAATCTTCTTGGTAAAGACAATGAAGAGAGTTCTTTTTGCGGAGGTGAGGACTTATGACTCGAGCAGGCATCATTACCTCCTGCTCTTCATTGCTTTGGCTCAGTTCCCACTTTTCATTTGGCTTGGCAACATTAGTGTTAATTGGCTTTTCTAAAGTCCCACTCTCTGGCTATGGTGTTGTGAGCAAACAATTTTGTCTGTAAGTGTCTACAGAGTGTTTTTTACAGGCATTTTTGTTTTGTAATTTTGGTTGATGTATTGAGTTGGTCCATTTTGATTTCTTATTCAATTTATTCATGTGAATGCCTGGATTTAACAACCAAGTAATATTGTTCTTAGAAGTTGAAAACATCCTAAAACTACCTTGGCCAAGCTGAACTTGCCGGGTTTGCCCTGTTGGTGTATGTTGCCTTGTTTATTTTTTTTCAATTAATATTTTTTTGAAAAAACTTTTTAGTGGGCTTTTAGACTAGACATTCTTAAAATAAATAAAAATAAAATGAATGTTTAGTAGAATTTTTTTTTGAATAAATGGAGAATTTTCTTGATTATATTCAATAAAATATCTAATTATGGAATTTCAGAAATATGCATTCCCACTAATTCCTCACATACTAGAGGGGTCAAACTCAATCTGAACCTGGGAACCCATCTAATTATGCTCACTTGAAATCTGTCCAATTTATAAATGAATTTAAATGGGTTGCATTTTGTCAATCTAAAATATAAAATGGATTGGATATGGATATTCATTTATTGGAACCAACACAGCTACCCAATGAAATGAATCAATTTGGCAATTGGATTAAAAGTCAAAATGTTAACTTTTTTGACTTTTTTGGATTATCTTTTTATTTTTTACATATTATTTTAAAAAAAATAAAAATAAATTTTAACCTACTTATTAAAATAAGCTAAATAGATTAGATTGATGGAGTTAATTTGTCGAACTCGGGTATCAAACTTAGCAGAAATCATTAGAACTCACTTATTAATGGATAGGTATAAATTGAATTATCATAATACACAATGGCCAAAAGTGCATTCTGAGGCATTTTTATTAGTACATATGGTTTTCTCTTTCTCTGTGTTTGATTGAGAGATTTAACTAGAGATTCAAAAAAGAAAAAGGTATGTAAAATTATGTGAAATATAAGTATATTTTATTCACATTTCATATATTTTTTTTATTTTCTTTTCCAAATCTTTTTCCGAATTTCTCAACCAAAATAGCGGCTCTGCATAGAGGTAAAATATCCATTTTGATTTTGGCTCTCTAGAACTAACCAGCCTTCATTGATAAGCAAGAGGGTTTCCTCTATCTCCCCCATCTTCTTGCTCCCTCTATCATTGTTGGGCTTGTTTCAGCCCACTTGAAAATATGATCGTTTGAAAATATTTTTTTTAAATAATTTAATATAAAAATGTGTTAAAAATAATTTAATTATATATTTAAAAAATATATATATTTACAAATGTTGCGTTAACATATGCATCCTGCCATAAAAAGATTATTTATTCATTTATTTATGTTTATAACATTTTTTAAAAAATATTAGTAAAATTAATTTGATTGATTAACTAAAATAAAAAATATAATTACTAGTTAGGCAAAATAAAAATAATACTTTTATAAGATATTTTGTCACTTATTGTTACGCCGCTGTGTTTAGTTAAGAAATTTGAGAAGTGATTTAAAAAAAAAAGAAAAAAAAGAAAACACGTATAAAATTAAATAAAATATAGATATATTTTATTTATATTCCACCTCTTTTTTTTATTTTTTTTTCCCCAAATCCTTCTCAAATCTCTATTTGGGAAGATAACACAACGTATTCTTGGCTCAAAATTTCTTTCTCACAGCAGACACGCTTAAGAAAAGTGAGACTTCAAACTGTCATGTCAGAAGAGATTCAACTGTACACGACTATAATAATAATAAAATGAGCTCAGCGCTTAGCTAAGCGCCAGTAGTGGAACACTATATAATAAGGAACATTTGTCTCTCCTTGGACACAACTCAACTCAGAGAGAGCCTAAGTGAGACTGAGAGAGAGTGAGAGAGAATGGAAAAACTCATTTCAAACAGGTGCAACATTGTTGAGTCGGTGCCGGAATCTTATATATTGCCACCAGAAAGAAGACCAGGAAAGCAAGTGGTTCCTCCATGCAATGCCATCCCAGTGATTGATTTCCAAGGACTCCATCCCATGGAATTGCAGCACCAAATCATGAAGGCTAGCCAAGATTATGGATTCTTTCAGGTCAGCTCAATTATTCATATTTTTTATTTTTCTTAGTATTTACCTGTAATGATTGAATGAACTTGGTTCATCTGTAGTCCTAATAAAAGGGTGCTGCCCATTTTAATAATTTGATCCCTTTATTTTTATTTTGTGTGTAGATGATCAATTTAATGATAACTGTATGATTTACATCATAGTTGTTCAAATAAATGGACAAGAAGAATGATTTCAGAACTATGCTACATATTCTTTGAAAACAAATATGATCAAATTATATAACTATGTTTGTCGGACCAACTTGATTTTTTTAACAGAAAATTCACGTATAAAGACTTTGATTCAGAACAAATTGGATGATTGAAATGAGAGAGCTAAACTAGACAGATCCAGTTTTTAGATAAGCCTATTGCTAATTGAACGTGCTGGTGGTAGTCCTTCCCAAATATAGTAATCAGAATTTAGACTTATAACTTCAACTTCAAGGATTCTCTTCCATACATATATTCAGGAATAAAATTATTTGCACGTGTACTTGAAGTTTCCCGCGGGGGGGGGGGGGGGGAAATTATTTAAAAATTAATTTTTCAAAAAAACACCACCTGAGTACACAATTTAAAATATCTCAATCCAAGCGTGTAGAGATCCAAATGTCTCGCCTCCAAAGTGATTCACCTTATACCATGTTGCTTTTATTTTTGTGTGTATTTTTCAACCAACTTACAAAATTTTGATGTCTAATTTTTGTATCAAATATGTCTGATATATATATACACACCACACATGATAGAGTTTGCATGTAGTGGGATCCTAAGGGATCTCTATTTTTTAGTTATGGGGATAAAATAAAAGATATATCTTTTATCTTGAATTTGCAGGATACAACCTATCCAATTTTTCATTTAATTATCTTTTAAATAGATAATAAAGAACTTCCACTAATTGCAATTGTGTGAGTGAATTTCTGACCACACTGCCAAACTAGTATTCAACTGGAGAGCACTGGCAGAATAGATTAAGCCCGAACGATTAAGCCCGAACGACCTGTCAACAAAAAGAAGAGTTTCCGGTGGTGGTTCATCCACTCGGGGGTACTCTGACGATCAAGTCAGTTATCTCTCAAAGATAGCAAAATTGCTTAACTCACTATTTAGAGCATAAAAAGCATACCTTAGACCCATGAGGTTGCCTCTCTTTTATAGCCAACACAAACCTAGTCCCAATGGACTCTGATTACTGCTAATCTTGGACTCCCAGTAGGATTGGGATAAAACTCTCTGAGAGTCTTATCTTTATCCAAACTGTAGTCTTTTGTTATTCTAGGACTCTTGTCTCTTATACGTTTATTCCGGATTCCGATATCTTCAGAGATAACCTCGGACTATCCGAGATCACCTCGGCGTCATGACCAGGACACGTGGCACCTCGGCTGACACTTCGGCATCACCTTGGCCACGTGTTGATACTCGAAAAATATGTCCCCACAGTAATAATGTCCATCAACACATTACAATTGAACCCCTAAAAGTAGAGAATCACAAGTGAGGCTCTTTCTTACAATTAGTCACAAACTTCCTTGCACCAAACTATATTCTACATGAACTACTAGGTATGGACAAATTTATCACTATCAAAAACCCTAGCTCATATAGGTGAATTGTAAATTTTTCTTTCTTCTAATTGGACACCAAAAGCAATTTCCAAAAATATACTTTTATAATTATAAAATACAAATAAAAATATTTTTATGAAAAAGTATCGGCCGGTTTTCCTTTGGTCTAACGTTTCATGTGCTTAATATAAATCAATTATCACTCACATAACCCAACATGTCCGTGTATAGCCTTTGGTTTAGCGTCACCGATTGACAATATCAAAGTTAAATGAATAGTTAATTAATTTATATGAGCCTCTCAGGTCAAAGGAAAAATAAGTGCATTATAATAGACTTATCCTTTAAACTGACAGTGATCATTCCATAGGTGTTTTCAAAATCGATCTTGTTCAATGCATATATTTATTGCATAACACCCACTTATTTGCCTAAGGTCACTACCTCAATAATAGAGTTAATCATTCTATCATATAGCAGGTGTAGGCCATAGTAGTGCGACGCCCAATCAACACCCAAAGCCTAGAACATTAATTGGGTTCACAAGGCACCAAAAAATCATAACTCCTAGCTTTTGGTTCATTAACCATTAGCATGTTTTTCTACAATGTTACCCAAGGGACCTTATGTTCACATCATATGTAATATTAAATATAACATTATCCATAATAATATACAAAATTGCAAAATAAAATGCCAAGTAATTTATTTAATCAGTTAATAAAGTCAACAAATTGATTTTTGAGGGCACAAATACTAACATTCTATATACAAACAAGACACAAGTGGGTGAGATGAGACCTACCATCTTGTGTCATGTCTATGAACTATTTTGTGAATGGCTTTTGCGCATGGAGCATAGTTGCATTCTCAATTGAATGATTGAGTTCTCAAGATTTTCATATTTTAAGATTTTTGTCAACGAGTGAGAGAAATTCCATACACACAACTATTATTGTTTCAAGGATAATTCTAATATTAAAAAAAAAAAAAAAATTGCAGTTGATTAATCATGGGGTATCATCAGAGTTAATGAAGGATGTATTAATAGTGGGGAAGGAAGTGTTTGAGTTGCCTGAGAAGGACAAGGAGAAATTCTACTCAGAGGATCCAAAACAGAATTGTGGATTTAAAACAAGTATAACCTATACCAATGAGAAGGTTCATTTTTGGAGAGACAATTTCCGCCACCCCTTGTCACCCAGTGGAGGATCATATCCACCATTGGCCCTCCAATCCTCCTCGATACAGGTAAGACTACAGACACAAAATCAATCATATAACTAATCATATAAAATAATCATGGTATACATATCTTATATGGCAATTCCCATCATTAAAGATACAGTTTTACTCATTATTCCATATACAACTTGAGTTGGTGTAGGTTTGTCATGCTTTTTAACTTTTTCTAAAAATCACTGATATATGCTCAGATCAAAATTTGTAACTTTTTACAGTTTTAACGATATACCCATTGGATTTGCACACAGCTAATAAATATACTCTTATGTTATATAATTTTTATTTGAGCAATTTCAGTGAGCTGCTACAATAAGATATCTTCTCCAACTGCCTGGCAAAAACTGGTTTGTGTTAACACTGTTGAACTAAGAAAGTTTTGATCTAATGGTTTGGATGTGAGAATCTAACATACAGAAATAAACAATGATTTGGATGTCTCAAAATGACATTTGCGCTAGTGGAGTAAACATATTGTACTAGTAATGTAACATTTGCTAAAATTTAACATTTTAGTACCATAGCATTTTTTTTAGATTGTCGACAAAAGAGATTGTCACCGGTGATAATGTGTGGTGGAGTCGACTGACTGATAGTTGTTGCCAACAGTGGTTCTTCTCATAGTGGAAACTTCTGTATGGTATTTTGGTACTGTAGCATATCAAATTATAATTCTGTTATGACTATTTTAGCACTAACTAGTGGAGTTTGTTTCTATAAACCCAAATTAGAGAATCTCTGGTGGTGTCCTAAAAACATCCACTAAAGTCAAAATTAGGAAAGAGTTCTATTAAAATGTCTCCAATATCTATCATGTTACCAAATTATATCATTGTCAAAACTTAACCAAATTTGGGCAAAAAAATGAAGAATGTCAAAATTTCTTCTAACGGGGCCTACAAATATTATTTTGTCAGGTATTTTGTGAAAAGAAAACAATTGACATTGGTTTTTATTAGAGTAGAATTGTGAGATTATAATATTGAAGTGTAAGATGTCAAAAATTGAGTTTTTTTTTTTTTTTTTGAATCAAAATTTGACTTTGCTGTTGCTCTTTGGTATCAACTACCGGAGACTCTCATTGCATTAGCACTAGCATATACAATATTACTATCAATACTCCTCTTTGATCATGACAAATTTACGGATTCAAATCACCTGTCCCTCCATGGATTCAGATCACCTGTTCTTTTCCATATACAATGCTCTATCCCCTTGAATTTGATTGGTTTATAGGATCACTTTTGATGACATGGATAACTCTATGAACCAATAAAACATAATAGGACAGAGAAGAGAGTATAGAAAGGAACATGTGATCTTGATCTTGATTCCAAATTTACGCTTTGTATTGGGCTTTTGTTCGCGCAGAGAAGTGTTTGGACGTTATTCAATTGAGGTGAGGAAACTTGGCTTGCAAATCTTGGATCTGATTTGTGAAGGGTTAGGACTTGAATCAGGATACTTCAGGGAAGGACTGAGCCAGGATCAGTTGATGAGTATTAACCATTACCCAGCATGTCCAGACCCCAAGCTTGGTGTTGGGATTGCCTAAACATGGTGATCCTTTTCCTTCTCACCCTTCTTAACCAAGGGGAAGTGTCTGGCCTTCAAGTCTTGAAAGATCAACAATGGTCTTTCTGTTGAGCCACTCCCTAATGCCTTTGTGGTTAACATAAACCACATGTTACAGGTATTTTCTCTCTTTTCCCTTAATCAATCAACTCTATTGTTGCTTCAATGTGCCACAAATTCCATCTCATGCTTTATATCAATGTATTATCGGTAACACTTAGCATCTTTGCACTTTTATTAAATCTCACTTTAATTCCTTTACCTTAGCATTGAATACCTTTATACTTTTATCAAAATCTCACTTTAACCCCTTATACTTTTAGTATCCTTAGTTTCTCAGTCAATTTTTTAAACGAAATTATTCGACTGGAGTGTAAAGTATAAGGGTTCAAAGTGTAATTTTTCTTAGAAAAAATTAACGGAATGACTACATTGAAATTTAATTTAAAGTATTGTTTAATTTAAAACAATAACAACCAAAGTGAAATTTAAGTCAAACTATAGTAATGCAGAGTATAGTTTAACCATTTTATTCTTTAATGACATTGTGGTTAATAATTAAAAAGAATATATATCATTCTATTTTGTAGATAATCAGCAATGGGAAGCTGAAGAGCTCAGATCATCGGGTTGTGACAAGCTCAGTTGAGCGAACAACCGTAGAAGCTTCATCCAACCTAGTAATGATAGCTGCATCGAACCTGCGAAATCACTGGTAACGAATCTAGTAATCCCCCATTATATAAATCTTTCACATTCTCAGATTTCAAGACCACCTATACCACTGATGTTTGTGAAGGCAAAGATGAGCTTGAGCGTTATATGATCATCCCATCTCAAGCATCATGATGCTTCTGCAAATCAGCACATTGTTTCCATTGGAAAACTGTTGAATCCATGATTATTCCTGCATCTATATCTCTATATAGTAGAAAATAATGCTCTCTTTGGATCTTCCGAAACATGGCAAACAAAATAAATGATTGTACTTTTTGCACTATCGTTTTCGGGTGAATAATAAATAAAAAAAGATACATGTGTTGTTTTAGTTTATTTGGTTTGTGTTTTGACGAATAATCTTGGGCACTTGGAGGTCATAATTAGTTTTGAAAGTTTTGAAACAGTTGGCTCAAATTCTATTATTTTTATTGTTATAAGGATAACCATAATTTAAAACACATCATATTACTCTCAACTATAATAATAGTTGCAGGAAAAATTTATTGTGATAGTGAAAATTTTCTAACTTTATACAATTTTAATATATTTAGTGAAAATTCTCTTAACTAATTCAGACAGAATTTCTCTTATCTTTTCACAAATTTGACATAATTACACGGGGTCTCTCTTTTAGTAATGTTAAATGGCATTGACAACTAATTCAGATGATACAAAAATACAAAAATACAACAACGTGACATTTCATGTAAAATAGATGAATAATATTATTTTTTTCATCCATATAACTGACAAATTATTGATGAAAATGGAGCTAAGCAGGTGACTTTGGCCAAAGCTAGTAAAGCTGCCACTTTGGACTCCCAATTGGGCCAAAAAAAGCCCCACTTTTCTTTTAGTTATTACTAGCCCATCACCCGTGCTATGCACGTGATAATTGTACATATTTATATTTGTTTTAGATTTTTTTTAATATATAAATTATGTTTTTAAAGATTTTTTATAAAAATAATTTAACAATCTTATCATTAACCATAGTGTATGGGAGAAGTTGAAAAGGATACTGCAGTAATTATACACGGATTGTATCTATAATTATTTGTATGGGGGAATTTTAAATGCTGATTAAGGGATTTTGACCAAATCAAGAAATACAGGCATGTGGGAAGACATATGGATTGGAAAAAGTTAATAAATGCTGATTAGGGAATTTTGATCAAATCAATAAATGCTGAGTTTTTTTTTTTAAATAAAAAATTTAAAAAATTCAGATTGGGATATTGAATCTCCCACAGGCCTTGGTGGTTAAAAACTCCATTTTGCTTAATATATAGTATAGATACTAGTCCAAAAAAAAAAAAAAAAATCTCTAAATTTGGAAAGCCTCAATAAAGTTTGGTTAAAATTTAAAACTAATAGTTGATTGATGTGGTGAATTACTTAAAACAAATGAATGATTGTTTTTACTGGTAAAAATTAAAAAATCAATTGATATGATGAATTATTTTAAATTAATGGATGGTTGTTTTTGAATGGATTGCATATAAAATACGATTAATTTAACGGTTACATTTGTTTCCGGGAAACAATCTTTTTAAATTTAAAATTGATTGAATTTTACCTTGGTTAGCTGTGTCACAAAAAAAAAGATTTAATGTATTAGCAATTAATCAAGGGGCATTGACCCATAAATCCTAAAATTAGAATTTATAGACTAACTAGTCCCATAATTATTTTAATGAATACATAAGTCCTTGTTTATGTAAATTGACATATTTATCATTGTTTTTATGATATTGTTGGAAAATTTTCAAAATGGTTTTTAAAATTTATAGTTTAATTTTTGGGTGTTTCAAAACCTTCCTTGTTTTTCTTTGGAAAACATTAATTAAGCTTGGGGACTTTGTCCCATATTGAAAAGAGAGCAAAACATGGAGCACTTAATAAAGTGCTACATGGAATATTATTTTGAATATGAAATTATGGGATGAAAGCTAGTGTGCATGCACCCACACCGCAAGGATGGTGTTTCGCACCATCCGCACACGCACGCGCGCGCGCGTGGCGTGGGCAGTGGCCTGTGTGGCGTTTGATGGTGCATTTTGCACTTAGCACGGACACATCGGCGCAAGGCACCATGAGGGCGCTTTCCTATTTGCATATTTGCATCGAACAGGTTGGAGCGATGAGGTGGATCCGACGTGGAATACAGTCAGCTCCACGTGGCAGTGACGTGTCATCCGTTGGCGCTGAGTCCACTACCCGATCAAACAGTTGTGTGAAAATTCTGAAAAGCATTCTTGCAATTCTCTCTCTCTCTCTCTCCCTATTGACTTTGAATTTTCAATCAAGAGTTTCTTAAGCAACTTTCTGTTTTTCTTATTGATAATCAAGTTCTGCAGATTTGATTATCAGTGTCTTGATTTCTTGATTATATCAAGAGTGTTCTGATCTATTGTCGTCAATGCAGACGTCGATAGACTAGATCTTTAGATCAGGCTTCATTGTATCCTGGAGACAAATTTGTCGTAACCCTTTGCACACCTTTTGGTGGGTATAAATATTGTCTTTAGGGAAGCGACTTAGTAACGCGACTTGAATCACTAATTTTTTGTTCCATATAGACAAGGTCATTGCCAAATTTTGAAGACCCAAAGACCACCATTTGAAGAACTCGAGACCTTTTGTTCCAATCTAAAGACAATATTTGGATATGGCGATGTCTATTTAGAAAATGACTCAAGATTTCATGAAGCTTGATCATTTTGATGGAGAAAATTTCCGACGCTGGCAAAAAGAAGATGCATTTTTTGCTCACCACTCTAAAAGTGGTCTATGTGCTAACTACCCCCTATCTGACAGAGCAAGAAGACGAGACTGTGGAGCAAACCCGTACCAGAACCAAATGGGAAAATGACGACTACATTTGCCGAGAACACATTCTGAATGCACTGTCATACTCTCTATTCGATGTATATCAACATCTAGAAACGACAAAGTAACTCTAGGACTTATTACAATCAAAGTACCTCACCGAGGATGCCACTAGTAAGAAATTTCTTGTTAGTAATTTTACACATTTTACAATGATTGATACAAAGCCCATTATGAAACAATTCCATGAGATCCAACATATTCTGAGTCAATTTCGACAAAAGAATATGAACATGGATGAATCTATTGTAGTTTTATCTATAATAGAGAAACTACCATCTTCTTGGAAGGATTTTAAGAAAACTCTGAAACACAAAAAGGAAGATCTTACTTTAGAGGAATTGGCTCAACACCTCCGAGTTGAGGAAGAGTCAAGGTTACTTGAAAGTAGAGATAACCAATTGGCTCAGACGTCCAAGATCCACATGGTGGATGATGGTAAGAGGTTCAACAAAAAGAAGCGTAAGCATGAACCCCAATTCGAGAAAAATGCTAAGAAGCCAAAAGGCGTTGCTTGCACTGTGGAAAGCCAGGGCACTTCAGAAATGAATGCCGGTCATACAAGAAGAAGCCAGAAGCATCAAATGCCAAGAACAAGTTCGTGGCTGTTGTATCCGAGGTGAACATGCTCGAAGATGCTGGTGACTGGTGGATTGACTCAGGAGTAACAAGGCACGTCTGCAATGATAAGAGCCGTTTCACTACTTATGAACAAATGAGTGATGGAACAGTTCTCTACATGGGCAACTCTTCAACTACTGCTATCAAAGGCAAAGGGACGGTGGATCTAGAGTTTACATCTGGAAAAGTCCTAAGTCTTAATGATGTTATCATGTACCTGATGTCAGGAAAAACCTTGTATCTGGAAGCCTACTTAATAAGCATGGTTTCAAGTTAGTATTTGAGTCGGACAAATTTGTCTTGTCTAAGGGTGGGATTTTTGTTTGGGAAGGGCTACATGTATCAAGGAATGTTCAAACTTAACGTTATCAATAATACATCTATTTCTGCTTATATTGTTGATTCTCTTTCTTTCTGCCATGCTCGTTTAGGTCATGTTAATACTATGAAAATGCATGATATGGTTAATTTAGATTTAATTCCTAAATATAATATTGATTGTTTGGAAAATGCAAATTTTGTGTACAATCTAAAATTACTCGCATTCCATTTCCTAAAATAATAAAACCATGTCTCTGCTTGAACTTGTGCATAGTGATGTATGTAACATGTATAGTATCCCCACTAGAGGTGGTAAGAAATATTTTAACATTTATTGATGATTTTTCTAAGTACTGTCATATCTATCTTTTGCATTCAAAAGATGAGGTGCTTGATAAATTCAAGATTTTTAAGACAGAAGTAGAAAGTCAGAGTAATGGTAAAATAAAGAAACTTAGGTCTGATAGAGGCGGTGAATAACAATTTCTAGAATATTGTGAAAATGTTGGTATTATTCATGAGAAGTCTGCACCCTACACACCACAACAAAATGGAGTAGCTGAAAGAAAGAATAGGGCATTAACAGAAATGATTAATGCTATGCTTTCTTACTCCAGTTTAAGTTCTGGTTTTTGGGGTGAAGCCTTACTCACTGCCTGTCACATACTCAATAGAATTCCTCTCAAGGGAAGAAATATTACTCCTTATGAACTTTGGAAAAACAAGAAACCTAATCTTGGTTATTTGAAAACATAGGGCTATAGAGCAATAGTCAGATTGCCTGAACCTAAAAGGAAGAAATTAGGTGAAAAAGGAATTGAATGCATATTCCTTGGCTATGCTATACATAGCAAAGCATATAGGTTTTTGGTAGTAGAGTCCAATGGTTCAATGGAAACAAATACCATCATTGAATCACGTGATGCGGTATTTTATGAGAATCGTTTCACAACCATTCCAAGGTTGGATTCTAATCAAGAAAATGAATAAACTCCTTTGATGTCTACAGAGAAAAGTGAATGACATGAACCTATTGAGCCTAATGAACCTAATGAGCCTATTGAACTAAGGAGGAGTAAGAGGGCTAGGACTGAGAAGTCATTTGGACCTATTGAACTAAGGAGGAGTAAGAGGGCTAGGACTGAGCAGTCATTTGGACCTGATTTCATTGTTTACCTTGTAGAAGGAACTAGAAAAGCTTATTATAAGCAAGCAATGATTTCTTTGAATATGGATTCAGATCCATTAACCTTTGAGGAAGCTATGAAGTCTCAAGATGTTGCATTCTGGAAAGAAGCAATAAACGATAAGATGGATTCTATCATGGGTAACAATGCCTAGATACTTGCTGATTTTCCACCTGGATCCAAACCCATTGGTTGTAAATGGATTTTCAAAAGGAAAATGAAAGTTGATGGCACAATTGACAAGTTCAAAGCAAGATTAGTTGCTAAGGATCTTACTCAAAAGGGGGGTATAGATTATTTTGATACATATGCTCCGGTGGCTAGAATCGCCACCATTCGAGTGTTGATTGCCTTAGCCTCAATCTATAAGCTTGAAATCCATCAAATGGATGTTAAGACCGCTTTCCTAAATGGAAAGTTAGATGAGGAAATCTACATGCAACAACTGGAAGGATTTGTTGTACAGAGTCAAGAGCACAAAGTATGTAAACTCGTGAAGTCACTATATGGACTGAAACAAGCTCCAAAACAGTGGCATGAGAAATTTGACAAAGTAATAGTGTCAAATGGCTTTAGGATACATGAATCTAATAAGTGTGTGTACAATAAGTTTACTAGAAATACAGGTGTAATCATATGTCTGTATGTAGATGACATGCTTATTTTTGGTACTAACAATGATGTCATTGAAAGTACTAAAAGTTTCTTGTCGTCTAGTTTTAGTATGAAAGACATAGGCTTGGCTGATGTAATTTTGGGTATTAAGATCAAATGAGAGGACAATAATTTGATTCTAACCCAGTTGCACTATATTGAGAAAATTCTTAAGAAATTTAATCAATGTAATTGTACACCCATGTCTATACCTTTTGATTCAAATTTGAAATTGTATCCTAATATTGGAAGAGCTGTTGATCAGCTAGAATACTCAAGAGTAATAGGTAGCCTGATGTATGCCATGACTTGTACTAGACTTGATATTGCTTTTGCAGTAGGAAAACTTAGTAGATACACTAGTAATCCCAGTAGTGTGTATTGGAATGCTATTAACCGAGTACTTAGGTACTTGAGGAAAACAATAGACTATGGAATAGTCTATAATGGCTATCCAACAGTGCTGGAAGGATTCACAGATGCTAGTTGGATAAGTGACCGTGAATATCAATCGTCCACGAGTGGTTGGATTTTTACTCTTGGAGGAGGAGCTATCTCTTGGGGTTCTAAGAAGTAAACATGCATAACAGACTCAACCATGGCATTAGAGTTTGTAGCGTTGGCTTCTTGTAGCAAAAAGGCAAAGTGGCTAAGGAATCTTTTGTTAGAGATTAAGATATGGCCAAAACCTATGCCACCAATATCTTTGCATTGTGATAGTGAAGCAACTGTATCATGGGCCTATAGCCATGTCTATAATAGAAAGTCCAGGCACATAGGACTAAGACATAGCTGTGTCAGGTAGTTAATCACAAAAGGTGTGATTACTATTAGTTATGTAAAGTCAAGTGAAAACTTGGCTGACCCCTTAACAAAGGGACTTGCAAGAGATTTAGTGTGGAAAACATCAAAGGGGATGGGTCTCAAGCCCACTTAACATAATCACTCCTAGTGGAAACTTAACTCAACGCTTGAAGAAACATCAAGTCTTGAGTTCAATGAGCCCAAGTACACTATACGTCGTGATTGTAAGCACTTAGTTTATTTCATTTTCATCCTGAGGTTGAAGTGTTTGGTACCTATAATGTGAAAAGAAAAGGATGAGTTAGCAAACTCTTAATAAGTTTACAACTGGGTTGTTAGGGTACTGTAAATTACAGGGGTACTCTCAGTAAGCTTACCTATATGAGTGTAGGAGGTGGTGCCGCTTCCTATGAGTCCAAGGGATTGACTCTAGAGCGCTTATGAAACAGGATATTGACACAAGACCAATCCACTTGTCGGTTTGTTTGAATACTTGAGGTAACTTATACTGTGCATGAGACATGTCTGGTTAGTCGTATAAGATCGCTAGTTCAAAGACAAGTTTACTATGCCATCTTGACTAACTTTGAGATGTCTTCACTAAGTGAATGATTCAAATCGTAAGATATCTTCACCTATGCATAAGGTTGCCAAGTGAACCAAGAGTCTTCATCTGGTATTTTGAAAATGGTGGAGGAATGTTGAGGAATTTTCAAAATGGTTTTTAAAATTCATAGTTTAATTTTTGGGTGTTTTCAAAACCTTCATTGTTTTTCTTTGGAAAGCATTAATTAAGTTTGGGGACTTTGTCCTATATTGGAAAGAGAGCAAAACATGGAGCACTTAATAAAGTGCTACATGGAATATTCTTTTGAATGTGAAATTATGGGATGAAAGCTAATGTGCATGCACCCACACTGCAAGGATGGTGCTTCGCACCATCCACACACGCACGTGCGTGCGCGCGTGGCGTGGGCAGTGGGCTGTGTGGCGTTTGATGGCACACTTTGCACTTAGCACGGATGCATCGGCGCAAGGTGCCATGAGGGCGCTTTCCTAGTTGCATATTTGCATCGGACAGGTTGGAGCGATGACGTGGATCTGACGTGGCATGGATGATGTGGAATACAGTCAGCTCCACGTGGCAGTGACGTGTCATCCGTTGGCGATGAGTCAACCAACTAATCAAACGGTTGTGTGTTCGATCTGGAGCGGGTTGATCATAGCTGTTGATTAGAGATGCGCGCGATCGTACAGATGAGATGGCACCCGATTGTGATCAGGTGTGATTAGTCAAGGCATCTATTCAGTGTCAGAATGATCTTCACCATAGATCATCAATCTAACGGTCAAAACTGATCGGATGCGATCAAGGGACATGACCATTTGATCAGATCCATTAAGGCCTATAAATAGGTTACGAAATCAGCCATTTCATTCCATCCAAAATCCTAAAAAGCATTCCTACAATTCTCTCTCTCTCTCCCTTTTGATTTTGAATTTTCGATCAAGAGTTTCTTAAGAAAATTTCTGTTTTTGTTATTGATAATCAAGTTCTGCAGATTTGATTATCAGTGTCTTGGTTTCTTGATTATATCAAGAGTGTTCTGATCTATTGTCGTCGATGCAGACGCCGATAGACTAGATCTTTAGATCAGGCTTCATTGTATCCTAGAGGCAAATTTGTTGTAACCCTTTGCACACCTTTTGGTGGGTACAAATATTGTTTTTAGGGAAGCGACTTAGTAACGCAACTTGAAGCACTAATTTTCTGTTCTATATCAACAAGGTCATTGCCAAATTTTGAAGACCCGAAGACCACCATTTGAAGAATTCAAGACCCTTTGTTCCAACAATGGTCAATTTGAAAATTCTCTCAAATTTAGTATGTCACATTTCAAAAAAGTAAATTAAAGGATTTTTGTACTCATATTGCTGGTTTGGATAAATCTCATTTCATATTCAATCTATCTAAATCTGAAGATTCCTTTTTAATTTTAGTTGTTTATGTTTCAAAAAAGTACACTAAAAAAATTTTCATAGTCACATTGTTAGTTTGGACAACCCACATTCCACATTCAATCCATCTAAAATGCAGCATTCCCATTATAGAAATCAACTCTTATGCCACATTTCAAAAATCATATTAAAAAAAATAAAGAAAAAAATGAGCCTGACAATCAATAAGGGCAAAAAAGTCTTAACGTGACACAATAATATATTAAATAGGATCTCATAGAAAATGTTTTTAAATGATCAGGACCTACCGATTTATTAAAAAATAGGGAATTCATAGTATACATAACTTTGAAGTCGGATTTTCAAGTAAATTTCCCTTTAATGAATTAAAAATGATTAGTTAATAAGTTGAATTATGCAAGTTTGATCAACAATTTTGTAGAAAAAAATACGAAAAGAGTGATATTTAAGTATACAGTTTTTTTACTTTTTATTTAGTACTTTAGCTTGAATTATTTTAATTTTTTTATTTATTGTAAATTTTTTTATATATTTAAATAAATTTTAATAATTATATGTATGATCAAAATTTAAATACATATATTTTTATCACAATTTTTTTTTTCAATGTACGAGGAGTCCTATATTAAGAGTTCGCTTTGGACTCTCAAAATGGTAGAGCTAACCCTAGAGTTAAGTGTTATATAAATTAAAATTAAGACAATTCAATTTAATTGTGTCAAAACTATAGAGTTCATTATATTTATTTTTAAATATCAAGAAAATGTTGAGTTTTTATATAATTTTATTTTTTAAGGCAAAAATAATTTTTGAAAGGGTAAATTACACTTACACTCCTGAGATTTGGATCTAATACATATCACCCCTAACATTTGAAAAATTACATTGACCCCCTGTCATTGTAATTATTTAAACGAAATTAAGGTTGGTATCAAAATATATTGAATTCAAAAACTCTCTGTTTTCTTTTCTTTTCTTTTTTTTTGAATGGCACACTCTCTCTTTTCTTATTTTGCTTTACTTCTTTTTTTTCTTTTTCTTTTTTTGTTGCCTTTGTTTTACTTTTTTTTTTCTAATGTAATTTCGTCTATTTTTTTTACCAAAAGTTGTTACTTTTTATATAAATAAGAATTTGTGAAATGAGACTATTAACCACAGTGGAAATATAATTTCTATAACGTCAGTGGTGGATGTAATTAGTGTAATTTACCCTTTTTAAAATAGGCTGCTTGAGTCAGCGTTCTGAAATTGCCTTTCCTCTAAAATTAATTTTGCAGTGACGACCTCTCTCTCGCTATCTAGGCGATAACCATGTTCAAAACTACAACCAACCTTAACCGTTCTTCGAACCCAAAACTCCAGACTGTGATTGAGCTATTGAAGACATGTTCAAGCTTCAAACACATCGAATCAGCATACGCCTTCATGCTCAAGACCGACGCAAACAACGACTGTTTCTTCATGAACCAATTTGTCACCGCTTGTTCGACCTTTCGTCGAATCGATTATGCACTTCTTGCCATTACCCAGATGAAAAAACCCAATGTGTTTGTGTTGGCTTTTTTTGGCTTTCGAAAGTTAGTATTGTAATTTTAAGCGTGCCAGCAAGGATCAATCAATCCTTACAGAAGATTAATTGCCAACCAATTATCAGACAATTGTGTTTTAGTTCTTTCAGCCTCAATGAAGAGGACTTTTACTAGTGGCTTGTTTAGTAGAATTTAGTAAATAACAACTAAATGAAGAATAATTTCAGAATTTCATTAAGTAAAATGAAAAGCGTACAATGATCTGACCCAGCCTCGTAGAGGTTTACAACAACAAGCTATTTGAAACTACTCTTATGAATGAAGTGCAGTACAAGAATTTGAAGTACAGAAATGTAAAGAATTGTAAAAACTGGAAAGGAAGAATAAAGTAAATAAAACTGATTTTTTGATTTGAGTCTAGATCCTCCTTTCTGGGGCCTTCTCTGTTATTTATACTTCTCAATGATAACCGTCGAAGTGGGCTTCTGTAGACACCCCATTTTTGACCGACCTTAAGACTCAGACGTCACCGATTGAGCGCTTGGTGATGTTGCATATTGTGCTCGTCCAGAAGTTTCAGAGTTGCGGTCGCGAGCCTGGCCTCCGGACTTCCGGGCTCTTTCTGTACCTTGCCTCGGTTTGCGAACCAGGCTTGGTTTTCTCTGTTTTTCTTCCTGAGGGGAGGGAGAGGTCCCATAGATCATCTCTCAATGGCCGTGGGCTACATTTTGTGGCCGTAGGCCATTTTGCCCATTTCGGAGCCCGGTTCCCGGTTTTCGGAGCCGTCAGGCCGTGTGCCTCGGTTCGGGACCGTCTAACCATCTTTGATTCCTCCGGTTTTTGGCATACATCTTATTTACTCCCTTTCGAGGGACACTGGGGTCTTAGATACCCACTTCGTGGTCGAATGCCACTTTCGGTACTTAACAGCCTGTTTTCGGGGCCTCGAACTGCGTGTTTTGGCCCCCCAGCCTTCATTTTGCATCGGTTTGGACTCATTTTTGGTGGAGGCTTTATTTTCATGGTTAGGAAGCTTGTAGGAGGGTGGGAGGCCAGTAATTGTTCTGACAACCAACTTTTTGTTTGGTCAAAAGTGGTTCAGCATGAATCTGGGAAGGAGAAAAGTCTGCGCGGCTTCACCGAAACGGGCGTAACTCTTTGCACAAGAAGAATTAAAATATGAGGCCACTATCATTGGAAATCTTACTTCCGGGGCTTCATTTTGCACTCAAGAATCTCCTAAGTCCAAATCCGGGGGGAGGAGATATGGTTGGTTGAAGTCCGTTTGGACCGAATCTGCGCGGCTTTACGGAAACTGGCATAACTTTTTCTACAGGAGGAATTTTAATGCAAGGTTTGCGGCATTGGAAAGCTAACTTCTGGGGCTTCATCCTAAGGGTCACCGGCCACTTTTCTCATGTTGACCTGGCCGACCGGCCACCTTTTCCAGCCGGCCGGCCACCTACCCAAAAAAGTGACTTTTTTGCCCCTTTAAGCTAGCCGACCATTTTTCTCTCCCTCAGTGTATTCCAGCTGTGCCAGCTGGTTGCCAATGGGACCATTCTCCATACACGTGTATGGAGGATTAGAGAGGTCCTTTAGATATTTTCATGCCTCTCCTCTATAAAGGAGAGGCTTGGCTTCTTGTATGGGGGTTAGATATTTTTTTAGACACATTTGAGAGAGAGATAGACCTTCCACCTCCCATTTCTCTCCATTTCCAAGCTCCAAAGTCATTTTCCTTGCACCATTTCTACATCAACCCCTAGCACAAGACCCCCACACTCCATTCCAACACTTGGAGGCTGATTTCCAGAGGTCAAAGGTGCTGCAACTCAAGCCAAGAGGTAGAAAAGAAGTGGTCTTCAAGGGTAAGTGTGAATCTCCCTCTTTTGAGCTCATTTTTGCCTCATTTCTTAGCCCTATTTTCTTACTGTTTTGGGCTCCGACCCTAACTGAAACTAGGCCTTTTTTGAGCCATTCTTCATGTTTGTTTAAGGGCTCAACCCTGTTTGAGCCCTCTATTTGGTACTTGCTTCAATATCATCTTGTATGCTATTATTTTGCATAAAATTTCTAGCCTATGTGTGATCTGTTTTCGAGCATAATGTAAACTGTGAGTGGATCTATTTTGAGCCTCTCTTCAACATTGAAGAAGGGCTCAACCCTGTTTGGGCCCCCTATCTTGCACTTACTTCATAATCTCTCCTATTTACCGTAAATTTGCATGATTTGTTTGGCCTATGTGTGATCTATTTTGGAGCATTTCATGAACTGAGATTGTGCTTATTTTGAGCCCCTCTTCAACATTGAAGAAGGGCTCAACACTGTTTTCATACTCCAGGTGTCACTTGCTTTGAATCCATGTTTTACCCCTATTTTTGCATGCTTTGCTAGCCCATTTTGCTTCTGTTTTTGGACCATGATCAGAGCTGAAAGTGGTCATTTTTTGACCTTATTAACATGTTTCATTAAGGGTCCTTGTTGGTTTGATGAATGTTTGGGGTACCTCATGTTATAGCCTTTGTTAGCTTCAATCTTGCATGGCATTTCTGGCATGTTTGCATACTGTTTTTGGGGTTGTCATCTACTGTAAATGTGCATATTTTTGGCCCCTCTTCAGTGTTGTAGAAGGGTATTTTTCCATTTGGGCTTTGCATCTACCACTTGTTTCATAGCCCCTCTCTTGGCCCCTATTTTTGCATACCATTGTTGCCCTATCTATGCTTGCTGTTTAGCCCTTTTTATGACTGAAAAACGCTTGTCTTGGGGCTTCCTTACTACTGTATTTTCATTCCATGTCCATATTGTGCATGCATTGCATAGCTATAGGTCATTTCGGGTGCCTAAATTCGCATTTCGGGACCATTCCTCGCATTTGGTGTCATTTCACCATCTTTCGGGAATGTTTTTCCCGTAATTTCAGTGCTGAAACTCATTTGCATGTTTGCATATCCTATTCCATGCCATTTCATGCCTTAGGGCCATTATCTCGGTTTGCGTGCCCGTGTGCACGCATTTCGAGGCACTTCATTTTCATCCATTGGCCTCTTGTGTGGGTGCGGCTGAGGCTCTCCTATGTTAGTGTAAGCCCATACTGCATTATATATGCCATTTTAGTCTCATTGCATTGCGTATGCCATTGCCTCGGTTTGCGTGCCCGTGTGCACGCATTTCGAGGCATCTCATTTTCATCTCATGGCCTCTTATGTGAGTGTGGCTGAGGCTCTCTCATGTTAGTGTAAGCCCATATTGCATTGCGTATCTCATTTTAGTCCTGTTGCATTCCGTATGCCATTTCCTCGGTTTGCGTGCCCGTGGGCACGCATTTCGAGACATCTCATTTTAGTCTCATTGTATATCATATTTCAGGCCATTTCATGCCTTTATGTCATTGCCTCGGTTTGCGTGCCCGTGTGCACGCATTTCGAGGCACTTCTTTTTTATCCGACGGCCTCTTATGTGAGTGCGGCTGAGGCTCTCTCATGTTAGTATAAGCCCATGTTGCATTGTATTTGTCATTTTAGTCTCATTGCATTCCGTATGCCATTGCCTCGGTTTGCGTGCCCGCGTGCACGTATTTCGAGGCATCTCATTTTCATAGCATTGTGCATGCTAGGTCATATGTTAGCTGCATTTCATGCATATCATGCATATTGCATCGTGTTCGGGATAGGAGTTAGCCCGGGCACGGGAAACGAGGTACGTTCCGTACTCCGAGTGACGGAACGGATCTCAATTCCCAAGTCACCGACACTCCGGATTATCCATGATGGAGTTAGGTTTTATTGTAGCATTCACATGCATTCATCCTATATTGAATTGTGCAATTCGGCTCCTCGGCCATCATGCATCGATATGCGTGATTGGTGGCACGAGGATCGAGGCATGCATATATTTGTGAAATACATTGCTATGCCCCTTTCCTGCTCTCCGTTGCAGCAAAATGAAGAATCAGTAACTTTTCGGAGTCTGGCACGCATTTCGAGAAACATTGCAAACAGAGGCTAATTGGGGCATCGCCGTGGATTTCCGCGCAAAGCAGCCCAAACATACATTATTCATCAGAATCAAGGCAGTCCTTGGCTTGCATGCCAGTTTTACAGTTTTCTTAGTTAATTTGTTAATTAATTAGGAATTTGTACATTATTCGGACTGTAATATTTTGGACTGTATTATTCTTTCATTCGGACTGTATATTTATCCGGACCCTCTGCGCAAGGGCATAATTGTAATAAGTGTGGGTGAGTGTGATGTATGTCTTCCAACCCCACGTCTTTCTTCCCTTTTATTTACCTGCTTACGATGGTTAGATATAGGGCATATTTCAATTAGCATACAGTACGATAGCATGTTTGCATCATTCATCTGTTTTGCACGCACCGGGCTCGGCGCATCATACAAACTGCATTTGTATTTCAATTCCAAATTGAATACGTGTTAGTTGTAGCATTCCATATGCCATGTTTAGAATAGCCGAGCCTGCTATAGTTTGCATCTTTGCATGTGTTACATTAGGCAATTCTGTGTATCTAGGATCATGCATGGATTTCTAATGTAGCTTCTGTTTTGGTTTGGAGTACTCGGTAAGTTTTATGCTTTAGCATCCTTGCATGTGTGTGAGTGTTGCCATGAATAGCATGCTTGCCATGAGGCTATTTGCTTATATGATATAACTGCCTGAATGCCTGTGGGTGGAGGTTGTGTTATGTGGATTGGGACAATTCATCAAATGTTTGTTTTAAGCCCACTAGATAGTGGCAACACCATGTTTTCTAAGCCCACCTGAGGGTGGCAAAATCTGCATTTTTAAGCCTACCTGCGGGTAGCAAACCATCCTTCAAACAAACAAACATGAAATGTTCTGTTCCAATTCAGACGACTCAGTCTATACTTGTATGTTGTGTGCATCACATAGTAACCTAGGCTAATAACCGGAATAAGAACATACAATGTTTTCAAAATAAGATATCATGGTTAGTAGAGGCCGGTCTTTGACCGGGCGAGCGGGGGTGCTCACGAAGTGACCTTCCCCAATCGTACCCAAGTTCCCGAGCCGAGGCAACTTTGGTGATGACGGACACGTGGCCTTTGGCACCGAGTCAGGGTTTCCTAAATTTCCCCATTAAAAAATATTTAGGTGGTGACTCTGTATCTGGCAAAGCAGTCCATGTTTGGCACTTCTTTCAAAAAAATCTATTTTCAAAACGATTTGCCGGATTTGGACTCTTTGGTTCGAGATTTAGAACCGTGACATTTGAGTCCTTCGAACTGTAGTGACCCAATATCGAACCAGAACCGGGGGGGGGACTCACACTCCTCGCCCCGGGATGCGTTCGGGGACGTCTACAGCTTCTAACCGTCGAAACATCCCTCCATGATTGCTAAACAAGCTCTCTCACAGTCAGTCTCACTACGCCACATTAGTAGGTAGCCTTCCCTCCTGATTTTGAATTTGAACCTTGTGAGTAACCGTTAGGCCACATCACCTTATATCCCTCGATCATTCCAATGCTATGCAGACCCATTACGTGTCTAATTATGGTTGACAACTTGTGTTAACTCCCCAAATTCCCTTTTCATGCCACGTGTTGAATTGTGATTGGCTTATACAAATTTTACAGCTAACAGTTTGTGTATAATGCAATGATAAGAGGCTTTGTTCATTGTTCTTCTCTGATTCAAGCTCTACATATTTATTTGGAGTTGTTGAGAGCCCACATTTGCCCCATTAGTTATACATGGTTGAGCATTAATATCAACTTTTCAATTTGGAGAATCTGTTCATGGACAGATTTTGAAAAATGGGTTTGCTTTACATTTGTTTGTTCAAACTGCTTTGGTTGATTTTTATTCAAATTTGTGTAAAATGGTTGAAGCGAGACAGGTGTTCGATGAAATGGATGAAATAGATATTTTTGCATGGACTATGATGGTTTCTTCTTATGCTCAAGTTGGGAATTTGGGTTCTACTCAAAGGTTGTTTGATGAAATGCCTGAAAGGAACTGCGCTTCATGGAATACAATGATTGATGGGTATGTGAGAGTGAGGGATTTAGAATCTGCAAAGTTATTGTTCAATGAGATGCCCAAAAGGGATTTAATTTCTTGGACAACGATGATCAATTGTTATTAGTAGAATAAGCAGTATATAGACGTGTTGGCCATTTTTAATGAGATGAATAGCCATGGGATCAGCTCTGATGAAGTGACCGTGGCTACTGTTATCTCGGCTTGTGCTCATATTGGTGCTCTGAACTTGGGAAAGGAAATTCATCTTTACGTAGTGCAAAATGAGTTTAATCGTGATGCTTACCTTGGGTCTACATTAGTTGATATGTATGCAAAGTGTGAGAGCTTGGATAGATCCTTTTTGGTGTTCTTCAAGTTGCGGGAAAAAAATCTTTTCTATTGGAATTCAATAATTGAAGGGCTTGCTGTACATGGTTATACAGAAGAAGTATTGGCAATTTTTAGTAGGATGGAGGGAGAGAAGATAAAGCCGAATGGTGTTACTTTTATTAGTATTCTTAGTTAGTACTTGTACTCATGCAGGACTAGTTGAAGAGGGCCGTAGGAGGTTCCTAAACATGACATGTGATTTTTCCATTCCTCTTGAAATTCAACACTACGAGTACATGGTTGATCTATTGTGTAAGGCTGGTTTGATCAAAGATGCATTGGAATTGATACAGAGCATGCAAATTGTGCCAAACTTTGTTATTTGGGGTGCTTTACTAAGTGGGTGTAAGCTTTACAAGAACTTGGAGATTGCTCAAGTTGTTGTCAATAAGTTGATGGTTTTGGAGCCAAACAATAGTGGGTGTTACACCCTTCTGGTTAACATGTACGCTGAATCAAATCGATAGAATAAGGTTGCTAAGATCAGATCAACCATGAAGGTACAAGGTGTAGAAAAAACATCTCCTGGATCCAGTTGGATTGAAATGGATAGCAAGATTCATCTGTTTGAAGCTTTTGATAAATCTCACCCTTATTTGGCCAAAATATATGTGGTGCTAGGTGAACTAAATGGGCAGTTGAAGCTAGCTGGCTATCAACCTGAGGTTGGGTTTATGTAGTGGTTTGTTTTGAACAAAGGAAATGTCATTTGAAGACATTGTGTTTGTGAAGCAAATACAATTGGGCGCTAAAGACGGGTTGGAGGCACGTGAGCAATTCAAGTTTTGGGATGGTTGCAAATAAGCATTTGTAGTTGTGGCAATGCAGTGAAGGATGGAAAACTGCTTGAGCTGCAATGCTAGTGCAACAGAACTTGGATAAACGAATGCAACATTGATCTCCATAAACACGTGGTACTTCAAATGATCTAAACTCTCATCCTATCTGCATGTTCTTAGTTTGGCTATTGCTTTGATGATTCATATCATAAAACTTGGACCATGCCCATGGAATAGTTAGCTAACAAAATCTCTTTACTATTCAATTTTGACAGGAAACATAATGATGGTCCCACTAGTGCTGACAGAGAAGAATGACATGTCTTCACATACTTCCAAGGCTTGAATTCAAGGAGAAGATGAACTATGATTTATGAGAATGGCACATATGATTCTGCTATTAAATTGAGAGACTTTGGTTATAGTGACTAAAAATTTCTTGGCTAACATGAGCTCTTGAAATAGAATTGTTGTTGCATAGGTGGGTTCAGGAAACAATTGACCAACTCTGTTAAGCCATGCATGTTCTCATATCTGTTTATGAAAATACCATCTATGAGTTTAAAATAGGAGGTTCTGAAGAGCTACTGTATACTATCTGCTTGTAGTAGTTGTGTGATTAGAAGTTTTAATTTAATTTAAGGGAAACAAATCTTCCTTTCTTCATAACATATCTGTCTGCTTCATTTGTTAATGTCATTTACAGAGTCAAAATGTTGCCTAATATTTCATGTGCTTTGTCAATATACCAGGTGTAGACACCCCGTTTTTGACCGACCTTAAGACTCGGACGTCACCGATTGAGCGCTTGGTGATGTTGCATACTGTGCTCGTTCAGAAGTTTCAAAATCGCGGCTGTGCGCCCTGTCTCCGAACTTCCGAACTTTCTTCTGTGCCTTGTCTCGGTTTGCGAACCAGACTCGGTTTTCTCTGTTTTCTTTCCTGAGGGGAAGGAGTGGTCCCGTAGACTATCTCCCGGCGGCCGTGAGCTACGTTTCGTGGCCATAGGCTATTTTGCCCATTTCGGGGCCCGGTTCCCGGCTTTCGGAGCCGTCAGGCCGTGTGCCTCGGTTCGGGACCGCCCAACCATCTCCGATTTCTCCGATTTTTGGCATACACCTCTATTTTATAGTTCCGAGGAACACTGGGGCTTCTGATGCCCACTTCGTGGCCGTATGCCACTTTCGGTGCCTGTAGCCGGTTTTCGGGACCCCGAACTGCGTAATTTGGGCCCCGAGCATTCATTTTGCATCGGTTTTCTCTGATTTTTGGCAGGAACCTCTGTTTTGTCATTCCGAGGGACACTGAGGTCGCGGATACCCACTTCGCTGCTGAACACCACTTCCGGCACCCGTAGCCCATTTTTGGGATCCCGAATTGCCCGGTTTTGGCTCCGAGCGTTCATTTCTCATTAGTTTTTGTTCAAATTTGGCAGGTACCTCTGTTTCAACACCAGGAAGATCACTGGGGGGTGGGAGGCCAGCAATTATCCCAGATAACCAGTTTCGCTCTTCCGACGCCCGTTTTGCTCACTTCCGGACCAATGTTGAACACCCTGGGGATATTTTCTTCCAACCAAAGCTACATATCTGTGATCAGGGGACATGGGAGGACCCTAAGAACTACTGGTCGGCCAGCAATTGTGCATTTCATTTTTGAGCCTCTCCTTCAAGCTCTATGTTGTGGCTCCTGCTTCAGTGTTGCCAATTTCCAACCTTGGAACCTTGTTCTACACACATGGGAGGACACCAAAAAGTGGTGGTCGGCCAGTAATTGTGCATTTCATTTTTGAGCCTCTCCTTCAAGCTCTATGTTGTGGCTCCTGCTTCAGTGTTGCCAATTTCCAACCTTGGAACCTTGTTCTACAAACCTGGGAGGACACCATTGTGTGGTGGTCGGCCAGAAACTTTGCCTTTCATTTTTTTGGGGTGGCCGGCCGGCCTGGGTGAGTGGCTGGCCGACCAGGTGGGGTGGCCGGCCGGCCACCTCCCAGAAAGTTACCTGGCCGGCCAGCTTTATGCTTTCCAACCCTTTCTAGCTGTCCGGATATTTTCCCAAAATATCCCGGGCATCCGGGGGATATTTTGGAAGGGAAAGCTTGGGTGCTTTTCCCTCCCCTTTTACACCCTTTCTTGCCTATTAAAGGGGCTGCCCTCCTCCTTCCCTAGGGTTAGAAAAATTCCTCTCAAGAACCCCTCTTCAAAAGCCTCCATTTTCATCCTCCAAAACTCAAAAAACTCTCCAAGTCCTTAGCTCCTTTCTCCATCAACCCTAAGCACCACCATCACCACTTCCATTTCAGCAGCAAAGGAGTGTTTTCCAGAGGTTAAGAAGCAACAAAGTCAAGCCAAGAGGCAAAGAAAGACTTGTCTTCAAGGGTAAGTCACCATTTCCCTTTTTCTTGCACAATTTTGCTTCAAATTTCTACCCTATTTGCTCACTGTTTTGGGCTCTGACCCCTACTGATTTCAGGCTTATTTTGAGCCCCTCTACAACATTGTAGAAGGGCTCAACTCTGTTTGGTGTCTCCTTGATACACTTGCTTCAATATCACTTTTTATGCCATTATTTTGCATGCTTTATTTGGCTTTTGAGTGATCTGATTTCGAGCTTGATGAAAATTGTAAGTGGGCCTATTTTGAGCCCCTCTTCAACATTGAAGGAGGGCTCCATCATGTTTGGCCTTTCTATCATGCACTTCCTTTGTAATTCCTCCATTTTACCGTAGAATTGCATGATTGTTTTTGCCTATTTTTGATCTGATTTGGAGCATCTCACATACTGATATTGTGCTTATTTTGAGCCCCTCTTCAACATTGAAGAAGGGCTCAACCTGTTTTTCTTGCTCTACATATCACTTGCTTTGAATTCTTATTCTATGCCTATCTTGCATGCTTTGTTAGACTATTTTGACTTCTGTTTTTGGCCTTCATCAGGCCTTGAAGGAGTCTTATTTTGGTCCATACATCATTCTTTGTGAAGGGTCTTGAGCCATTTGGTAATTGGTTTTAGTACTTGCCTTGAAATTCTTCAAATTTACCGTAAAATTGCATGTTTGTTTAGGCCATTCTAGCTTCTGTTTCTGGCCTTCATCAGGCTTGTGAAGTGTCTTATTTTGGTCTATTCTTCAAGTTTTATTAAGGGTCTTAAGTTGTTTGGTCATTTCTTATGATACCTCTCTTTATAAACCTCTTTTGACCCTTATTTTGCATGCTATGTATTGTATATCTACACACTGAATTTGGGGATCTCATCTTCTGTAAAAATGCATATTTTTAGTTCCTCTCTAATTTTGTAGAACTGATTTTTTGGGTTTGAGCATTGTAGATATCACTTGCTTTGTAAATCCTCTCTTTTTCCGTATTTTTGCAAGCTATTGTTGTCATATCTATGCTTACAATTTGGCCATGTTTTGTACTGGAAAGATGCTATTTTTGAGGCTGCCTTGCTACTGTTTTTGCTGTCATATGTCAATTTTGCATGTATAGCATAGCTGTAGGCCATTTCGGGGGCTAAATATCACATTTCGGGAACATTCTGGGCATCGGGTGCATTTTTATCATCATTTTGAGGCTGTTTTCCCTTCATTTAGTTGCTGGAATTTAGTTTGCATGCTTGCATATCATTTCCATGCCATTTTGTGCCTTTTTGTCATTGCCTCGGTTTGGGCACGCACTTCGAGGCGCTCCATTTTCATTCATCGGCAGCCTATGTGAGTGCGGCTGAGGCTCTCTCATGTTGGCGTAAGTCCATCATTGCATTCCGTATGCCACGGTTTGCGTGTCCGCGGGCACGCATTTCGAGGCATCTCTTGTTTTTTTATCCGACGGCATCTATGTGAGTGTGGCTGAGGTCCATTCATGTTAGTATAAGCCCAACTTGCATTTCCATCTCATTTTATCATTGCCTCGGTTTGCGTGCCTGTGAGCACGCATTTCGAGGCACTTCATTCTTATCCGACGGCCTCCTATGTGAGTGAGCTGAGGCTCTCCCATGTTGGTGTAAGCCCATCGTGGCATTCCGTATGCCATTTCATTCCATTTCATCATCGTCTCGGTTTGCGTGCCCGTGTGCACGCATTTCGAGGCACTTCAGTTTTATCCGATTTGCATTTCACATCATCGCCTCGGTTTGCGTGCCCGTGTGCACGCATTTCGAGGCACTTCGGTTTTATCCGATTTGCATTTCACATCATCGCCTCGGTTTGCGTGCCCGTATGCACGCATTTCGAGGCACTTCGGTTTTATCCGATTCGCATCTCATATCATGGCCTCGGTTTGCGTGCCCGGGTGCACGCATTTCGAGGCACTTCATTTTTATCCGATGGCCTCTTATGTGGGTGTGGCTGAGGCTCTCCCATATTAGTATAAGCCCATCTTGCATTGTGTATGCCATTTTAATCCTGTTGCATTCCGTATGCCATTGCCTCGGTTTGCGTGCCCGTGGGCACGCATTTCGAGACATCTCACTTTCATAGCATTGTGCATGCTATATCACATGTTAGCTGCATTTCATGCATACCATGCATATTACATCGTGTTCGGGATAGGCGTTAGCCCGGGCACGGGAAACGAGGCACGTTTCGCACCCTGAGTGACGGAACGGGTCTCAATTCCCAAGTCACCGACACTCCGGATTACCCATGATGGAGCTAGGTTTTGTTGTAGCATTCATATGCATTCATCCTATATTGAGTTGTGCAATTCGGCTCCTCGGCCATCATGCATCGATATGCGTGATTGGTGGCACGAGGATCGAGGCATGCATATATTTGTGAAATACATTGCTATGCCCTTTTCCTGCTCTCTGTTGCAGCAAAACCCAGAAACAGCAACTTTTCGGGACTTGGCACGTATTTCGAGAAAAAGTGTAAACAGAGGCTAATCGGGGCATCCCAGTGGATTTCCGCGCAAGGCAGCCCAACATGCATCATCCGTCAGAAGCAAGGCAGTCCCTGGCTTGCATGCCAGTTTTACCGTTTTCTTATTTAATTTGTTAATTAATTAGAAATTTGTAATATTCTTTTATTCGGGCTGTATTATTCTTTCATTCGGACTGTATTATTTTATTCGGACCCTCTGCGCGAGGGCATAATTGTAATAAGTGTGGGTGAGTGTGATGTATGTCTTCCAATCCCACGTCTTTCTTCCCTTTTATTTACCCGCTTACAATGGTTAGATATAGGGCATATTTCAATTAGGATACAGCATGACAGCATGTTTGCATCATTCATCTGTTTTGCACGCACCAGGCTCGGCGCATCATACAAACTGCATTGTATTTCAATTCCAAGTTGAATACGTGTTAGTTGTAGCATTTCATATACCATGTTTAGAATAGCCGAGCCTGCTATAGTTGCATTTTGCATGTGTTGCATTAGGCATTTCTATATACTTATGATCATGCATGATTTCTAATATAGTTTCTGTTTTGGCTTGGAGTACTCGGTAAGTTTTATGCTTTAGCATCCTTGCATGCGTGTGAGTGTTGCCATGATAGCATGCTTGCCATGAGGCTATTTGCTTATGTGATATAACTGCCTTCAATGCCTGTGGGTGGAGGTTGAGTTATTTGGATTGGGATAAATCATTGACTGTTTGTTTTAAGCCCACTAGATAGTGGCAACATCACTATTTTCTAAGCCCACCTGAGGGTGGCAAATCCGCATTTTAGTCTACCTGCGGGTAGCACCATCAAACCATTTTCAAACAAACAAACATGAAATGTTTTGTTCCAATTCAGACGGCCCAGTCTATACTTGTTTGCTGCGAGCATCACATAGTAATCTAGGCTAATAACCGGAATAAGAACTCACAATGTTTTCAAAAACAGATATCATGGTTAGTAGAGGCTGGTCTTTGACCGGGCGAGCGGGGGTGCTCACGATGTGACCTTCCCCAATCGTACCCAAGTTCCCGAGCCGAGGCAACTTTGGTGATGACGGACACGTGGCCTTTGGCGCCGAGTTAGGGTTTCCTAAATTTCCCATTTTAAAAATATTTAGGTGGCGACTCTGTTATCTGGCAAAGCAGTCCATGTTTGGCACTTCTTTCAAAAAAATCTGTTTTTCTTCAAAACGATTTGCCAGAGTTGGACTCTTTGGTTCAGATTTAGAACCGCAACAAAATCGAGTCCGAACTGTAGCGAGGTCCCTCGCGGGCTTGTTACAGTTTCTGGCGACTCCGCTGGGGAGTTTGGAGAACTTGACTCGAACTCGTGATATCTGGTTTTGACTACACTTGTGTGTTTCTTTGCATTGCATTTGCACTGGTGCGCCTAGGACACCGTGTTTGCCATCTGCTATTCCTGAGCGGTTTGCCGGAGGCTTGTCTTGTCAAGGCATGTCCATAAGGCTGACCGGTTACGGGCTCTGCCAGTATGGGAACACAAACCCCGGTTTTACCGGGGCACCCTTTTCGACCATTCGACCTAGTGCATATTCGGATCCATAGTGACCATTCCAAACTAGGACAGGTTGCTTACCCGACATAGGTTGTTTGAAGCCGCTGCGTGCATAGCGAAACCCTAGTTCCTGACAAAATAGGACAGGGAAACCCTACCCCAACATAGGGGTGTTTTGGCTCTCACTTATCTGCTATATGCTTGTTAGAGTGCGTCTCTACAGGGAATGCATGTATCAGGTTATGAGTTTCAGCATCAGGCCTGCGGGCATCAGTTTATGAGTTTGGATATCAGGCCTGCGGCCATCAGTCAGTTATCTGAGAATCAGTTGTCTGCAGATATCCGATTCAATTTTGGGGAACAGTAATACAGGAATAGTGATCAGTGGTTGAGGACAGTGTATTTCCAGCTTATAAACTGCGTGTTGTATGCCCGACTGTATGTTGTGTGTATTTAAATTTAAGCTGTTATGCTGCCCGTTTTTCTGGTCATTTATTTCCTTTTTGCTTTATTATCTTTTTGTTAGGGCAGTTTGTGGCACAATTGCTTCCGAACCATCAGATATTCCCCAAGCACTTTGGACACGAGGTCGCCGACTTACACGATCCGAGGATCTAGTTGACGGACATCCGGTGTTCCATTCATTACCCCCGGTTATCAGAAGGAGGCCGAGGAAACGTAGTCCATCAGAGCAGAGATTACTAGTACAGCAGCCTACTCTAGTGTCAGACAGTCGGGTTGAGATTCCTGTTTCTACTATAGAGATACACTTGTCGGTTATTCAGATGGAACAACAGAATACAGCAATGGAGGCGATGATGCGCCAGATGAATGAGAGCATGAAACAAATGCAAGATGATGCTATCCGCCAGGCGGAATTTTCTAAACAGCAGGCCGCTGTCATGGCCCAGCAGTCTGAGTTGATCACCAGATTACAACAGCAGAATGCAGCATCTGCTTCACACCAGCTCCCTCCTCCACTAGGGGCGCATCAGATTCCTCCCCCGCTAGGAGCTCCACTATCTGAACAGATACCTACTGGCCAGAATGCCCCTCCAAATCCTCAGAATACCCAGAATACCCAGAATACCCTCCCAGATCCACAGAACGCTCCGCCAAACTTTCAAAACGCTCAAGAGGACACGAGTCTTCCAACGGGGCTGGCTCCGCCCCCGCTTCCGCCGCAATTGTCCAAGAACCTTACACCTAATCACCCGGACTCTCCATTTGAGTTCGAGGTAGACCAGACAGCTCTGAAATTGAGCAAGTTGGAAAAGCTCTTCAAGAAATCACAGGGGGTGAAGGCCATCCCAGATATTGAGGACGGCTATACTGATGTAGCTGTGACTTTGCCGGACAGATTTAAAATGCCCCAGATCGACCGTTTTGATGGGTCTGGAGACCCCATGGTCCATCTCCGATTATTTTCAGACATCTTGAGGCCGATGGGCCTAACCCGACCACAAAAGCTTTCTTTATTTGGCAGAACTTTGTCAGGGGTTGCGGCCATTTGGTACGCAAAACTCGAAGACGATGTGAAGAGAAACTGGGATGAGATGGCTGGGGCCTTCGTTGCACAATATTCATATAACACACAGATCGAGATTACCACTCGTGATCTCGAGACAACGAGGCAGGAACCCAAGGAGTCTTTCTCCGACTTTGTAACCCGGTGGAGGGCAAAGGCATCGATGATGACCTTGAGGCCCACAGACAGAGATCAAATCCGGATGATTGTGCGCAATCTCCAACCAGGGTTAATGAAGAAGATGATTGTAGTTCCCTTCCCTACCTTCGCGGATCTACATGATATGGGGATGCAGATTGAAGATGCGATGAAGCAGGGTCTGTTCGACCAAGACCGGGAGCAGCCCCGCCGGACATTTAACCGAAACAATAATGCAGGCCCGAGTGGCTCTACCAATGCAAGAACTTCAGAGGTCGGAATGGTCACCACCAATCCCCCTCCCCAACCAAGGCCCCCAGCGGCCACACCTTTTTCCGATGCACCTGGAAGCAGTAACCAAGCTTCAAGATACCAACCCAGGGGCCAACGAACCTTCTCTCCACTACATATGCCTTTGTCCAAAGTCCTCAGGGTTCTAGTCAGAAAGGGGCATCTGAAACCCTTGGAACCGAGGCCCCCTCCAAATCCACTCCCCCCTTCCCACAACCCAGCCAAATATTGCAAATACCACCAGCAGCATGGTCATGATACCGACCAATGTTACAGGCTGCGTCATGAGATTCAAGACCTCATTGACAAAAACATCATTCTACCTCCCGAGCGACCCAACGTTACAACCAACCCACTCCCAGTACATAACCAAGATCCACCCAAAAGAATCAATCTCATCCAAACTGGGGACGTGTCTTACGACCCTAGTATCTACATTACTCCCTCCCACCTACCCAAGCCAAAGGTGATCCTTCCTGATAGCACTGATTTGTGCATGATGGATACCTCCACAACCCAACCTGAGCCAAAGGTGGTGACCACCGAAAATGGAACGGGGCAGGCTTCCGAGGAGAGCAAAACTGTTAAGTCTGGGGTGGAGCAGTCTGAGAATTTAGTCGGGAAAGCTTATCATCCGAGTGGATATATCTTGTCGATGAGCCAGCCTAAGCTGAGTGTGGGGCCGCCGGAAGAGACTGAATTGTGCATGCTTCGGGGGGACAAACTTGAATCAGTGGGAGATGATCTGACTACAATGGAACAGGACTTCGCCAACCTCCAATTTTTCAACGACCAAGAATCAGCGGATGCAACTATCAACTGGTTTGAATACGGGGAGTCAGCGGAAATTACTGGGTGGTTAGATGATCAACCAGACATCGTGGAATTTCAATCAGAGCAAGGCCCGGCAGGGGCGGAAGTACCATTGGTGGCCGGAAGGGCCGAAAATTAGAATAAATTGCCGGAGAGCGCCGGTACGAAGAATTTCGCTCAGGAGCAAAACACTTTGAAAACCGAACAATTAACACTGGAGGAACAAGAAAAGAAATGGGATTCTGAGAGGATCCGAAAAGCAAAGAACCATGAGGAGATTGAGAATGCTGTGAGCACAAAAACTGAACATGCTGCGAGCATGTGGGAGGAAAATGCTGAGAGCGCAAACATGCCAGAACCAGACAGGTGCCTGTTGGATGCCAGTGGAATGTGGTGGGAAGATGACGACTTGTATCTCGCCCACACAGACGAAGATTGGGCGGGTGGCCAACCAGACAGCACCTGGTACCTCGAAGAGGTGGCCCATATGACTAGAAGTGGGCGGTATTTCAAGCCCCCACACCTTGATCAACCCGAGGCATCAGGGAAAGATAAAGAAGCGGAGAAGCAGAGGGAGAGGCAAGTTGAAGAAGAGGCTGTATTAAAACAGTTAAAGAAAATACAAGCAGACATCTCCATCTGGGGACTGCTTATGGCTTCAAGGGTGCATAGACAGGCTGTCCTCTCTGCTATGGACAAGGCCAAACTCTCCATCGAAACTACACCAGAACAACTAGTTGGGTTGGTCTTTCCGGGAGGAGGTTCCCCGGCTTTGACCTTTTCGGACAAGGAATTGCCGCCTGAGGGCACGAATCATAACAAACCCCTCTACATTTCTGTGGAATGTAAAGAAAAGTGGATACCGGTGGTACTTGTGGATACCGGATCCGCTATTAATGTATGCGCAGTCAGAACAGCGTATGCAATCGGGTTGAAGCCCGTAGACTTCCTACCAACGACTCAGGTAATCAGAGCATATGATAATACCAGTCGAGAAGTGATGGGGACTGTTAACATTCTGACCAAGGTTGGTCCGGGACAACATAACATCGAATTTCACGTCTTGGACGTCCCCGCAACCTTCAACTTACTCTTGGGACGGCCGTGGTTGCACCAAATAAAAGCAGTCTCTTCCACTCTACATCAAATGGTGAAATACCCCTGTGGAAAGGGAGTAGCCATTGTGTTTGGAAACTCATCCATCCATCCGCCGCCGGAAGTATCCACACCAGTTCTGGAACTTGAGCACGGCACGGAGGATGTGTTCTTGTCGGGGTTCACTTTGGCCGAGGCCCGAATAGTGCAAAATATTATGGCTGTGAATGAGGG
The DNA here is from genome assembly GCA_036172215.1 of Camellia granthamiana. Lineage (NCBI taxonomy): Eukaryota > Viridiplantae > Streptophyta > Magnoliopsida > Ericales > Theaceae > Camellia > Camellia granthamiana. Next base: position 67,665,398 of record CM069914.1, read on the forward strand.
TGTATACGTCAGCGCTCAATCCGTCTACCTCATGAACAAGCTACAGCATGTCCCCGGGATGGGATTAGGAAGAAGCGGCAGGAAAGGAGTCGCGGCATTGGCCGAAGTGCCACATAATCCACATACCTTTGGACTGGGTTATCTGCCCACCAAAGAAGATTGGGCAAGAAAAGGGAAGGAAATGGCCAGCAGAGCCAGAGCGAAGCAGGCTGGGAAGCCTTTTGATCTAATGCACAGGCCCATCCAGGGTACCCTGAACGGACGCTTCGTCCGGGAGGGGGAGGACTTTCCATTTTGCGGCTTCCCAGAGCCGTGGCTGAACGCGGAGAAGAAGCGCGTGCCAGGCTTCGAGATCTTCTTCGACCTGCAACTATCCGGGGATGACGTTGCCACAGAGCAGACAGACCCAACAACTGAGGTTGAGCAGAATAAGACAGTGGATCCTGAGGGCATTGAATTTGAAATGGGGGTAGCACTGACCTGTCTCCTCTCTGATCCTCCGATCGACCAAGAGTGCTTGGGGGATAACTTTGTGGTTTCCATGATCGGGAATGAAACGGCTGCGAGCCGACCAGCAGCCATCTTGGACGCATCAATCGCACCCTCCCTCACCTGGGAATACGAGGAGGGATTTCTGTCCAGCAGCACCGGGTCAGGTAGTGAGCCGGAATCTGATTCCACCGAGTCTTGTGAGTCGGAATCAGGTTCCAGCTCGACTGAGTCTGAGTCTGGTACTCCTGGGGATGTTCACCCGGATGCCACGGTCTTGTCCAGGTCGTCTTTTTCTTTCTCATTTGAGTCTATTGTAACCGAGGACGATTTGGATGAACTTAATGAGAATCAGGCAACTGTGGTTTCTGAGTATTTTTCTGTGCCCCTGATTTATTGTATTAATTCAGACTTTCAAAACTTTGATGAAAACGAAGAGGACGAAGTTCCTCCGGTTTTACAACGTTTAATTGAGCAGGAGCAAGAGAGATTTGTTAAGCCATTAGTGGACGAAATCATTTCTGTGAACATTGGTACTGAGGAGGACCCGCGGCTGGTCCAGATCGGGTCCACGTTGTCTTCAGAGGAACGCGAGCGCTTAGTCGCTTTATTAAAAGATTTCAAAGATGTTTTCGCGTGGTCCTACGAAGACATGCCTGGAATCGATCCTGAGATTGTACAGCATCGGATCCCCCTTGACCCTGAGGCCCGACCTGTCAAGCAGAAGCTTAGAAGGATCCGCCCGGATTGGGCTCTCAAGATCAAAGAAGAGGTCACCAAGCAAATTGATGCAGGCTTCCTACTGGTATCCGAATATCCGACTTGGTTGGCCAACATTGTGCCGGTGCCGAAGAAAGATGGCAGGATCCGGGTGTGTGTAGATTTCAGAGATCTGAACAGAGTTAGTCCGAAGGACGACTTTCCCCTACCGCACATCGACGAGTTAGTGGACTTCACAGCAGGGCATGCTTTGCTCTCATTCATGGATGGCTTCTCAGGGTATAATCAGATAGTGATGGCACCCGAAGACCAGGAAAAGACTGCATTCACCACCCCGTGGGGGACATACTGCACGGGTAATGCCGTTTGGGTTGAAGAACGCTGGAGCTACTTATCAACGGGCAGCGACCACAATACTACATGATATGATCCACAAAGAGGTTGAGGTGTATGTGGACGACATGATTGTCAAGTCCAAGGAAAGAGAGGGCCACTACACCGCCTTGCACAAGTTTTTCCAAAGGATCAGGGAATTCCGGTTGCGGCTAAACCCTCAGAAATGTACGTTTGGTGTTACAGCGGGGAAAATGCTGGGGTTTCTGATTACACAAAGGGGCATCGAAGTCGACCCTTCCAAAATCAAGGCCATCCTAGAAATGCCCCCACCGAGGACTGAAAAGGAGGTGAGAGGCTTTCTGGGTAAAGTGCAATTCATAAGACGGTTTATCTCAAAACTAACCTTGACTTGTGAACCACTTTTTGGCCTCCTCAAGAAAGGAAAGAAGTTCCAATGGGACGGCCGATGTCAAGCTGCATTTGAACAGATTAAAGAATATCTACAGAACCCACCCGTGTTGTCGCCACCAGAACCAGGGAAACCGTTGATTTTGTATCTGTCAGTGACTGAGACCACGATGGGCTGCATGCTTGCACAAGAGTCAGAAGACAGGGTGGAGAGAGCCATCTACTATCTGAGCAAAAAGATGCTAGAGTATGAAACTCGTTATACACCGCTGGAGAAGGCCTGTTTAGCTTTGGTATGGGCTACCAGGAAGCTGCGGCACTACTTGTTAGCTCACTCCGTAATGTTGGTTTCACGACTCGATCCCATCAAATATCTTTTCGAGAAACCAGCGCTTACGGGTAGGCTAGCTCGTTGGTTGCTGTTGCTCTCCGAATTTGATCTCACATATGTCACGCGCAAGTCAGTGAAAGGGAAGAGCAGTAGCAGAGTTTCTTGCCGACCATCCGGTTGAGGGGGATGAAGCAGTTGAATATCTATTCCCAGATGAAGCAATTCTGTATATCGACGATGAAACTTGGACGATGTACTTTGACGGAGCGTCAAATCAACATGGGTATGGGATAGGAGTGTTACTGATAGCACCCGACAATTCCCGTATCCCTCTAGCCTTCAAACTCCGGTTCAAAGTCTCAAACAACGAAGCAGAATATGAGGCGTGCATTGCTGGTTTAGAAGCAGCCCTAGAACTAGGGGCAAAACGGCTGGATGTCATTGGGGATTCGAACCTTGTTGTGTCTCAAGCTAAAGGAGACTGGAAAGTAAAAGAGGAAAATATGATGATATATCACCAGACCTTGGACTTGCTGATTCCTCGGTTTGAAAAGTTAAGTTTTACTCATCTACTGAGAGAGAACAACAGGTTCGCAGATTCTTTAGCAACTCTATCATCTATGATAGACATCCCGACTGGAATCCGGATGCGTCCAGTCATCATTGATCAGAAATTTGCACCTGCCTATGAGTCGATTGCAGCCATAGATGAAGTTCAGGACGAACACCCTTGGTATCACGATATCTGGAATTTCTTGGAGAAAGAAGCGTACCCGCCAGGGGTAAATGCCAAAGACAAAAGAGCAATAAGAAGATTGGCCGTTCAGTTCATCATCTGCGGGGGTAAACTGTATAAAAGGGGTCATCTGGGAATGCATAAACTGTGCGTTGATGCAGAGGAGTCAAAGCGTCTGATGGAAGCCATCCATGGGGGAGAATGTGGTGCACACATGAATGGGGTAATGCTGGCACGGAAGATTCTCAGACAGGGTTATTACTGGTCCACCATGGAGGAGGATTGTATTGGTTTTGTCCGGCGATGCCACAAATGTCAGATCCATGCAAATCGCATGAACATTCCGCCGTCAAAGTTGTACAACATGACTTCGCCATGGCCGTTTTCTGTCTGGGGAATTGATGTGATCGGGGCTGTCACGCCAAAGGGGTCGAATGGGCATGAGTTCATCCTTGTAGCGATAGATTATTTCACGAAGTGGGTTGAGGCCCAGTCTTATGCAGTGTTGAAGGCTTCACACGTTGCGAAATTCATCAGAAACAACATCATTTGTCGCTACGGGGTCCCAAATGAAATCATCTCAGACAATGGTTCCCACTTCAAGAAGGAAGTGATTGACTTGTTGGAGAAATACAATGTGGCTTTTCATAAGTCATCTACCTATCGGCCGCAAACTAACGGAGCAGTTGAGGCTGCCAACAAGCATATCAAGCGCATACTACAGAAGATGGTGGAAACCTACCGGGACTGGCCAGACAAGCTGCCGTTTGCTCATGGGGCTACCGGACTTCAATCAGAACTTCTACAGGGGCGACTCCGTATTCATTAGTCTATGGGATGGAGGCCGTTCTACCAATCGAGATTGAGGTCCCGTCGTTACGAGTATTGGCTGAGTGCCAAATAGCCGAGGCAGATTGGCAGCAGAACAGATTTGAGGAACTCATGCTTTTTGATGAAAGAAGACTGAAGGCACTGTACCACATTCAAGGCTATCAACGCAGAATCGCCCGGGCTTTTAACAAGAAGGTTAAGTCCAGAAACTTAAAGGAAGGAGATTTAGTACTCAAGGACAACCGAGCTCCCATCCATGACCCAAAGGGCAAGTTCAGACCCAATTGGACTGGTCCTTACATCATCAAGTCAATCTGGTCAGGTGGAGCTGTGGTTCTGATGGATTTAGATGGCTTAGAGTTTTCTCAACCGATCAACATGGACAAGTTGAAGAAATACTACCCCTGAGAGGCTCGCTAGGCCGAAAACCCGAAAGGGCGACCTAGGCAAAACTCATAGCACAAAAAATTTGAAAGTATAAAAACTGAGCTCGCAAGGTTGAAAACCCGCAAAGGGCGGCCTTGGCAAAAGTTAGAGCGCAAAAGGAGAGTAAAAATACCCGAGCGAACCTAAGCCTGAACTACGTAAGGCTTGATTCCCATCTTTGGGATACGTAGGCAGCTTCATCCTGAAGTTCAGCCCTAAACATTTTCCCCGATCAACTTTGTCCATTTTGATCATCTCAGTCATCTCTATTCATCAGCATTTATCGCAATCTCCGGTACAGTGCTACTCAGACTAGGGGCAACTTTCCGTTGCAATGGAGTGCTGTGGTATCTTTTCAAACTAGGGGCAACTTTCCAGTTGCTAGGGTCCGGAGTTGTGCACCTCAGTGACAGATCTCAGGCGTGTCCAGTTCTGATCCTTATCGAAAATAGTTTTGAAAAGTTTTAATAAAAGTTGACTTTGTTCAAATTAATCTTTTCACAACTAAGACCATTTTTGGACCAAAGCGGAAAATTTTCAGTACCACAACCTTCAATTTCTTTGATTTCAAAACAGAGTTCTCTTGCTCTTGCATACAATTGAAGTTGCTTTTTATTACACTCATAACGAAAACTTGAAAGTACTAGTAAAGCAATAAATCTAGGGCATAGTCAAGTCAGGTGTCCCTGCGCCCCCTTCCAGAGCTGGTTGAAGCTTCCGATGCCGATTTAGGCCCAATTTGCGCCTCTTCATTTAGCCAATCCCAGCACTCGTCAGATAAAGTGCAACTGAAAACAGGGGCAGGGGACAGGAGCTCTCTGGTCCTCCAAGCCGTAATGTGTCGGGCAAGATGTGCGCCTCGAACCGGGAAAGCGACCGGATACTCAATTCCCTCCGGAGGGCAAGTCTGATCATGGCCAAGCTGGCGCAGAATACGAAATGGAAAATAGAATACACAGTGAGTCAAGCCGATCAGACGAATCCCGGTATCCTGGAACATGCTATAGCTCATCGCCGGGAGATTGAGCCAAGGACAACGCCAAGCAATGCGTTCGGCTGACAAGTTGCACATCCATTCAAACCACCAGCTCTCATCAGGAGCATTGACTAGGCGTTGCCGAAAGAAGTAGCCACGGGCTGAGTAAGCAGGGCAAGAGTCCACAACTTGCAATTTATCCATCAACCATATCTGGGGAGGGATGGAAAATGAGAGAATAAAGAATAGAGAGATGTGCGATTAGAGAAAAGTAAGATGAGGGTTTTGTGAGAAAAACCGAGCCCGAGGGCCGAGTGATGTGAGCAAATATATATGTGAGGTAGGGTGGGAAACATTACCTGCAGCAGTAGTGGACTCCCTGCGAACCTGGTCGTCTCCCGGCAATAGAAGGTATCTAGACCCATCAGTGTCTCGGCCAAAGTCATAGCAATACAGCTCTTTCCTTCCTTCAGGCCTTGAGCGACTTCAATCAAATGGATGTTAGCTCCTCCGGAGCCAGAGACAAACAGAAAGTGAGATAGTAGGCACAAACAGAGGGCATGCTGCCGGAAGCCTTGCCAATGATGGTCATTGCGGTCACCAGCATCGGAGAATCGGTAAATCAGGCTCGGGATATCCAACATCCCATTACAAATCAAGGATCGGGCATCATGCGCGTTGAGACCACACATCCGCCCTAGAGCTTGGGCATGGCCAAAACGAGACTGGGGCACGACCTCTTCCGAACGTTCAGACTCCATCAAAATTTGGAAATCTTCAAAAGTAGGACAGACCTCTTGCCCGCCAAAGCTAAATACGTGCGTCACCGGGTTCCAAAACCTTGCCGCAGCTTGGAGGAAAGGGAGGTGCAGTGGGGTCCGGCCCAGCGTGAATAGTGCATTCAAACCGAAACCCCGGAAATTCAACTTCTCCGAGCCATCTAAAGAAGAAATCCAAGATGTGAGATTTTCTGCGAGAAATGCCTCCATTTTTGTGAGGAAAGGTGATGAAATGAATAAGTTCCAAGGGAGGGGCTTTTATAGAGGAGCAAAACACTATTCAAAGGACACGTGTCAACATTTCGGTGGTTGTGGGGGAGGTGGCCGGCCGGCCCTCTTTTCTAGTAGGCCAGCCACCCTCCAATCTCTTGCTGCAAAGTGTTGTCGGCCTCGCGTTGGTCCTGTTTTGCCCGCCGGAAGAAAATTTGGGGCACTTTCATGCATCGGGAATGTTGAAGGTCTCCATTTCTATCAGTTTCGGATACATTCCATTATCCAGATTGTCCGTCTGAAGAATGTTTTGTTGTATTTTTGCTTATCGAGTTGTTGTTTTGTTTATCGAGTTGTAAGTTTTGTCGAGCTGTCGCATTTTGTGTTTTGAGTTATTACTTTTTAGTTACACAATTTTGTTGAATCTTGTTTATTGAGTCGTTAATATTGTTGTATTTTGCTTATCGAGTTGTAAACTTGTTAAGATTCTGTTATTTCTTAGTAAGTCGATTTGTTTTGATTTGTTGTGTCGGTTCACTACCTGACCCAGTAAATACACAAGGCACATTTCCATTCAATTCCATTTTTGTGCAAAATGATGCGATGCGATGCTAAGAATTTCAAATACAAACATCCTTTCAAAAAGCTGTTTCATTCCATCATGTTTTACAACAAAATAAAGGTACAAGTTTTACAGAAAATAAAACTGCCTAACAATGTGCAAAGTGCTACAAACTACTAGCAAAAAGTAAAATAAAGCAGGGAACAACATCAATGCCCTCGGGAACGGGAATGAGGAGGCCCCCTCATCCTCTTCTGCGGGATAACCTCTGCACCATCATCACCATCCGGATCAGAGCTGTCATCCTCCGGATCTCCCTCAGCCTCGCCTCCGCTCCCGGAACCAAGACCGGAGCCTGCCTCCCCAGGAGATGTCTCTGACACACGGTCTGCGACCTCCTCCTCCTCATCCTCGACAATGGGTGCCATGCGTCTACGAGACGACCCTGCTCCTCGAGCTCCTCGGTAAGGCCTGGATGGCCCAGCTCCTCGAGACCCTGTACCTCGGGTAGGTCTAGCACCTCGACCTCTCTGAGAAGGCCCGGATGGCCCGCCCCGCGTCGGAGCATATACGGGAGGCATCTGAAAATGAAAAGTGCAATACATCAGTTCAAACATAAAAGCAGGTGCAAGTACAGTATGTGGGTGGGATGTGTGCAAGATGTGTTCTACACAGCCTATCAATGCAACAGAATGTTTAAAACCAGCATTAACAGAAATATGATAAATGCAAGAGAGGTGAAGGGTACCTGGAAGCCCATGATGGACATCTGTGCCTCTCTACGTAGGACCATCCCCTCAAGTGAGGCTACCACTCCGAGCATCTAATCTATGTACTCTCGAGGTGGCTGCAGGCACAAGCTCAACTCATCAATAAATAAGCAACTGCCAAAATATCTGTGTAATAAATGAAAAATAGTAGAACATACCGGTGGTGAGTCAGGATCACTGACATATCTGTGACCAGGCATCGGAGGCTCCATAGGGATCGGGATCGGAGAAGTAGTCCCATACTGCCAACTCGTCAACTCGGTCGGCATATCTGGCCATCCAGGATGATCGAGAGTCGGAGGGATAGGAGGAATCGAACTGCCTCTACCTCTAGGTGCACCAGCCCTGCTAGAAGAAGGGATGTCTGCAGCACGGGCACGACTCGAAGATGGTGTGCCAGTGGACCTCAGTGGTGGAGCCCGTACTCCCGTCAAGGGGGGCATCAGATATATGCGGCGATAGGTGGCGTAGTTCCCCTCAATGAGATATAATAAAGCATCGGTGCCCTGCATATCCCTAGTGACCTCCTCAATAGATAGCCTGTCGGCAGTCCGCATAGTGGGTGGAGGCACAGCAGGAGGGTCCTGAGAATCATACCCCCACACCTGACGCTGAAAGCGTTCCCCCAGGAACCAAGCCCTGCCAACTGGTCCCTCGAGGAGGAACCTATACTGGGAACTAGTCGACCCTCCGGGGTACTGATTCTCGAGATCGTCGCCAAAGACTGCCCAAGGTTGCCAGGTGATCTGCGGATAACCAGTATACAGATCAATCAGAAGTCAAGAAATGCAAAGCAGATCAAAGATGAAATGAAAAGAACTGAGAGTTCTGAAATACCTCTGACGCGCGCACAGTGTCGAAGTACTGTCGCAGAGAGAAGAGAGTCTCTCGAGGCCTCGATAAGTGCTCACCCTCAAACATCAATGAAAATGGAGTCATAGGAGGTCCTGCCACCTCCATCTCCGGAGCTAATGTGGGGAAATATGCATATACCCATAGCTGAGAAAAGCAGTGCGGGATGTGAATACAATGTGCTAAAAGGCAGAATATAGAGTGCAAAGTGCGCCGTGTGTGCAGTGAATAGTAATAAGGAGCAAAAGCGTAAATCAAGAGGACAGAATGTACCTCCCAGGCTCTCCAGTAGCCGCCAAGCAAGTCCCCCCGCCCGCGAGAGACTGCACTCATGTAACAATAAAGGGTAGCCAGGCCAGCGCCGCCCCAATCATACTGACCGACCTGTGATAGGTCTACTAGGGCGCTCAGTAGATACAACCCGACCACGTTCCCTCTATCGGCAAACAGAGTGGTGCCAAAGAGGAACATAAGGAAGCCACGGGCGTACTGTTCAGCCTCCGCAGGAGACTCAGGCTCCATCTGTGGCCGCCGGAAATGGGAAGAGAACCAGGTATACCGAACTCTCCCTGTACCTCTGTCTACAGGCGGGCGGGCCCCCAATAGATGCATCCAAGCAGCCTCCCATTCACCCATATCTTCGTCGTAGGGGATGGGTCCACCGCCTAGGTCTAGGCCGGTGAGCATAGCGAAATCCAGTGGGGTCATGGTCATATCCCCGGTCGCAGAAAAATGGAAAGAATTGGTGGTGTCCCACCATCTTTCCGCCAGAGCAGCAAATAATGTCCTACTGATGAGACAGTGTGATAACCCCCTGCAGAATGGTCCAAATCCTGCGAAGTCAACCAAGTCCCAGACAGCTTCCGGAAGCTCAACATACCACTCCCTCGCGGCAGTGGAGCCATATCCTCGCACTGTGCGAGAGCCAGCCTGCATTTAGAATGAATGCGTGTATCAGCAAATGAAGTGGAAATGAGCTGTGTGCTAATGAAATGAATGAGCTGTGTGCAAATCAAACCAAACATCAGACTTGGGCTGCGTGTTCAGTAAATTTGGTATCTGGGCTGTGTGTTCAGTAAATCAGAGTTTAGGGCTGTGTGTTCTACTCTTAATCAGTGGGCTGTGTGTTCGCTTCAAATCTGGGCTGCGTGTTCAGTAAATCAGAGTTTAGGGCTGTGTGTTCTACTCTTAATCAGTGGGCTGTGCGTTCGCTTCAAATCTGGGCTGTGTGTTCAGTAAATCAGAGTTTAGGGCTGTGTGTTCTACTCTTAATCAGTGGGCTGTGTGTTCGCTTCAAATCTGGGCTGTGTGTTCAGTAAATCAGAGTTTAGGGCTGTGTGTTCTACTCTTAATCAGTGGGCTGTGTGTTCACTTCAAATCTGGGCTGCGTATTCAGTAAATCAGAGTTTAGGGCTGTGTGTTCTACTCTTAACCAGTGGGCTGTGTGTTCGTTTCAAATGGGCTGTGTGTTCGCTTCAAATCTGGGTTGCGTGTTCGGAAAATCTGAGTCTGGGACTGTGTGTGTTCTACTCTTAGTCAGTATGTGCTGTGGGCTCATGTTCAAACTTCGGGCTGTGTGTTCGCTAAATCAATGTTTGAGCCATGTGTTCAATCTTCAACTAATGTGTGCTACACATTCACAATCAGGCGATGTATTGTGTGTTCGTGAAATTCAATTGTTTAAATCGCATGCTCAGGATGCAGGTACTATGTTGAAAGCTAAACTGTGTGTCTAAGTATGGCAAAGGTACACAATGCATGAAAGATACGGGAAATAAAGTAAAATACCTCTGCATCGTAGGAGAGGTGCCGCTCCGGTTCTCGCAGAAGGAGATCCCCTGGTACCCGATCGTTGAAATCGGTGAAATGACGAAAAGTGGCTCGTGGAAGCCTATGCACCGCTGGGGCATATCGCTCGGGAATAAAAGGGCGAACCCTCGGGGGCAGTGTCATGGGATCGAAATCATCCCCGGCACCTGGAAAACCTCTACCGCGAGGAAAGTGACCCGCCATGTCGAAAAATCTGCAAAGAGGAGCAAAAATGAGCAAAATGGGCCAAAATTGGAAAAAGTCAACAAAAAGTCAACTTTCGGGAAACGAAAAGTCAACAAAAGTCAACTCCCGGAAAAATTTTCCAAATATTGAAACAAAATTACCTCAAGTGGTGAAAATAAGAAGAGAAGTCCCGAAGTCAAAATTTAGTCGCCTCAAAGTGCTTAGATCTGAAGGATTTCGCGAAAACAACTTGCGTGGGAGGCCGAGGGGCGCGTATAAAATGCAAATCTGAAAGAGAAAATGGCTTAGAGAGCAAGAGGAGAGAATTTCACACTTGGGGGAGTGATTTCGGATGGCATTGGAGGTGTGTATATATAGAAATCTCGAAAAAGACCAAAATGCCCCTACTTTGGGCAGGTGGCCGGCCGGCCACCTAACCTGGCTGGCCGGCCATCCACTTTTTCCCCCTGGCCGATGGCCTCTCCTAGGGTGGTGTGCTGGCCGACCATGCTCCCTACCCCCTCCCCTACCTCTCTGCAAATTTTGAGGAAAATCGGAGTTCCCGGGACCTGAAAAAGTTAAAGAAAAGTGCACTTTCTGGCGCCGAATTGCTCCGCCGGAACTTCAATTGCAATTATTGACATGTGTCTCATCATTATTCATCAAAATCAGAGTATATCCTTTTTAAACATGTTGTGACCTCTCCGGGAGGTAAATCAGAGGCCGCGATCGAGTTGCCGTCGCCGAAATGCGCGTTTTTCAGCTCGTTGTTGCGCAACAAACAGGCATCCTGATTTGTGCTCGTTTGTCATTATTTGGTTCATAATTTACATTCTCATGAATGTTTTGCATTGTCATGCATTATTTCTTGGTGTACAATACTTCTATGCTTGAACATGCGTTGTCACGCACGCACCCTCCTCGTTTTGCGATGCATCCACTCGCCGACACTGCGTGTGTCAAACTTTTCGAATTACAGGAATCGCATTGAATATATGTTGTTAGCATATTGTTCTTGTTGAATTTCTCTCTTTTGCAGGCACGATATTGTATGTACGGTTCATTTGAGGCTGGTGCGACCAGACGAATCGCGCAGGTATCGTATCTTCTCCGTGTGAGACGCGACGAGAATAAAATGATTCTCCGCATTCCTAACTGCATGAAATGTAGTTGTTGCTTTGCATTCTTGCTTAAAACTGTTACATCTATTTGTCAATACTTGCTTCATTACAGCTTGTTGCACTTGCACGATCACTTGGCTCCGTGCCTATCATTTGCATTTTTGCCCCCCACGCCTGCGGGCACACATATCTTTGTATGATTGTCTAAGTCTTCGGCCTTGTCAAAAATGGGTCGTCTCTGGGCTTTGACATTCACTCCCGTCATTGTTATGACTTCCGAGTTCTGTCAAAGAGGGGCAACTGTAGACACCCCATTTTTGACCGACCTTAAGACTCGGACGTCACCGATTGAGCGCTTGGTGATGTTGCATACTGTGCTCGTTCAGAAGTTTCAGAATCGCGGCTGTGCGCCCTGTCTCCGAACTTCCGAACTTTCTTCTGTGCCTTGTCTCGGTTTGCGAACCAGACTCGATTTTCTCTGTTTTCTTTCCTGAGGGAAGGAGTGGTCCCGTAGACTATCTCCCGGCGGCCGTGAGCTACGTTTCGTGGCCATAGGCTATTTTGCCCATTTCGGGGCCCGGTTCCCGGTTTTCGGAGCCGTCAGGCCGTGTGCCTCGGTTCGGGACCGCCCAACCATCTCCGATTTCTCCGATTTTTGGCATACACCTCTATTTTATAGTTCCGAGGAACACTGGGGCTTCTGATGCCCACTTCGTGGCCGTATGCCACTTTCGGTGCCTGTAGCCGGTTTTCGGGACCCCGAACTGCGTAATTTGGGCCCCGAGCATTCATTTTGCATCGGTTTTCTCTGATTTTTGGCAGGAACCTCTGTTTTGTCATTCCGAGGGACACTGAGGTCGCGGATACCCACTTCGCTGCTGAACACCACTTCCGGCACCCGTAGCCCATTTTTGGGATCCCGAATTGCCCGGTTTTGGCTCCGAGCGTTCATTTCTCATTAGTTTTTGTTCAAATTTGGCAGGAACCTCTGTTTCAACACCAGGAAGATCACTGGGGGGTGGGAGGCCAGCAATTATCCCAGATAACCAGTTTCGCTCTTCCGACGCCCGTTTTGCTCACTTCCGGACCAATGTTGAACACCCTGGGGATATTTTCTTCCAACCAAAGCTACATATCTGTGATCAGGGGACATGGGAGGACCCTAAGAACTACTGGTCGGCCAGCAATTGTGCATTTCATTTTTGAGCCTCTCCTTCAAGCTCTATGTTGTGGCTCCTGCTTCAGTGTTGCCAATTTCCAACCTTGGAACCTTGTTCTACACACATGGGAGGACACCAAAAAGTGGTGGTCGGCCAGTAATTGTGCATTTCATTTTTGAGCCTCTCCTTCAAGCTCTATGTTGTGGCTCCTGCTTCAGTGTTGCCAATTTCCAACCTTGGAACCTTGTTCTACAAACCTGGGAGGACACCATTGTGTGGTGGTCGGCCAGAAACTTTGCCTTTCATTTTTTTAGGGTGGCCGGCCGGCCTGGGTGAGTGGCTGGCCGACCAGGTGGGGTGGCCGGCCGGCCACCTCCCAGAAAGTTACCTGGCCGGCCAGCTTTATGCTTTCCAACCCTTTCCAGCTGTCCGGATATTTTCCCAAAATATCCCGGGCATCCGGGGGATATTTTGGGAGGGAAAGCTTGGGTGCTTTTCCCTCCCCTTTTACACCCTTTCTTGCCTATTAAAGGGGCTGCCCTCCTCCTTCCCTAGGGTTAGAAAAATTCCTCTCAAGAACCCCTCTTCAAAAGCCTCCATTTTCATCCTCCAAAACTCAAAAAACTCTCCAAGTCCTTAGCTCCTTTCTCCATCAACCCTAAGCACCACCATCACCACTTCCATTTCAGCAGCAAAGGAGTGTTTTCCAGAGGTTAAGAAGCAACAAAGTCAAGCCAAGAGGCAAAGAAAGACTTGTCTTCAAGGGTAAGTCACCATTTCCCTTTTTCTTGCACAATTTTGCTTCAAATTTCTACCCTATTTGCTCACTGTTTTGGGCTCTGACCCCTACTGATTTCAGGCTTATTTTGAGCCCCTCTACAACATTGTAGAAGGGCTCAACTCTGTTTGGTGTCTCCTTGATACACTTGCTTCAATATCACTTTTTATGCCATTATTTTGCATGCTTTATTTGGCTTTTGAGTGATCTGATTTCGAGCTTGATGAAAATTGTAAGTGGGCCTATTTTGAGCCCCTCTTCAACATTTAAGGAGGGCTCCATCATGTTTGGCCTTTCTATCATGCACTTCCTTTGTAATTCCTCCATTTTACCGTAGAATTGCATGATTGTTTTTTCCTATTTGTGATCTGATTTGGAGCATCTCACATACTGATATTGTGCTTATTTTGAGCCCCTCTTCAACATTGAAGAAGGGCTCAACCTGGTTTTCTTGCTCTACATATCACTTGCTTTGAATTCTTATTCTATGCCTATCTTGCATGCTTTGTTAGACTATTTTGGCTTCTGTTTTTGGCCTTCATCAGGCCTTGAAGGAGTCTTATTTTGGTCCATACATCATGCTTTGTGAAGGGTCTTGAGCCATTTGGTAATTTGTTTTAGTACTTGCCTTGAAATTCTTCAAATTTACCGTAAAATTGCATGTTTGTTTAGGCCATTCTAGCTTCTGTTTCTGGCCTTCATCAGGCTTGTGAAGTGTCTTATTTTGGTCTATTCTTCAAGTTTTATTAAGGGTCTTAAGTTGTTTGGTCATTTCTTATGATACCTCTCTTTATAAACCTCTTTTGACCCTTATTTTGCATGCTATGTATTGTATATCTACACACTGAATTTGGGGATCTCATCTTCTGTAAAAATTCATATTTTTAGTCCCTCTCTAATTTTGTAGAACTGATTTTTTGGGTTTGAGCATTGTAGATATCACTTACTTTGTAAATCCTCTCTTTTTCCGTATTTTTGCAAGCTATTGTTGTCATATCTATGCTTACAATTTGGCCATGTTTTGTACTGGAAAGATGCTATTTTTGAGGCTGCCTTGCTACTGTTTTTGCTGTCATATGTCAATTTTGCATGTATAGCATAGCTGTAGGCCATTTCGGGGGCTAAATATCACATTTCGGGAACATTCTGGGCATCGGGTGCATTTTTATCATCATTTTGAGGCTGTTTTCCCTTCATTTAGTTGCTGGAATTTAGTTTTCATGCTTGCATATCATTTCCATGCCATTTTGTGCCTTTTTGTCATTGCCTCGGTTTGGGCACGCACTTCGAGGCGCTCCATTTTCATTCATCGGCAGCCTATGTGAGTGCGGCTGAGGCTCTCTCATGTTGGTGTAAGTCCATCATTGCATTCCGTATGCCATTTTATGCATTCCTCGGTTTGCGTGTCCGCGGGCACGCATTTCGAGGCATCTCTTGTTTTTTTATCCGACGGCATCTGATGTGAGTGTGGCTGAGGTCCATTCATGTTAGTATAAGCCCAACTTGCATTTCCATCTCATTTTATCATTGCCTCGGTTTGCGTGCCTGTGAGCACGCATTTCGAGGCACTTCATTCTTATCCGACGGCCTCCTATGTGAGTGAGCTGAGGCTCTCCCATGTTGGTGTAAGCCCATCGTGGCATTCCGTATGCCATTTCATTCCATTTCATCATCGCCTCGGTTTGCGTGCCCGTGTGCACGCATTTCGAGGCACTTCGGTTTTATCCGATTTGCATTTCACAGCATCGCCTCGGTTTGCGTACCCGTGTGCACGCATTTCGAGGCACTTCGGTTTTATCCGATTTGCATTTCACATCATCGCCTCGGTTTGCGTGCCCTTATGCACGCATTTCTAGGCACTTCGGTTTTATCCGATTCGCATCTCATATCATGGCCTCGGTTTGCGTGCCCGGGTGCACGCATTTCGAGGCACTTCATTTTTATCCGATGGCCTCTTATGTGGGTGTGGCTGAGGCTCTCCCATATTAGTATAAGCCCATCTTGCATTGTGTATGCCATTTTAATCCTGTTGCATTCCGTATGCCATTGCCTCGGTTTGCGTGCCCGTGGGCACGCATTTCGAGACATCTCACTTTCATAGCATTGTGCATGCTATATCACATGTTAGCTGCATTTCATGCATACCATGCATATTTCATCGTGTTCGGGATAGGCGTTAGCCCGGGCACGGGAAACGAGGCACGTTTCGCACCCTGAGTGACGGAACGGGTCTCAATTCCCAAGTCACCGACGCTCCGGATTACCCATGATGGAGCTAGGTTTTGTTGTAGCATTCATATGCATTCATCCTATATTGAGTTGTGCAATTCGGCTCCTCGGCCATCATGCATCGATATGCGTGATTGGTGGCACGAGGATCGAGGCATGCATATATTTGTGAAATACATTGCTATGCCCTTTTCCTGCTCTCTGTTGCAGCAAAACCCAGAAACAGCAACTTTTCGGGACTTGGCACGTATTTCGAGAAAAAGTGTAAACAGAGGCTAATCGGGGCATCCCAGTGGATTTCCGCGCAAGGCAGCCCAACATGCATCATCCGTCAGAAGCAAGGCAGTCCCTGGCTTGCATGCCAGTTTTACCGTTTTCTTATTTAATTTGTTAATTAATTAGAAATTTGTAATATTCTTTTATTCGGGCTGTATTATTCTTTCATTCGGACTGTATTATTTTATTCGGACCCTCTGCGCGAGGGCATAATTGTAATAAGTGTGGGTGAGTGTGATGTATGTCTTCCAATCCCACGTCTTTCTTCCCTTTTATTTACCCGCTTACAATGGTTAGATATAGGGCATATTTCAATTAGGATACAGCATGACAGCATGTTTGCATCATTCATCTGTTTTGCACGCACCAGGCTCGGCGCATCATACAAACTGCATTGTATTTCAATTCCAAGTTGAATACGTGTTAGTTGTAGCATTTCATATACCATGTTTAGAATAGCCGAGCCTGCTATAGTTGCATTTTGCATGTGTTGCATTAGGCATTTCTATATACTTATGATCATGCATGATTTCTAATATAGTTTCTGTTTTGGCTTGGAGTACTCGGTAAGTTTTATGCTTTAGCATCCTTGCATGCGTGTGAGTGTTGCCATGATAGCATGCTTGCCATGAGGCTATTTGCTTATGTGATATAACTGCCTTCAATGCCTGTGGGTGGAGGTTGAGTTATTTGGATTGGGATAAATCATTGACTGTTTGTTTTAAGCCCACTAGATAGTGGCAACATCACTATTTTCTAAGCCCACCTGAGGGTGGCAAATCCGCATTTTAGTCTACCTGCGGGTAGCACCATCAAACCATTTTCAAACAAACAAACATGAAATGTTTTGTTCCAATTCAGACGGCCCAGTCTATACTTGTTTGCTGCGAGCATCACATAGTAATCTAGGCTAATAACCGGAATAAGAACTCACAATGTTTTCAAAAACAGATATCATGGTTAGTAGAGGCTGGTCTTTGACCGGGCGAGCGGGGGTGCTCACGATGTGACCTTCCCCAATCGTACCCAAGTTCCCGAGCCGAGGCAACTTTGGTGATGACGGACACGTGGCCTTTGGCGCCGAGTTAGGGTTTCCTAAATTTCCCATTTTAAAAATATTTAGGTGGCGACTCTGTTATCTGGCAAAGCAGTCCATGTTTGGCACTTCTTTCAAAAAAATCTGTTTTTCTTCAAAACGATTTGCCAGAGTTGGACTCTTTGGTTCAGATTTAGAACCGCAACAAAATCGAGTCCGAACTGTAGCGAGGTCCCTCGCGGGCTTGTTACAGTTTCTGGCGACTCCGCTGGGGAGTTTGGAGAACTTGACTCGAACTCGTGATATCTGGTTTTGACTACACTTGTGTGTTTCTTTGCATTGCATTTGCACTGGTGCGCCTAGGACACCGTGTTTGCCATCTGCTATTCCTGAGCGGTTTGCCGGAGGCTTGTCTTGTCAAGGCATGTCCATAAGGCTGACCGGTTACGGGCTCTGCCAGTATGGGAACACAAACCCCGGTTTTACCGGGGCACCCTTTTCGACCATTCGACCTAGTGCATATTCGGATCCATAGTGACCATTCCAAACTAGGACAGGTTGCTTACCCGACATAGGTTGTTTGAAGCCGCTGCGTGCATAGCGAAACCCTAGTTCCTGACAAAATAGGACAGGGAAACCCTACCCCAACATAGGGGTGTTTTGGCTCTCACTTATCTGCTATATGCTTGTTAGAGTGCGTCTCTACAGGGAATGCATGTATCAGGTTATGAGTTTCAGCATCAGGCCTGCGGGCATCAGTTTATGAGTTTGGATATCAGGCCTGCGGCCATCAGTCAGTTATCTGAGAATCAGTTGTCTGCAGATATCCGATTCAATTTTGGGGAACAGTAATACAGGAATAGTGATCAGTGGTTGAGGACAGTGTATTTCCAGCTTATAAACTGCGTGTTGTATGCCCGACTGTATGTTGTGTGTATTTAAATTTAAGCTGTTATGCTGCCCGTTTTTCTGGTCATTTATTTCCTTTTTGCTTTATTATCTTTTTGTTAGGGCAGTTTGTGGCACAATTGCTTCCGAACCATCAGATATTCCCCAAGCACTTTGGACACGAGGTCGCCGACTTACACGATCCGAGGATCTAGTTGACGGACATCCGGTGTTCCATTCATTACCCCCGGTTATCAGAAGGAGGCCGAGGAAACGTAGTCCATCAGAGCAGAGATTACTAGTACAGCAGCCTACTCTAGTGTCAGACAGTCGGGTTGAGATTCCTGTTTCTACTATAGAGATACACTTGTCGGTTATTCAGATGGAACAACAGAATACAGCAATGGAGGCGATGATGCGCCAGATGAATGAGAGCATGAAACAAATGCAAGATGATGCTATCCGCCAGGCGGAATTTTCTAAACAGCAGGCCGCTGTCATGGCCCAGCAGTCTGAGTTGATCACCAGATTACAACAGCAGAATGCAGCATCTGCTTCACACCAGCTCCCTCCTCCACTAGGGGCGCATCAGATTCCTCCCCCGCTAGGAGCTCCACTATCTGAACAGATACCTACTGGCCAGAATGCCCCTCCAAATCCTCAGAATACCCAGAATACCCAGAATACCCTCCCAGATCCACAGAACGCTCCGCCAAACTTTCAAAACGCTCAAGAGGACACGAGTCTTCCAACGGGGCTGGCTCCGCCCCCGCTTCCGCCGCAATTGTCCAAGAACCTTACACCTAATCACCCGGACTCTCCATTTGAGTTCGAGGTAGACCAGACAGCTCTGAAATTGAGCAAGTTGGAAAAGCTCTTCAAGAAATCACAGGGGGTGAAGGCCATCCCAGATATTGAGGACGGCTATACTGATGTAGCTGTGACTTTGCCGGACAGATTTAAAATGCCCCAGATCGACCGTTTTGATGGGTCTGGAGACCCCATGGTCCATCTCCGATTATTTTCAGACATCTTGAGGCCGATGGGCCTAACCCGACCACAAAAGCTTTCTTTATTTGGCAGAACTTTGTCAGGGGTTGCGGCCATTTGGTACGCAAAACTCGAAGACGATGTGAAGAGAAACTGGGATGAGATGGCTGGGGCCTTCGTTGCACAATATTCATATAACACACAGATCGAGATTACCACTCGTGATCTCGAGACAACGAGGCAGGAACCCAAGGAGTCTTTCTCCGACTTTGTAACCCGGTGGAGGGCAAAGGCATCGATGATGACCTTGAGGCCCACAGACAGAGATCAAATCCGGATGATTGTGCGCAATCTCCAACCAGGGTTAATGAAGAAGATGATTGTAGTTCCCTTCCCTACCTTCGCGGATCTACATGATATGGGGATGCAGATTGAAGATGCGATGAAGCAGGGTCTGTTCGACCAAGACCGGGAGCAGCCCCGCCGGACATTTAACCGAAACAATAATGCAGGCCCGAGTGGCTCTACCAATGCAAGAACTTCAGAGGTCGGAATGGTCACCACCAATCCCCCTCCCCAACCAAGGCCCCCAGCGGCCACACCTTTTTCCGATGCACCTGGAAGCAGTAACCAAGCTTCAAGATACCAACCCAGGGGCCAACGAACCTTCTCTCCACTACATATGCCTTTGTCCAAAGTCCTCAGGGTTCTAGTCAGAAAGGGGCATCTGAAACCCTTGGAACCGAGGCCCCCTCCAAATCCACTCCCCCCTTCCCACAACCCAGCCAAATATTGCAAATACCACCAGCAGCATGGTCATGATACCGACCAATGTTACAGGCTGCGTCATGAGATTCAAGACCTCATTGACAAAAACATCATTCTACCTCCCGAGCGACCCAACGTTACAACCAACCCACTCCCAGTACATAACCAAGATCCACCCAAAAGAATCAATCTCATCCAAACTGGGGACGTGTCTTACGACCCTAGTATCTACATTACTCCCTCCCACCTACCCAAGCCAAAGGTGATCCTTCCTGATAGCACTGATTTGTGCATGATGGATACCTCCACAACCCAACCTGAGCCAAAGGTGGTGACCACCGAAAATGGAACGGGGCAGGCTTCCGAGGAGAGCAAAACTGTTAAGTCTGGGGTGGAGCAGTCTGAGAATTTAGTCGGGAAAGCTTATCATCCGAGTGGATATATCTTGTCGATGAGCCAGCCTAAGCTGAGTGTGGGGCCGCCGGAAGAGACTGAATTGTGCATGCTTCGGGGGGACAAACTTGAATCAGTGGGAGATGATCTGACTACAATGGAACAGGACTTCGCCAACCTCCAATTTTTCAACGACCAAGAATCAGCGGATGCAACTATCAACTGGTTTGAATACGGGGAGTCAGCGGAAATTACTGGGTGGTTAGATGATCAACCAGACATCGTGGAATTTCAATCAGAGCAAGGCCCGGCAGGGGCGGAAGTACCATTGGTGGCCGGAAGGGCCGAAAATTAGAATAAATTGCCGGAGAGCGCCGGTACGAAGAATTTCGCTCAGGAGCAAAACACTTTGAAAACCGAACAATTAACACTGGAGGAACAAGAAAAGAAATGGGATTCTGAGAGGATCCGAAAAGCAAAGAACCATGAGGAGATTGAGAATGCTGTGAGCACAAAAACTGAACATGCTGCGAGCATGTGGGAGGAAAATGCTGAGAGCGCAAACATGCCAGAACCAGACAGGTGCCTGTTGGATGCCAGTGGAATGTGGTGGGAAGATGACGACTTGTATCTCGCCCACACAGACGAAGATTGGGCGGGTGGCCAACCAGACAGCACCTGGTACCTCGAAGAGGTGGCCCATATGACTAGAAGTGGGCGGTATTTCAAGCCCCCACACCTTGATCAACCCGAGGCATCAGGGAAAGATAAAGAAGCGGAGAAGCAGAGGGAGAGGCAAGTTGAAGAAGAGGCTGTATTAAAACAGTTAAAGAAAATACAAGCAGACATCTCCATCTGGGGACTGCTTATGGCTTCAAGGGTGCATAGACAGGCTGTCCTCTCTGCTATGGACAAGGCCAAACTCTCCATCGAAACTACACCAGAACAACTAGTTGGGTTGGTCTTTCCGGGAGGAGGTTCCCCGGCTTTGACCTTTTCGGACAAGGAATTGCCGCCTGAGGGCACGAATCATAACAAACCCCTCTACATTTCTGTGGAATGTAAAGAAAAGTGGATACCGGTGGTACTTGTGGATACCGGATCCGCTATTAATGTATGCGCAGTCAGAACAGCGTATGCAATCGGGTTGAAGCCCGTAGACTTCCTACCAACGACTCAGGTAATCAGAGCATATGATAATACCAGTCGAGAAGTGATGGGGACTGTTAACATTCTGACCAAGGTTGGTCCGGGACAACATAACATCGAATTTCACGTCTTGGACGTCCCCGCAACCTTCAACTTACTCTTGGGACGGCCGTGGTTGCACCAAATAAAAGCAGTCTCTTCCACTCTACATCAAATGGTGAAATACCCCTGTGGAAAGGGAGTAGCCATTGTGTTTGGAAACTCATCCATCCATCCGCCGCCGGAAGTATCCACACCAGTTCTGGAACTTGAGCACGGCACGGAGGATGTGTTCTTGTCGGGGTTCACTTTGGCCGAGGCCCGAATAGTGCAAAATATTATGGCTGTGAATGAGGGTGTATACGTCAGCGCTCAATCCGTCTACCTCATGAACAAGCTACAGCATGTCCCCGGGATGGGATTAGGAAGAAGCGGCAGGAAAGGAGTCGCGGCATTGGCCGAAGTGCCACATAATCCACATACCTTTGGACTGGGTTATCTGCCCACCAAAGAAGATTGGGCAAGAAAAGGGAAGGAAATGGCCAGCAGAGCCAGAGCGAAGCAGGCTGGGAAGCCTTTTGATCTAATGCACAGGCCCATCCAGGGTACCCTGAACGGACGCTTCGTCCGGGAGGGGGAGGACTTTCCATTTTGCGGCTTCCCAGAGCCGTGGCTGAACGCGGAGAAGAAGCGCGTGCCAGGCTTCGAGATCTTCTTCGACCTGCAACTATCCGGGGATGACGTTGCCACAGAGCAGACAGACCCAACAACTGAGGTTGAGCAGAATAAGACAGTGGATCCTGAGGGCATTGAATTTGAAATGGGGGTAGCACTGACCTGTCTCCTCTCTGATCCTCCGATCGACCAAGAGTGCTTGGGGGATAACTTTGTGGTTTCCATGATCGGGAATGAAACGGCTACGAGCCGACCAGCAGCCATCTTGGACGCATCAATCGCACCCTCCCTCACCTGGGAATACGAGGAGGGATTTCTGTCCAGCAGCACCGGGTCAGGTAGTGAGCCGGAATCTGATTCCACCGAGTCTTGTGAGTCGGAATCAGGTTCCAGCTCGACTGAGTCTGAGTCTGGTACTCCTGGGGATGTTCACCCGGATGCCACGGTCTTGTCCAGGTCGTCTTTTTCTTTCTCATTTGAGTCTATTGTAACCGAGGACGATTTGGATGAACTTAATGAGAATCAGGCAACTGTGGTTTCTGAGTATTTTTCTGTGCCCCTGATTTATTGTATTAATTCAGACTTTCAAAACTTTGATGAAAACGAAGAGGACGAAGTTCCTCCGGTTTTACAACGTTTAATTGAGCAGGAGCAAGAGAGATTTGTTAAGCCATTAGTGGACGAAATCATTTCTGTGAACATTGGTACTGAGGAGGACCCGCGGCTGGTCCAGATCGGGTCCACGTTGTCTTCAGAGGAACGCGAGCGCTTAGTCGCTTTATTAAAAGATTTCAAAGATGTTTTCGCGTGGTCCTACGAAGACATGCCTGGAATCGATCCTGAGATTGTACAGCATCGGATCCCCCTTGACCCTGAGGCCCGACCTGTCAAGCAGAAGCTTAGAAGGATCCGCCCGGATTGGGCTCTCAAGATCAAAGAAGAGGTCACCAAGCAAATTGATGCAGGCTTCCTACTGGTATCCGAATATCCGACTTGGTTGGCCAACATTGTGCCGGTGCCGAAGAAAGATGGCAGGATCCGGGTGTGTGTAGATTTCAGAGATCTGAACAGAGTTAGTCCGAAGGACGACTTTCCCCTACCGCACATCGACGAGTTAGTGGACTTCACAGCAGGGCATGCTTTGCTCTCATTCATGGATGGCTTCTCAGGGTATAATCAGATAGTGATGGCACCCGAAGACCAGGAAAAGACTGCATTCACCACCCCGTGGGGGACATACTGCTACCGGGTAATGCCGTTTGGGTTGAAGAACGCTGGAGCTACTTATCAACGGGCAGCGACCACAATACTACATGATATGATCCACAAAGAGGTTGAGGTGTATGTGGACGACATGATTGTCAAGTCCAAGGAAAGAGAGGGCCACTACACCGCCTTGCACAAGTTTTTCCAAAGGATCAGGGAATTCCGGTTGCGGCTAAACCCTCAGAAATGTACGTTTGGTGTTACAGGGGGGAAAATGCTGGGGTTTCTGATTACACAAAGGGGCATCGAAGTCGACCCTTCCAAAATCAAGGCCATCCTAGAAATGCCCCCACCGAGGACTGAAAAGGAGGTGAGAGGCTTTCTGGGTAAAGTGCAATTCATAAGACGGTTTATCTCAAAACTAACCTTGACTTGTGAACCACTTTTTGGCCTCCTCAAGAAAGGAAAGAAGTTCCAATGGGACGGCCGATGTCAAGCTGCATTTGAACAGATTAAAGAATATCTACAGAACCCACCCGTGTTGTCGCCACCAGAACCAGGGAAACCGTTGATTTTGTATCTGTCAGTGACTGAGACCACGATGGGCTGCATGCTTGCACAAGAGTCAGAAGACAGGGTGGAGAGAGCCATCTACTATCTGAGCAAAAAGATGCTAGAGTATGAAACTCGTTATACACCGCTGGAGAAGGCCTGTTTAGCTTTGGTATGGGCTACCAGGAAGCTGCGGCACTACTTGTTAGCTCACTCCGTAATGTTGGTTTCACGACTCGATCCCATCAAATATCTTTTCGAGAAACCAGCGCTTACGGGTAGGCTAGCTCGTTGGTTGCTGTTGCTCTCCGAATTTGATCTCACATATGTCACGCGCAAGTCAGTGAAAGGAAGAGCAGTAGCAGAGTTTCTTGCCGACCATCCGGTTGAGGGGGATGAAGCAGTTGAATATCTATTCCCAGATGAAGCAATTCTGTATATCGACGATGAAACTTGGACGATGTACTTTGACGGAGCGTCAAATCAACATGGGTATGGGATAGGAGTGTTACTGATAGCACCCGACAATTCCCGTATCCCTCTAGCCTTCAAACTCCGGTTCAAAGTCTCAAACAACGAAGCAGAATATGAGGCGTGCATTGCTGGTTTAGAAGCAGCCCTAGAACTAGGGGCAAAACGGCTGGATGTCATTGGGGATTCGAACCTTGTTGTGTCTCAAGCTAAAGGAGACTGGAAAGTAAAAGAGGAAAATATGATGATATATCACCAGACCTTGGACTTGCTGATTCCTCGGTTTGAAAAGTTAAGTTTTACTCATCTACTGAGAGAGAACAACAGGTTCGCAGATTCTTTAGCAACTCTATCATCTATGATAGACATCCCGACTGGAATCCGGATGCGTCCAGTCATCATTGATCAGAAATTTGCACCTGCCTATGAGTCGATTGCAGCCATAGATGAAGTTCAGGACGAACACCCTTGGTATCACGATATCTGGAATTTCTTGGAGAAAGAAGCGTACCCGCCAGGGGTAAATGCCAAAGACAAAAGAGCAATAAGAAGATTGGCCGTTCAGTTCATCATCTGCGGGGGTAAACTGTATAAAAGGGGTCATCTGGGAATGCATAAACTGTGCGTTGATGCAGAGGAGTCAAAGCGTCTGATGGAAGCCATCCATGGGGGAGAATGTGGTGCACACATGAATGGGGTAATGCTGGCACGGAAGATTCTCAGACAGGGTTATTACTGGTCCACCATGGAGGAGGATTGTATTGGTTTTGTCCGGCGATGCCACAAATGTCAGATCCATGCAAATCGCATGAACATTCCGCCGTCAAAGTTGTACAACATGACTTCGCCATGGCCGTTTTCTGTCTGGGGAATTGATGTGATCGGGGCTGTCACGCCAAAGGGGTCGAATGGGCATGAGTTCATCCTTGTAGCGATAGATTATTTCACGAAGTGGGTTGAGGCCCAGTCTTATGCAGTGTTGAAGGCTTCACACGTTGCGAAATTCATCAGAAACAACATCATTTGTCGCTACGGGGTCCCAAATGAAATCATCTCAGACAATGGTTCCCACTTCAAGAAGGAAGTGATTGACTTGTTGGAGAAATACAATGTGGCTTTTCATAAGTCATCTACCTATCGGCCGCAAACTAACGGAGCAGTTGAGGCTGCCAACAAGCATATCAAGCGCATACTACAGAAGATGGTGGAAACCTACCGGGACTGGCCAGACAAGCTGCCGTTTGCTCATGGGGCTACCGGACTTCAATCAGAACTTCTACAGGGGCGACTCCGTATTCATTAGTCTATGGGATGGAGGCCGTTCTACCAATCGAGATTGAGGTCCCGTCGTTACGAGTATTGGCTGAGTGCCAAATAGCCGAGGCAGATTGGCAGCAGAACAGATTTGAGGAACTCATGCTTTTTGATGAAAGAAGACTGAAGGCACTGTACCACATTCAAGGCTATCAACGCAGAATCGCCCGGGCTTTTAACAAGAAGGTTAAGTCCAGAAACTTAAAGGAAGGAGATTTAGTACTCAAGGACAACCGAGCTCCCATCCATGACCCAAAGGGCAAGTTCAGACCCAATTGGACTGGTCCTTACATCATCAAGTCAATCTGGTCAGGTGGAGCTGTGGTTCTGATGGATTTAGATGGCTTAGAGTTTTCTCAACCGATCAACATGGACAAGTTGAAGAAATACTACCCCTGAGAGGCTCGCTAGGCCGAAAACCCGAAAGGGCGACCTAGGCAAAACTCATAGCACAAAAAATTTGAAAGTATAAAAACTGAGCTCGCAAGGTTGAAAACCCGCAAAGGGCGGCCTTGGCAAAAGTTAGAGCGCAAAAGGAGAGTAAAAATACCCGAGCGAACCTAAGCCTGAACTACGTAAGGCTTGATTCCCATCTTTGGGATACGTAGGCAGCTTCATCCTGAAGTTCAGCCCTAAACATTTTCCCCGATCAACTTTGTCCATTTTGATCATCTCAGTCATCTCTATTCATCAGCATTTATCGCAATCTCCGGTACAGTGCTACTCAGACTAGGGGCAACTTTCCGTTGCAATGGAGTGCTGTGGTATCTTTTCAAACTAGGGGCAACTTTCCAGTTGCTAGGGTCCGGAGTTGTGCACCTCAGTGACAGATCTCAGGCGTGTCCAGTTCTGATCCTTATCGAAAATAGTTTTGAAAAGTTTTAATAAAAGTTGACTTTGTTCAAATTAATCTTTTCACAACTAAGACCATTTTTGGACCAAAGCGGAAAATTTTCAGTACCACAACCTTCAATTTCTTTGATTTCAAAACAGAGTTCTCTTGCTCTTGCATACAATTGAAGTTGCTTTTTATTACACTCATAACGAAAACTTGAAAGTACTAGTAAAGCAATAAATCTAGGGCATAGTCAAGTCAGGTGTCCCTGCGCCCCCTTCCAGAGCTGGTTGAAGCTTCCGATGCCGATTTAGGCCCAATTTGCGCCTCTTCATTTAGCCAATCCCAGCACTCGTCAGATAAAGTGCAACTGAAAACAGGGGCAGGGGACAGGAGCTCTCTGGTCCTCCAAGCCGTAATGTGTCGGGCAAGATGTGCGCCTCGAACCGGGAAAGCGACCGGATACTCAATTCCCTCCGGAGGGCAAGTCTGATCATGGCCAAGCTGGCGCAGAATACGAAATGGAAAATAGAATACACAGTGAGTCAAGCCGATCAGACGAATCCCGGTATCCTGGAACATGCTATAGCTCATCGCCAGGAGATTGAGCCAAGGACAACGCCAAGCAATGCGTTCGGCTGACAAGTTGCACATCCATTCAAACCACCAGCTCTCATCAGGAGCATTGACTAGGCGTTGCCGAAAGAAGTAGCCACGGGCTGAGTAAGCAGGGCAAGAGTCCACAACTTGCAATTTATCCATCAACCATATCTGGGGAGGGATGGAAAATGAGAGAATAAAGAATAGAGAGATGTGCGATTAGAGAAAAGTAAGATGAGGGTTTTGTGAGAAAAACCGAGCCCGAGGGCCGAGTGATGTGAGCAAATATATATGTGAGGTAGGGTGGGAAACATTACCTGCAGCAGTAGTGGACTCCCTGCGAACCTGGTCGTCTCCCGGCAATAGAAGGTATCTAGACCCATCAGTGTCTCGGCCAAAGTCATAGCAATACAGCTCTTTCCTTCCTTCAGGCCTTGAGCGACTTCAATCAAATGGATGTTAGCTCCTCCGGAGCCAGAGACAAACAGAAAGTGAGATAGTAGGCACAAACAGAGGGCATGCTGCCGGAAGCCTTGCCAATGATGGTCATTGCGGTCACCAGCATCGGAGAATCGGTAAATCAGGCTCGGGATATCCAACATCCCATTACAAATCAAGGATCGGGCATCATGCGCGTTGAGACCACACATCCGCCCTAGAGCTTGGGCATGGCCAAAACGAGACTGGGGCACGACCTCTTCCGAACGTTCAGACTCCATCAAAATTTGGAAATCTTCAAAAGTAGGACAGACCTCTTGCCCGCCAAAGCTAAATACGTGCGTCACCGGGTTCCAAAACCTTGCCGCAGCTTGGAGGAAAGGGAGGTGCAGTGGGGTCCGGCCCAGCGTGAATAGTGCATTCAAACCGAAACCCCGGAAATTCAACTTCTCCGAGCCATCTAAAGAAGAAATCCAAGATGTGAGATTTTCTGCGAGAAATGCCTCCATTTTTGTGAGGAAAGGTGATGAAATGAATAAGTTCCAAGGGAGGGGCTTTTATAGAGGAGCAAAACACTATTCAAAGGACACGTGTCAACATTTCGGTGGTTGTGGGGGAGGTGGCCGGCCGGCCCTCTTTTCTAGTAGGCCAGCCACCCTCCAATCTCTTGCTGCAAAGTGTTGTCGGCCTCGCGTTGGTCCTGTTTTGCCCGCCGGAAGAAAATTTGGGGCACTTTCATGCATCGGGAATGTTGAAGGTCTCCATTTCTATCAGTTTCGGATACATTCCATTATCCAGATTGTCCGTCTGAAGAATGTTTTGTTGTATTTTTGCTTATCGAGTTGTTGTTTTGTTTATCGAGTTGTAAGTTTTGTCGAGCTGTCGCATTTTGTGTTTTGAGTTATTACTTTTTAGTTACACAATTTTGTTGAATCTTGTTTATTGAGTCGTTAATATTGTTGTATTTTGCTTATCGAGTTGTAAACTTGTTAAGATTCTGTTATTTCTTAGTAAGTCGATTTGTTTTGATTTGTTGTGTCGGTTCACTACCTGACCCAGTAAATACACAAGGCACATTTCCATTCAATTCCATTTTTGTGCAAAATGATGCGATGCGATGCTAAGAATTTCAAATACAAACATCCTTTCAAAAAGCTGTTTCATTCCATCATGTTTTACAACAAAATAAAGGTACAAGTTTTACAGAAAATAAAACTGCCTAACAATGTGCAAAGTGCTACAAACTACTAGCAAAAAGTAAAATAAAGCAGGGAACAACATCAATGCCCTCGGGAACGGGAATGAGGAGGCCCCCTCATCCTCTTCTGCGGGATAACCTCTGCACCATCATCACCATCCGGATCAGAGCTGTCATCCTCCGGATCTCCCTCAGCCTCGCCTCCGCTCCCGGAACCAAGACCGGAGCCTGCCTCCCCAGGAGATGTCTCTGACACACGGTCTGCGACCTCCTCCTCCTCATCCTCGACAATGGGTGCCATGCGTCTACGAGACGACCCTGCTCCTCGAGCTCCTCGGTAAGGCCTGGATGGCCCAGCTCCTCGAGACCCTGTACCTCGGGTAGGTCTAGCACCTCGACCTCTCTGAGAAGGCCCGGATGGCCCGCCCCGCGTCGGAGCATATACGGGAGGCATCTGAAAATGAAAAGTGCAATACATCAGTTCAAACATAAAAGCAGGTGCAAGTACAGTATGTGGGTGGGATGTGTGCAAGATGTGTTCTACACAGCCTATCAATGCAACAGAATGTTTAAAACCAGCATTAACAGAAATATGATAAATGCAAGAGAGGTGAAGGGTACCTGGAAGCCCATGATGGACATCTGTGCCTCTCTACGTAGGACCATCCCCTCAAGTGAGGCTACCACTCCGAGCATCTAATCTATGTACTCTCGAGGTGGCTGCAGGCACAAGCTCAACTCATCAATAAATAAGCAACTGCCAAAATATCTGTGTAATAAATGAAAAATAGTAGAACATACCGGTGGTGAGTCAGGATCACTGACATATCTGTGACCAGGCATCGGAGGCTCCATAGGGATCGGGATCGGAGAAGTAGTCCCATACTGCCAACTCGTCAACTCGGTCGGCATATCTGGCCATCCAGGATGATCGAGAGTCGGAGGGATAGGAGGAATCGAACTGCCTCTACCTCTAGGTGCACCAGCCCTGCTAGAAGAAGGGATGTCTGCAGCACGGGCACGACTCGAAGATGGTGTGCCAGTGGACCTCAGTGGTGGAGCCCGTACTCCCGTCAAGGGGGGCATCAGATATATGCGGCGATAGGTGGCGTAGTTCCCCTCAATGAGATATAATAAAGCATCGGTGCCCTGCATATCCCTAGTGACCTCCTCAATAGATAGCCTGTCGGCAGTCCGCATAGTGGGTGGAGGCACAGCAGGAGGGTCCTGAGAATCATACCCCCACACCTGACGCTGAAAGCGTTCCCCCAGGAACCAAGCCCTGCCAACTGGTCCCTCGAGGAGGAACCTATACTGGGAACTAGTCGACCCTCCGGGGTACTGATTCTCGAGATCGTCGCCAAAGACTGCCCAAGGTTGCCAGGTGATCTGCGGATAACCAGTATACAGATCAATCAGAAGTCAAGAAATGCAAAGCAGATCAAAGATGAAATGAAAAGAACTGAGAGTTCTGAAATACCTCTGACGCGCGCACAGTGTCGAAGTACTGTCGCAGAGAGAAGAGAGTCTCTCGAGGCCTCGATAAGTGCTCACCCTCAAACATCAATGAAAATGGAGTCATAGGAGGTCCTGCCACCTCCATCTCCGGAGCTAATGTGGGGAAATATGCATATACCCATAGCTGAGAAAAGCAGTGCGGGATGTGAATACAATGTGCTAAAAGGCAGAATATAGAGTGCAAAGTGCGCCGTGTGTGCAGTGAATAGTAATAAGGAGCAAAAGCGTAAATCAAGAGGACAGAATGTACCTCCCAGGCTCTCCAGTAGCCGCCAAGCAAGTCCCCCCGCCCGCGAGAGACTGCACTCATGTAACAATAAAGGGTAGCCAGGCCAGCGCCGCCCCAATCATACTGACCGACCTGTGATAGGTCTACTAGGGCGCTCAGTAGATACAACCCGACCACGTTCCCTCTATCGGCAAACAGAGTGGTGCCAAAGAGGAACATAAGGAAGCCACGGGCGTACTGTTCAGCCTCCGCAGGAGACTCAGGCTCCATCTGTGGCCGCCGGAAATGGGAAGAGAACCAGGTATACCGAACTCTCCCTGTACCTCTGTCTACAGGCGGGCGGGCCCCCAATAGATGCATCCAAGCAGCCTCCCATTCACCCATATCTTCGTCGTAGGGGATGGGTCCACCGCCTAGGTCTAGGCCGGTGAGCATAGCGAAATCCAGTGGGGTCATGGTCATATCCCCGGTCGCAGAAAAATGGAAAGAATTGGTGGTGTCCCACCATCTTTCCGCCAGAGCAGCAAATAATGTCCTACTGATGAGACAGTGTGATAACCCCCTGCAGAATGGTCCAAATCCTGCGAAGTCAACCAAGTCCCAGACAGCTTCCGGAAGCTCAACATACCACTCCCTCGCGGCAGTGGAGCCATATCCTCGCACTGTGCGAGAGCCAGCCTGCATTTAGAATGAATGCGTGTATCAGCAAATGAAGTGGAAATGAGCTGTGTGCTAATGAAATGAATGAGCTGTGTGCAAATCAAACCAAACATCAGACTTGGGCTGCGTGTTCAGTAAATTTGGTATCTGGGCTGTGTGTTCAGTAAATCAGAGTTTAGGGCTGTGTGTTCTACTCTTAATCAGTGGGCTGTGTGTTCGCTTCAAATCTGGGCTGCGTGTTCAGTAAATCAGAGTTTAGGGCTGTGTGTTCTACTCTTAATCAGTGGGCTGTGCGTTCGCTTCAAATCTGGGCTGTGTGTTCAGTAAATCAGAGTTTAGGGCTGTGTGTTCTACTCTTAATCAGTGGGCTGTGTGTTCGCTTCAAATCTGGGCTGTGTGTTCAGTAAATCAGAGTTTAGGGCTGTGTGTTCTACTCTTAATCAGTGGGCTGTGTGTTCACTTCAAATCTGGGCTGCGTATTCAGTAAATCAGAGTTTAGGGCTGTGTGTTCTACTCTTAACCAGTGGGCTGTGTGTTCGTTTCAAATGGGCTGTGTGTTCGCTTCAAATCTGGGTTGCGTGTTCGGAAAATCTGAGTCTGGGACTGTGTGTGTTCTACTCTTAGTCAGTATGTGCTGTGGGCTCATGTTCAAACTTCGGGCTGTGTGTTCGCTAAATCAATGTTTGAGCCATGTGTTCAATCTTCAACTAATGTGTGCTACACATTCACAATCAGGCGATGTATTGTGTGTTCGTGAAATTCAATTGTTTAAATCGCATGCTCAGGATGCAGGTACTATGTTGAAAGCTAAACTGTGTGTCTAAGTATGGCAAAGGTACACAATGCATGAAAGATACGGGAAATAAAGTAAAATACCTCTGCATCGTAGGAGAGGTGCCGCTCCGGTTCTCGCAGAAGGAGATCCCCTGGTACCCGATCGTTGAAATCGGTGAAATGACGAAAAGTGGCTCGTGGAAGCCTATGCACCGCTGGGGCATATCGCTCGGGAATAAAAGGGCGAACCCTCGGGGGCAGTGTCATGGGATCGAAATCATCCCCGGCACCTGGAAAACCTCTACCGCGAGGAAAGTGACCCGCCATGTCGAAAAATCTGCAAAGAGGAGCAAAAATGAGCAAAATGGGCCAAAATTGGAAAAAGTCAACAAAAAGTCAACTTTCGGGAAACGAAAAGTCAACAAAAGTCAACTCCCGGAAAAATTTTCCAAATATTGAAACAAAATTACCTCAAGTGGTGAAAATAAGAAGAGAAGTCCCGAAGTCAAAATTTAGTCGCCTCAAAGTGCTTAGATCTGAAGGATTTCGCGAAAACAACTTGCGTGGGAGGCCGAGGGGCGCGTATAAAATGCAAATCTGAAAGAGAAAATGGCTTAGAGAGCAAGAGGAGAGAATTTCACACTTGGGGGAGTGATTTCGGATGGCATTGGAGGTGTGTATATATAGAAATCTCGAAAAAGACCAAAATGCCCCTACTTTGGGCAGGTGGCCGGCCGGCCACCTAACCTGGCTGGCCGGCCATCCACTTTTTCCCCCTGGCCGATGGCCTCTCCTAGGGTGGTGTGCTGGCCGACCATGCTCCCTACCCCCTCCCCTACCTCTCTGCAAATTTTGAGGAAAATCGGAGTTCCCGGGACCTGAAAAAGTTAAAGAAAAGTGCACTTTCTGGCGCCGAATTGCTCCGCCGGAACTTCAATTGCAATTATTGACATGTGTCTCATCATTATTCATCAAAATCAGAGTATATCCTTTTTAAACATGTTGTGACCTCTCCGGGAGGTAAATCAGAGGCCGCGATCGAGTTGCCGTCGCCGAAATGCGCGTTTTTCAGCTCGTTGTTGCGCAACAAACAGGCATCCTGATTTGTGCTCGTTTGTCATTATTTGGTTCATAATTTACATTCTCATGAATGTTTTGCATTGTCATGCATTATTTCTTGGTGTACAATACTTCTATGCTTGAACATGCGTTGTCACGCACGCACCCTCCTCGTTTTGCGATGCATCCACTCGCCGACACTGCGTGTGTCAAACTTTTCGAATTACAGGAATCGCATTGAATATATGTTGTTAGCATATTGTTCTTGTTGAATTTCTCTCTTTTGCAGGCACGATATTGTATGTACGGTTCATTTGAGGCTGGTGCGACCAGACGAATCGCGCAGGTATCGTATCTTCTCCGTGTGAGACGCGACGAGAATAAAATGATTCTCCGCATTCCTAACTGCATGAAATGTAGTTGTTGCTTTGCATTCTTGCTTAAAACTGTTACATCTATTTGTCAATACTTGCTTCATTACAGCTTGTTGCACTTGCACGATCACTTGGCTCCGTGCCTATCATTTGCATTTTTGCCCCCCACGCCTGCGGGCACACATATCTTTGTATGATTGTCTAAGTCTTCGGCCTTGTCAAAAATGGGTCGTCTCTGGGCTTTGACATTCACTCCCGTCATTGTTATGACTTCCGAGTTCTGTCAAAGAGGGGCAACTGTAGACACCCCATTTTTGACCGACCTTAAGACTCGGACGTCACCGATTGAGCGCTTGGTGATGTTGCATACTGTGCTCGTTCAGAAGTTTCAGAATCGCGGCTGTGCGCCCTGTCTCCGAACTTCCGAACTTTCTTCTGTGCCTTGTCTCGGTTTGCGAACCAGACTCGATTTTCTCTGTTTTCTTTCCTGAGGGAAGGAGTGGTCCCGTAGACTATCTCCCGGCGGCCGTGAGCTACGTTTCGTGGCCATAGGCTATTTTGCCCATTTCGGGGCCCGGTTCCCGGTTTTCGGAGCCGTCAGGCCGTGTGCCTCGGTTCGGGACCGCCCAACCATCTCCGATTTCTCTGATTTTTGGCATACACCTCTATTTTATAGTTCCGAGGAACACTGGGGCTTCTGATGCCCACTTCGTGGCCGTATGCCACTTTCGGTGCCTGTAGCCGGTTTTCGGGACCCCGAACTGCGTAATTTGGGCCCCGAGCATTCATTTTGCATCGGTTTTCTCTGATTTTTGGCAGGAACCTCTGTTTTGTCATTCCGAGGGACACTGAGGTCGCGGATACCCACTTCGCTGCTGAACACCACTTCCGGCACCCGTAGCCCATTTTTGGGATCCCGAATTGCCCGGTTTTGGCTCCGAGCGTTCATTTCTCATTAGTTTTTGTTCAAATTTGGCAGGAACCTCTGTTTCAACACCAGGAAGATCACTGGGGGGTGGGAGGCCAGCAATTATCCCAGATAACCAGTTTCGCTCTTCCGACGCCCGTTTTGCTCACTTCCGGACCAATGTTGAACACCCTGGGGATATTTTCTTCCAACCAAAGCTACATATCTGTGATCAGGGGACATGGGAGGACCCTAAGAACTACTGGTCGGCCAGCAATTGTGCATTTCAT
Organism: Camellia granthamiana; assembly: GCA_036172215.1. NCBI lineage: Eukaryota > Viridiplantae > Streptophyta > Magnoliopsida > Ericales > Theaceae > Camellia > Camellia granthamiana. Next base: position 67,699,746 of record CM069914.1, read on the forward strand.
TTTTGAGCCTCTCCTTCAAGCTCTATGTTGTGGCTCCTGCTTCAGTGTTGCCAATTTCCAACCTTGGAACCTTGTTCTACACACATGGGAGGACACCAAAAAGTGGTGGTCGGCCAGTAATTGTGCATTTCATTTTTGAGCCTCTCCTTCAAGCTCTATGTTGTGGCTCCTGCTTCAGTGTTGCCAATTTCCAACCTTGGAACCTTGTTCTACAAACCTGGGAGGACACCATTGTGTGGTGGTCGGCCAGAAACTTTGCCTTTCATTTTTTTAGGGTGGCCGGCCGGCCTGGGTGAGTGGCTGGCCGACCAGGTGGGGTGGCCGGCCGGCCACCTCCCAGAAAGTTACCTGGCCGGCCAGCTTTATGCTTTCCAACCCTTTCCAGCTGTCCGGATATTTTCCCAAAATATCCCGGGCATCCGGGGGATATTTTGGGAGGGAAAGCTTGGGTGCTTTTCCCTCCCCTTTTACACCCTTTCTTGCCTATTAAAGGGGCTGCCCTCCTCCTTCCCTAGGGTTAGAAAAATTCCTCTCAAGAACCCCTCTTCAAAAGCCTCCATTTTCATCCTCCAAAACTCAAAAAACTCTCCAAGTCCTTAGCTCCTTTCTCCATCAACCCTAAGCACCACCATCACCACTTCCATTTCAGCAGCAAAGGAGTGTTTTCCAGAGGTTAAGAAGCAACAAAGTCAAGCCAAGAGGCAAAGAAAGACTTGTCTTCAAGGGTAAGTCACCATTTCCCTTTTTCTTGCACAATTTTGCTTCAAATTTCTACCCTATTTGCTCACTGTTTTGGGCTCTGACCCCTACTGATTTCAGGCTTATTTTGAGCCCCTCTACAACATTGTAGAAGGGCTCAACTCTGTTTGGTGTCTCCTTGATACACTTGCTTCAATATCACTTTTTATGCCATTATTTTGCATGCTTTATTTGGCTTTTGAGTGATCTGATTTCGAGCTTGATGAAAATTGTAAGTGGGCCTATTTTGAGCCCCTCTTCAACATTTAAGGAGGGCTCCATCATGTTTGGCCTTTCTATCATGCACTTCCTTTGTAATTCCTCCATTTTACCGTAGAATTGCATGATTGTTTTTTCCTATTTGTGATCTGATTTGGAGCATCTCACATACTGATATTGTGCTTATTTTGAGCCCCTCTTCAACATTGAAGAAGGGCTCAACCTGGTTTTCTTGCTCTACATATCACTTGCTTTGAATTCTTATTCTATGCCTATCTTGCATGCTTTGTTAGACTATTTTGGCTTCTGTTTTTGGCCTTCATCAGGCCTTGAAGGAGTCTTATTTTGGTCCATACATCATGCTTTGTGAAGGGTCTTGAGCCATTTGGTAATTTGTTTTAGTACTTGCCTTGAAATTCTTCAAATTTACCGTAAAATTGCATGTTTGTTTAGGCCATTCTAGCTTCTGTTTCTGGCCTTCATCAGGCTTGTGAAGTGTCTTATTTTGGTCTATTCTTCAAGTTTTATTAAGGGTCTTAAGTTGTTTGGTCATTTCTTATGATACCTCTCTTTATAAACCTCTTTTGACCCTTATTTTGCATGCTATGTATTGTATATCTACACACTGAATTTGGGGATCTCATCTTCTGTAAAAATTCATATTTTTAGTCCCTCTCTAATTTTGTAGAACTGATTTTTTGGGTTTGAGCATTGTAGATATCACTTACTTTGTAAATCCTCTCTTTTTCCGTATTTTTGCAAGCTATTGTTGTCATATCTATGCTTACAATTTGGCCATGTTTTGTACTGGAAAGATGCTATTTTTGAGGCTGCCTTGCTACTGTTTTTGCTGTCATATGTCAATTTTGCATGTATAGCATAGCTGTAGGCCATTTCGGGGGCTAAATATCACATTTCGGGAACATTCTGGGCATCGGGTGCATTTTTATCATCATTTTGAGGCTGTTTTCCCTTCATTTAGTTGCTGGAATTTAGTTTTCATGCTTGCATATCATTTCCATGCCATTTTGTGCCTTTTTGTCATTGCCTCGGTTTGGGCACGCACTTCGAGGCGCTCCATTTTCATTCATCGGCAGCCTATGTGAGTGCGGCTGAGGCTCTCTCATGTTGGTGTAAGTCCATCATTGCATTCCGTATGCCATTTTATGCATTCCTCGGTTTGCGTGTCCGCGGGCACGCATTTCGAGGCATCTCTTGTTTTTTTATCCGACGGCATCTGATGTGAGTGTGGCTGAGGTCCATTCATGTTAGTATAAGCCCAACTTGCATTTCCATCTCATTTTATCATTGCCTCGGTTTGCGTGCCTGTGAGCACGCATTTCGAGGCACTTCATTCTTATCCGACGGCCTCCTATGTGAGTGAGCTGAGGCTCTCCCATGTTGGTGTAAGCCCATCGTGGCATTCCGTATGCCATTTCATTCCATTTCATCATCGCCTCGGTTTGCGTGCCCGTGTGCACGCATTTCGAGGCACTTCGGTTTTATCCGATTTGCATTTCACAGCATCGCCTCGGTTTGCGTACCCGTGTGCACGCATTTCGAGGCACTTCGGTTTTATCCGATTTGCATTTCACATCATCGCCTCGGTTTGCGTGCCCTTATGCACGCATTTCTAGGCACTTCGGTTTTATCCGATTCGCATCTCATATCATGGCCTCGGTTTGCGTGCCCGGGTGCACGCATTTCGAGGCACTTCATTTTTATCCGATGGCCTCTTATGTGGGTGTGGCTGAGGCTCTCCCATATTAGTATAAGCCCATCTTGCATTGTGTATGCCATTTTAATCCTGTTGCATTCCGTATGCCATTGCCTCGGTTTGCGTGCCCGTGGGCACGCATTTCGAGACATCTCACTTTCATAGCATTGTGCATGCTATATCACATGTTAGCTGCATTTCATGCATACCATGCATATTTCATCGTGTTCGGGATAGGCGTTAGCCCGGGCACGGGAAACGAGGCACGTTTCGCACCCTGAGTGACGGAACGGGTCTCAATTCCCAAGTCACCGACGCTCCGGATTACCCATGATGGAGCTAGGTTTTGTTGTAGCATTCATATGCATTCATCCTATATTGAGTTGTGCAATTCGGCTCCTCGGCCATCATGCATCGATATGCGTGATTGGTGGCACGAGGATCGAGGCATGCATATATTTGTGAAATACATTGCTATGCCCTTTTCCTGCTCTCTGTTGCAGCAAAACCCAGAAACAGCAACTTTTCGGGACTTGGCACGTATTTCGAGAAAAAGTGTAAACAGAGGCTAATCGGGGCATCCCAGTGGATTTCCGCGCAAGGCAGCCCAACATGCATCATCCGTCAGAAGCAAGGCAGTCCCTGGCTTGCATGCCAGTTTTACCGTTTTCTTATTTAATTTGTTAATTAATTAGAAATTTGTAATATTCTTTTATTCGGGCTGTATTATTCTTTCATTCGGACTGTATTATTTTATTCGGACCCTCTGCGCGAGGGCATAATTGTAATAAGTGTGGGTGAGTGTGATGTATGTCTTCCAATCCCACGTCTTTCTTCCCTTTTATTTACCCGCTTACAATGGTTAGATATAGGGCATATTTCAATTAGCATACAGCATGACAGCATGTTTGCATCATTCATCTGTTTTGCACGCACCAGGCTCGGCGCATCATACAAACTGCATTGTATTTCAATTCCAAGTTGAATACGTGTTAGTTGTAGCATTTCATATACCATGTTTAGAATAGCCGAGCCTGCTATAGTTGCATTTTGCATGTGTTGCATTAGGCATTTCTATATACTTAGGATCATGCATGATTTCTAATATAGTTTCTGTTTTGGCTTGGAGTACTCGGTAAGTTTTATGCTTTAGCATCCTTGCATGCGTGTGAGTGTTGCCATGATAGCATGCTTGCCATGAGGCTATTTGCTTATGTGATATAACTGCCTTCAATGCCTGTGGGTGGAGGTTGAGTTATTTGGATTGGGATAAATCATTGACTGTTTGTTTTAAGCCCACTAGATAGTGGCAACATCACTATTTTCTAAGCCCACCTGAGGGTGGCAAATCCGCATTTTAGCCTACCTGCGGGTAGCACCATCAAACCATTTTCAAACAAACAAACATGAAATGTTTTGTTCCAATTCAGACGGCCCAGTCTATACTTGTTTGCTGCGAGCATCACATAGTAATCTAGGCTAATAACCGGAATAAGAACTCACAATGTTTTCAAAAACAGATATCATGGTTAGTAGAGGCCGGTCTTTGACCGGGCGAGCGGGGGTGCTCACGATGTGACCTTCCCCAATCGTACCCAAGTTCCCGAGCCGAGGCAACTTTGGTGATGACGGACACGTGGCCTTTGGCGCCGAGTTAGGGTTTCTTAAATTTCCCATTTTAAAAATATTTAGGTGGCGACTCTGTTATCTGGCAAAGCAGTCCATGTTTGGCACTTCTTTCAAAAAAATCTGTTTTTCTTCAAAACGATTTGCCAGAGTTGGACTCTTTGGTTCAGATTTAGAACCGCAACAAAATCGAGTCCGAACTGTAGCGAGGTCCCTCGCGGGCTTGTTACACCAGGCAGAAGCTAATTCAAAGTATAATGCAGTCCGTGGTCCAAAGATGGAAAATAAGAGTGAAGATTCAATTACCTTTTGATGAAGTAATATCTTTGTGCTTGGGGCAACAACACAAGTTGTAATTGAGGGCTCATCAATTGCTGGTTGAAAACTATTTTCCCAAGCCACTGAGAATATATGGAAGGGCTTCTCTTAACCAAGAAGTAATGTCCATACATACAGTAGAAAATTTAATGGCCTTTATTAAATGGCTACTTATTTGAACTTCTATTAGTAAGGGACTGACATAAATAATAATAACACTTTTATCATTTATGTATTTTCTTGATGATAGTTATAAGTTAAAACTCCTCTTGAACTATAGTTTTGCAAGTTAGGATGAACACATATTATTCACAAAAGTTTTAATTTCGTGTCTGCTATGACACAGGCTTTAAGGTAAGTGTGAAATTTTTGGAGTCCATGGGCAACTGCATGCTATAATATTATATTGTTTACATTGTTTTTTCAAGAAATGAAGAATAGTAGAAAGTTGAAAACTGCTATTGTGATGACCCCGCCACATGTAATATTTTACATTTAGTTAATCATGATTTGGATTTTAATTAGTTATTATTCTGATTTAATTTTGGAATTGATGAACATTATTGGGTCTGATTCGTATATGATTTTATAAAAGAGTTATTTTGGAATTAGAAATGGAAAGCCTAAATGGCTTAAGAAGGTGAAATTGATGAATTAAATCAATTTAATTTCGAGTATTGGACCACATGGGACTTTAATTAAATATTCGATTCAGTTAAGTAAAATTAAGATTTGGTTAATTGGGTCCAAGTTAGAGTTAATTAAATTATGAGGATTGAGTAAACAGATGTTAAGGATGCCACAAATACATTTCATAAAAATAGGAAGATCATTCATTTAAACAAAAAGCACCATTTCAGAAAAAGAGTATAGCATAAGTCAGAAAATACTTATAATTAAACATATCTTTATGAGATTGTTACTCACAGATAACTCCAGAGACATATTAGACGGACCATAACACGTGACCTACACAAACGCATAACAGATACACATTGAAACACAATATCACTTCCTTAATCAAACTTGACTTCTCTTGTCTTTTTTCGTTTAAATAATCCGAAGTTCTACTATGCTTATACTTACTTTCTAAAATAAACTGGGTTCTTATTTCACATATTCTTTCATTACTAAATCTTTTTTTTTCCAGATAGACTGATTTCTTACTTGGCTTCTTAATCAATTACTACTAAATCAATGATTTATTGTTTAACATTTAAGTTTATTGTCAACTTATTAATCTTCATTGAGTCATAGTTCTTGCTTAGAAATGTTTGGGAGGAGATGGGATGAAAATATGAGCACATGATTCAAAAACCTTCTTAATTTGTCCAAATTTAAATTTAATTGATTTCTTTCATATCAAACCCAATTTCAAAAATATAATTCCAAAACTTATATACAAAGTCTTAAATAATTAAGAAAACTTGATCATCTTTAAACAATTTACATCAAAACTCCTTTAATATAAAAATTAAGCTCATTCTTCATAGACTCATAATTTTTCCAAAAATTTAGTTCTTGTTTCATCAAGACACGGAATCAAATCTTCAAACAATAATAGTTATCAAAATTGAACCCAAACTTCACAAATTTAAAGCATCATAACTCATATTCTTCAACCTAACTTAATTTAACATCCAAAACCCAATTTCTATCAATTTATAGAATTAATCTCCAAATTACTTAATCCCTTCATTATTTCTTTCCAATTATATGAAATTGAACCCAATTATTTCTTACTTTAAGCTTTTAGCTAAATTATTTATAAAATCTAAACTTCAATTTCTTACCCAAAATCCATAAGATTAATTCCATAGCTTTCTTAATTTTAAGTTCAATTCCTCAATTCATCCAAATTATATACAGTTGAATCTAATTTCTTTCTACTTCCATGAATATAATCTCAAATCCTTCTGAATCTCAAGTATTATTTATTTTAGAAAGTAAGTATAAGCGTAGTAAAACTCCAGATTACTTAAACAGAAAAACACAAGAGAAGTCAAGTTTGATTTAGGAAGTGATATTGTGTTTTAATGTGTATCTGTTATGCGTTTGTGTAGGTCACGCGCTATGGTCCGTCTAATCTGTCTCTAGAGCTATGTAAGTAACAATCTCGTAAAGCTATGTTTAATTACAAATATTTTCTGACTTATGCTATCTCTGTTTCTGAAATGGTGCTTTTTGTTTAAATGAACGGTCATCTTATTTTTATGAACTGTATTCGTGGCATCCTTAGCATCTGTTTACTGTTACTGTTATAGAGATTTCTGTCAGTTCCAATCCTTGGAACTTTTGTTTACTGTATTGATGGCCATAATATATGACTGTTCGGTCATCATGACCATCTGTTCGGTCGTCATGACTGTCTGTATTGTAGTTGTGATGCCCTCAAAATAAACCCATAATAAATAACATTGATATGCATTGACAAAAAGAAATAAACATTCTTTCATATATCAGAGTATTCTTAAAAGAAGACATTATATGTAATAACGAAAGTAAATGCCCTACGGGCTTACATCTTTCCAAGCCAACACTTGGACACAAAAGAAATGAGTACTAACTCAACTACAGATTAAGCCCTTGGCTTGTATTTACATGTAACATCAAAATAACAAACTAACTAAAAAGAAAGAGTCTTCAACTCCAAGTCCTCCCAAGCTAAGTCCTTGGAGGTAGCATATCACCTGGACCTGAAAATGATATTCCCATATAGGGTGAGCCACAGCCCAGCAAAAATATACTAAACCATATATAAGTATTGACTAAAGTAATAGCATTCAATAGATGGTTACACTTATAAATCAATTACATCACAATACAGTTTCATGACCACTATGTCCATGATACGTTTCACTTTCCATTATTTACCCAATTTTCCATTTATACAAACGTGGCTCAGAACCTGCCCAAACAACATAATGAGACTACATCTCATATTAAAATTACTTCTAATATCAACAATTAAATGAGGCTAAGGCTCATAATAAAACGCTTCCATAAATCGATAAGTACACATATTTGCTGTACTAAAATACTTCCATACATCAATAAGTACACATGTTTGTTGTACTAATGGAGTCCATCCCCTTTCTCCTCCCAAACAGGTTTGAGAGTTCATCCCCTATCTTCCCTCAAACCATGGAGTACATCCCCTATCTCCTCCCAAACAATATGCATATACAATGTACTTAACACTTGTCATATACAATATTCAATCAATACACGTATGTGCTGTATTAATTCAACTGTCATATTCAATGACCTATTCAAAGTGATTAGTTTCAGTTTTCCCTAATCAACATGCAATGTCTACAACAATCACGACCATTGTGATACCCCTGTTCTGTATTATGTTAAATTGATCCTTAATTTGTTTATGGTTATGTGTTTAGCATGATTTTGTGTGCCATTATGTGATAATATGTGATCTTGAATTTGTATCTGTTCACCGTAGAAATATCTGTTTGAATGATCCGCTTCGGGAATTAAATCAAGGGCCTTATCGGCCACAAAACCCGAAATTGACTACGCCATTGAGATTGGCATAATTTTTAGAGCCTACGGTGAAATTTAATTGAAAATTGATTCTGGTCAATTTAAACTGATTAAATTGATAAATTAAGTGCCCTATTATTTTATATTAAAATGTTTGTTAGTGGGGCTTGTTGTACATTAACACTACACCCTCCTTTGGCTCTCTAAAACTCAAAATCTGAGTTAGAATTGAGAGGGAGAGAGTGGCCGGCCATAGTGAGAGAAAAGGAGGAGAATTGTGCATGTTAGCTTGGAGCTTGGAAATTTTGGAGATTTAGCTCAAGAATTGTCTAGAGCTTGAAAGATCAAAGCTTCTAGGTAAGTGAACTCATGGATTCTTGTTGTAAATGTGTAGATTCAAGTGTGTTTGATGATCAAGAACATGAGTTAGCTTGATGTTAAGGAAATGGAGTTGTTTGTGTTCAATTGATAGTCAATGAAGGCATGCATGTATATAATTGTTGAAGAATTGCATAATCTAGCATGTATCATGACAATTAAGCAAGAATTGAAGTTTGATCATGCATGCAAGCTTGGTTTTGTTGAGTTTTGGCACCATTTGCATCTTTGAAATGGAAATGAAGTCAAGATAGTCTTGCATGTTTGAATAATTAAAGAGATGAGCTTGAATGCATGAATTTATTATATTGGTGAGGAGTTGTCATGTTTTGAGACATGCATGTAGGTAAATCAAGAAATTGAACTTCATAATGATATAATCTTGCAAGAGAACCATGTTAGCGTGAGTATATGTGAGATTGGAGCCTTAGTATGCAAGAAAAATTGGTTGAATGTCGAGTTTGAACTCAAGGGAGTGTTCTGGAAAACCCAGAATTTTCGACGTCCGCTCGAGCGGGGGAAGTGCCGCTCGAGCGGAGAAATCGAGCTCCCAGCATTTTCTGCAGACATGGTTCCCGCTCAAGCGGGGAAGTTGACGCTCGAGCGGGGAGCTATGTAGACAAGCAGTCTGCTCGAGCGGCCGAGTTCACGCTCGAGCTGGAATTGAAGGCAACCAGCACTTTTGCAGACCTAAGGGTCCGCTCGAGCGGGGACCCTATTTTCTGAAATCCTGTTTTTGCATTTTGTGTTCTGTTTTCCGTTCTCTTTCACTTGTAAGCACTCTTAGGCATATGTTAAGCATTGTAAATGAGTTAATGAGATAATAATAAAACCTAAAGAGGAATATGTGAATTAAAGAACGGATTGAACTGTTAATGACCCTTTTGTGTTCATGAAATGTGTAGGGTCAAGCTCCAGGGCAAATCCACAAGCCGATCACTGTGAGTAATATCGATATATGAATGCTTCTGAATGTCCAATTATTTATTCCCTTATAAGCTTACGAATTGCTAATTGGGATTGTGGACGTAAGTCTGATATGAATGCATAAATGGACCAAAGGTCGTTTTGATGAGCATAAATGGACCCAAGGTCGTTTCGATAAACATAAATGGATCCAAGGTCGTTTGTTACACATGAATGGACCAAAGGTCGTTTTGACAGGAATGAATGGGCCAAAGGCCGTTCTGACATGAATGAGTGGGCCAAAGGCCGTTTTGACAGGAATGAATGGGCCAAAGGCCATTCTGACATGAATGAGTGGGCCAAAGGCCGTTTTGAAATGAATGAGTGGGCCGAAGGCCGTTTTGAAATCAATGAATGGGCCAAAGGCCGTTTTGACACGAATGAATGGGCCAAAGGCCGTTTTGACATAAGTGAATGGGCCAAAGGCCGTTTTGACATAAATGAATGGGCCAAAGGCCGTTTTGACATGAATGGGCCAAAGACCGTTTCGATATGAATGGAAATCTAAAGGGGCCAAGGGCCAGAATGTTTGGAACTTCGTATAGTATATGTATCTATTAAAATTATGAATTGGGCCCAAGGCCGTTTGGAACACGTTGATCTACCTTGTTATGTATATTTTGTATTTGATATTATTCACTGGGCTATCGCTCACACTCATTCATGTGTTTGTAGGTGAGCCAAGAGAAGCACAAACCCAGCCCCAGTGAAGTCTGCCAGGAACAACATGAGTTCTGGAGAGTCAGCCTTGTGTCTCACGCATGAGACCATCCTTGCCCTTCTATTATGTACTTATGTTTTGTTTGGTTGGCAAGGGCCTTGTGTATGTCTATACATAGTCTGTCATAGGTTGACTCGTTTTGTATGATCCTGTCTGTAATAAACTTTGTGATACAGTACTTTTAATGTGGGTTATTAACGTATCTGAGTATGGTTGTTTGAGGTGCATATAAGCACGGCTCTATGGACAAAGTTTTAAATTTTTACTTCCGCTTGGCCCCCATTAACTCTGTTAAAATACGTTTAGATCAGTTGAGGCCGTAGGTAATCTCATGATTACTGGCCGGTTACGTCCTTAACCCACGGGGGCAGGTTAGGGTCGTGACAGAGTGGTATCAGAGCACGAGTTAATAACTCACACACTTGTCCAAAGAGAGCAATAAGCATCTAGATAAGACCTAGGATGTATTCATGTGATAAATATGAATTTGGAAGCATTGGTCATGTGTTTAATTGTCTTGATGTGAACAATAATGTGTTGTAAATTGTGAATTACTTGCATTGCAAATTACCTGTATATGTATGCTTTTAGTGTATGCATACTCGTGTACCTTTTGTATGAATATAATGCAAGTTTAATCAGATGGTGAGAACCAGAGGTGATGAGATAGAGGAGTCTTCTACTGCCAGAATGGACAGAATGGAAAGACTGATACAGGAAATGGCAGAAGCTTTGAGACAACAACAGGAGTGGCAACAACAGTGGCAGCAACCACACCCGCCACCTCCACCTCCAGCACCACCAGTGCCAAATAATCAGAATGATGACCGGATTATAGCTCTCACCAAGGAATTCAAGAAAATGAAACCACCGCAGTTCCACGGGGGATTAGATCCGTTGAAAGCCGAAGCGTGGGTCCTCGGCATTGAGAAATTGTTTGAAGTGTTTCCCTGTTCAGAAACTCAGAAAGTGCTTCTAGCTACTTTTATGCTAGAAGATGAAGCAAGAAGATGGTGGATGTTGATGCGAGAAAATCATAAGGATGTTGATTGGGTGAAATTCTTAGAAATATTCTATGACAAGTACTTCCCGCAGTGTGTTCGGGATAGGAAAGTGGCCGAGTTCATGGAACTCAAGCAGGATAGCATGACAGTGGCTGAGTATGAGGCCAAGTTCACTGAGTTGGCTAGGTTTGCACCACATGTAATTGACACAGACTATAAGAAGGCAAGACATTTCGAAGGCGGACTCCGCAGTGACATCCTAGAGAGGGTGAATGTCCTAAAGCTGGAGACCTACATTGGGGTGCTTGACAGGGCCATCATATCAGAGGCTAATATAGCTAGACAAGCTAAGCTAGCGACAGAATGGAAGGGTAACAAAAGGCAAGGCTTCTTTTCGAAGAAGAAATTTCTGAAAAAGCAAAACACGGGCTCCTCCACCACTTCAAATTCTTCCCGAGACACAGCTCCCATGTGCAATATCTGTAGCAAAAGGCACCGTGGGGTTTGTTACCGTGCATCAGGAGGCTGTTTCAAGTGTGGGAAACAAGGGCACATAGCCCGAGAGTGCAATCAGAACGGTGGGAAACTAGCAGGCAGTTCGACTGTATCGGTCCCAAAGCCGGGAAATACTATGAGATCCGCTATTACCGAGGACACAGTGAGACAGGGGAGAGTTTTTGCACTCGTTCCGGGTGATACACGTAATGCTAATGCCGTTGTCTCAGGTACTATTTCAATATGTAATCAGGATGCTTTTGTATTAATTGATTCTGGATCAACGCACTCATTTGTGACATATGCATTTGCATCTAGACTAAAAAGACCCCTAGAATTGTTGCCATATTTGTTGTGTGTGTCTGCTCCATCGGGGGAATCTGTGTTATGTGACTATATATATCGGTTTTGTGACATGCGTATTGAGGATGCTACCCTATATGTAGATTTGCTGCCCTTAAACTTTAGGCATTTTGATGTAATTTTGGGCATGGATTGGTTAACCAAATATTGTGCCACCATAGATTGTGTGACAAAGAAGGTTGTGTTTAAACCACCAGAACAGAAAGAGATTGTGTTTGTGGGAAATGGGGTAGTGCCTCTACCATATTTGATATCTGCAATGAAAGCATGTAAATTGATCAGGAAAGGGTGCCAGGGTTATTTGTGTTATGTATTGACTGAACAATCTGTGAATGTTGAATTGAATGATATTTCCATTGTTAGAGAATTCCCAGATGTGTTTCCAAATGAATTACCAGGGGAATTGGTAGACAGGGAGATAGAGTTTACTATTGAGACTGTGCCAGGCACCCAGCCTATTTCTAAGACTCCCTACAGAATGGCTACTGCTGAAATGAAAGAGTTGAAAGAACAGTTGCAAGACCTACTTGATAAGGGGTTTATCCGACCTAGCACTTCGCCCTGGGGCGCACCGGTGTTGTTCGTGAAAAAGAAGGATGGTACTTTGCGCCTGTGCATCGACTATCGGGAATTGAAACAAGGGTAACAGTAAAGAACAAATACCGCCCTTCCCCGTATTGATGATTTATTTGACCAGTTACAGGGATCACAGGTGTTTTCTAAGATTGATTTGAGATCCGGGGTATCATCAGCTGAAAGTTAAGGCAGAGGATGTTGAGAAAACAGCATTCAGAACGAGGTATGGTCATTTCGAGTTTCTTGTCATGCCATTTGGAGTGACTAACGCTCCGGCAGCATTTATGGACCTAATGAATAGAATTTTTAAAACCTACCTTGACGAGTTTGTTGTAGTCTTCATTGATGATATTTTGATATACTCTAAGGATAGACTCGAACATGAACGTCATTTTGAGGACTGTTTTACAGATACTCCGGGAAAGAAAATTATTTGCTAAACTAAAGAAATGTGAGTTTTGGTTGGATGAAGTTGTTTTCTTAGGGCATGTGATCAACAAGGAAGGAATCTCCGTGGACCCGCAGAAAATAGAGGCAGTTGTGAATTGGTCTACACCGACCAATGTAACAGAAGTTCGCAGTTTCATGGGCTTGGCTGGGTACTATCGGAGGTTTGTGAAGGAACTTTTCGAAGTTAGCTGTGCCTCTTACCCAATTGACACGTAAAGGGCAACCGTTTGAATGGAGTGATGAAAGAGAATCTGCTTTCCAAGAACTGAAGAAGAGATTGACTACTGCACCAATTCTGACATTACCTTCAGGTACGGAAAATTTTGTAATCTTCAGTGATGCATCTTATAAGGGTTTGGGTTGTGTGTTAATGCAGAACGGAAAGGTTATTGCCTATGCCTCTCGGCAATTGAGGCCACACGAGAAGAATTATCCAACACACGACCTAGAACTGGCCGCAATTGTTTTTGCTTTGAAAATCTGGCGGCACTATTTGTATGGGGCAAAGTGTGAAGTTTACACAGATCACAAGAGCCTGAGATACTTCTTCACACAGAAAGAGTTGAATATGCGTCAGAGAAGATGGCTGGAATTGATAAAAGATTACGATCTAGAGATTCAATATCATCCCGGGAAGGCTAATACCGTGGCCGATGCCTTGAGCAGAAAATCAACAGGGAGCATGGCTTGTTTACTTACTGAACAAAGGGAAATTTTGCAAGACATTGAGAAGTCCGAAATTGAAGTAGTAGTGTGTGAACAGGGCGGATTGATAGCCGCTATTACAGCTGAACCGGTAATTGTTGAAGAAATCAAGCAGAAACAGAAAGAGGATGGGTTCCTCAGAAAAGTAATTGATGAATTTGAGATGAGTCCAAAAGCAGAATTCTGCATTGAGAATGAACTGTTGAAATTTCGAAACAGAATGTGTGTCCCTGATATCCCCGAACTAAAGAAGAGAGTTTTAGATGAAGCCCACTGATCTGTTTTTGCTATGCATCCGGGTAACAATAAAATGTATCGAGATTTGAAACAAACCTATTGGTGGCCTAAAATGAAGAGAGAAATCGCGGAATACGTGTCCAAGTGCCTTCAGTGTCAGCAAGTTAAAGCTGAACATCAGAAACCAGGGGGTCTACTTCAACCTCTCCCTATTCCTGAATGGAAGTGGGAACATGTGACTATGGATTTCGTTGTTGGCCTGCCTCGGACTTCATGAGGTATGGATTTGTTTGGGTCATAGTTGATAGACTAACTAAATCCGCACATTTTCTGCCTGTCAAAACTACATTTACTGCTTATAGATTGGCAACCATTTATGTTGATGAGATTGTCCGTTTACACGGAGTTCCAGTGTCTATTGTATCGGATAGAGATCCGAAATTTGTATCTAGGTTGTGGAAGAGTTTGCAGGAAGCTATGGGAACAGAACTAAGGTTCAGTACTACATTCCACCCATAGACAGATGGGCAGTTAGAAAGAACGATACAAACTTTGGAAGATATGCTTCGCATGTGTGCTTTGGATTTTCAGGGGAGTTGGGAAGATTATTTGCCGCTTGCAGAATTTGCCTATAATAACAGCTTCCACTCCAGCATCGGTATGGCACCATACGAGGCTTTGTATGGTAGGAGGTGTAGATCACCTATTTGTTGGACAGAGGTCGGGGATAGAGCTTTGCTTGGGCCGGAAATTGTGCAAGACACTTCTGAGAAAATCAAGACTATTCGCCAAAGGCTCAAAACAGCTCAGGATCAACAAAAGAATTATGCAGACGTTCGGAGGAGACCTCTTGAGTACGAGGTTGGTGACCATGTGTTCATCCGTGTTTCTCCGATGAAAAGCCAAGTCAGATTTGGGAAAAAGGGCAAGTTGTCGCCCTGTTACATCGGGCCGTTCCAGATTCTAGAGAGACTTGGTCCAGTTGCTTATAGAGTTGCTTTCCCACCGGGATTTGAACAAATCCACAATGTATTTCACGTGTCGATGTTGAGAGGTTACCTCCGAGACCCGTTCCATGTGATTGATTATCACCGGGTTGCTATTGATGAAAATATGGAATATGCGGAATGGCCAGAAAGAATTGTCGACCGACAAATGAAAGAATTGAGAAACAAGTCCATCCCAATGGTGAAAGTGGAATGGAAAGAGCACTATGGGACGGATGCCACGTGGGAAAAAGAAGAGGAAATGCGATTACGCTATCCATATTTGTTTCCCGACGAAGGTAACTTAAGTTTGGAGGACCAAACTTCCTAAAGGGGGGAGGACTGTGATACCCCTGTTCTGTATTATGTTAAATTGATCCTTAATTTGTTTATGGTTATGTGTTTAGCATGATTTTGTGTGCCATTATGTGATAATATGTGATCTTGAATTTGTATCTGTTCACCGTAGAAATATCTGTTTGAATGATCCGCTTCGGGAATTAAATCAAGGGCCTTATCGGCCACAGAACCCGAAATTGACTACGCCATTGAGATTGGCATAATTTTTAGAGCCTACGGTGAAATTTAATTGAAAATTGATTCTGGTCAATTTAAACTGATTAAATTGATAAATTAAGTGCCCTATTATTTTATATTAAAATGTTTGTTAGTGGGGCTTGTTATACATTAACACTACACCCTCCTTTGGCTCTCTAAAACTCAAAATCTGAGTTAGAATTGAGAGGGAGAGAGTGGCCGGCCATAGTGAGAGAAAAGGAGGAGAATTGTGCATGTTAGCTTGGAGCTTGGAAATTTTGGAGATTTAGCTCAAGAATTGTCTAGAGCTTGAAAGATCAAAGCTTCTAGGTAAGTGAACTCATGGATTCTTGTTGTAAATGTGTAGATTCAAGTGTGTTTGATGATCAAGAACATGAGTTAGCTTGATGTTAAGGAAATGGAGTTGTTTGTGTTCAATTGATAGTCAATGAAGGCATGCATGTATATAATTGTTGAAGAATTGCATAATCTAGCATGTATCATGACAATTAAGCAAGAATTGAAGTTTGATCATGCATGCAAGCTTGGTTTTGTTGAGTTTTGGCACCATTTGCATCTTTGAAATGGAAATGAAGTCAAGATGGTCTTGCATGTTTGAATAATTAAAGAGATGAGCTTGAATGCATGAATTTATTATATTAGTGAGGAGTTGTCATGTTTTGAGACATGCATGTAGGTAAATCAAGAAATTGAACTTCATAATGATATAATCTTGCAAGAGAACCATGTTAGCATGAGTATATGTGAGATTGGAGCCTTAGTATGCAAGAAAAATTGGTTGAATGTTGAGTTTGAACTCAAGGGAGTGTTCTGGAAAACCCAGAATTTTCGACGTCCGCTCGAGCGGGGGAAGTGCCGCTCGAGCGGAGAAATCGAGCTCCCAGCATTTTCTGCAGACATGGTTCCCACTCGAGCGGGGAAGTTGACGCTCGAGTGGGGAGCTATGTAGACAAGCAGTCCGCTCGAGCGGCTGAGTTCACGCTCGAGCTGGAATTGAAGGCAACCAGCACTTTTGCAGACCTAAGGGTCCGCTCGAGCGGGGAAGTCCACGCTCGAGCGGGGACCCTATTTTCTGAAATCCTGTTTTTGCATTTTGTGTTCTGTTTTCCGTTCTCTTTCACTTGT
Source organism: Camellia granthamiana (assembly GCA_036172215.1). Taxonomy (NCBI): domain Eukaryota; kingdom Viridiplantae; phylum Streptophyta; class Magnoliopsida; order Ericales; family Theaceae; genus Camellia; species Camellia granthamiana. The sequence continues at coordinate 67,716,429 of CM069914.1, forward strand.
AAGCACTCTTAGGCATATGTTAAGCATTGTAAATGAGTTAATGAGATAATAATAAAGCCTAAAGAGGAATATGTGAATTAAAGAACGGATTGAACTGTTAATGACCCTTTTGTGTTCATGAAATGTGTAGGGTCAAGCTCCAGGGCAAATCCACAAGCCGATCACTGTGAGTAATATCGATATATGAATGCTTCTGAATGTCCAATTATTTATTCCCTTATAAGCTTACGAATTGCTAATTGGGATTGTGGACGTAAGTCTGATATGAATGCATAAATGGACCAAAGGTCGTTTTGATGAGCATAAATGGACCCAAGGTCGTTTCGATAAACATAAATGGATCCAAGGTCGTTTGTTACACATGAATGGACCAAAGGTCGTTTTGACAGGAATGAATGGGCCAAAGGCCGTTCTGACATGAATGAGTGGGCCAAAGGCCGTTTTGAAATGAATGAGTGGGCCGAAGGCCGTTTTGAAATCAATGAATGGGCCAAAGGCCGTTTTGACACGAATGAATGGGCCAAAGGCCGTTTTGACATAAATGAATGGGCCAAAGGCCGTTTTGACATAAATGAATGGGCCAAAGGCCGTTTTGACATGAATGAATGGGCCAAAGGCCGTTTTGATATAAATGGAAATCTAAAGGGGCCAAGGGCCAGAATGTTTGGAACTTCGTATAGTATATGTATCTATTAAAATTATGAATTGGGCCCAAGGCCGTTTGGAACACGTTGATCTACCTTGTTATGTATATTTTGTATTTGATATTATTCACTGGGCTATCGCTCACGCTCATTCATGTGTTTGTAGATGAGCCAAGAGAAGCACAAACCCAGCCCCAGTGAAGTCTGCCAGGAACAACATGAGTTCTGGAGAGTCAGCCTTGTGTCTCACGCATGAGACCATCCTTGCCCTTCTATTATGTACTTATGTTTTGTTTGGTTGGCAAGGGCCTTGTGTATTTCTATACATAGTCTGTCATAGGTTGACTCGTTTTGTATGATCCTGTCTGTAATAAACTTTGTGATACAGTACTTTTAATGTGGGTTATTAACGTATCTGAGTATGGTTGTTTGAGGTGCATATAAGCACGGCTCTATGGACAAAGTTTTAAATTTTTACTTCCGCTTGGCCCCCATTAACTCTGTTAAAATACGTTTAGATCAGTTGAGGCCGTAGGTAATCTCATGATTACTGGCCGGTTACGTCCTTAACCCGCGGGGGCAGGTTAGGGTCGTGACAACTATCCTCTACCGATAGCCCAAAGCAGTTATTTCTAAACAGAAAATAAATGCATTAAACGGACATAATATCAACAATTACATAAGTGGGTGATAAATTAATCCAGCCACACCATTCAATCAACAATTTCCCAATTTTCATGGGTTTCAACTAAATCCCACATTTTGCCCAAATTAGTTATATCAATTAATTTATTACAACAATTCGGGCATTTTCCCCCTTTCATCAAAATCAATCCTAAGGTTCAATATTCTCAATTTGACACTATTAATGTCATTTTTCAAGTCTTACTAACACATGGAGTTTAATATATGAAAAACCCCCTTTGGCTCAAATTACAAATCAAACCCTAACTTTTCCCAAAATTACCCAGTAACACCAACATATCAAAATGACCAAAACTTAGGTCAAAACCTATAAGATGGAGTAGGTTATCCCTACCTCGAAGTGAAGAACTCAAATGGAGAAGATGGCGAAAACCCAAGGTGCTCCAAATCCACTATTGCTCAGATTAAAACGAAGCCCAAGTCACCTTCTATCTTTTACACAAAGAGCTTAGGGTAGAAACACCCTAAAAGGAGATAAAACCCTAGAGAGAAGGTGTGTAGGAAGAGAGAGAAGACGGTTCTAGGGTTTTTAAAATCAAAAGAATGTGAAAAAGTGATGTTTAAAACCGCTGCTGCGATCTGATATATAACAGGTTCGCTCGAGCGAAGGATTGGTCGCTCGAGCGACCAGACACAGGAAATACTCGCTCGAGCGAAGAAAGTCTCGCTTGAGCCAAGAATACAAAGCTTCAGGTCTGCAACCAGAAGCACGCTCGAGCGACAGAATGCTCACTCGAGCGAAGAACTCGAAAACATACACCTCGCTCGCTCGAGCCAAGAAATACAACTCTCAGGTCTAAACCCAGACGCAGTCGCTCGCTCGAGCGAAGAACCCTAGCTCAAGCGAAGGACCAAAAACAAAGAGCTCGCTCGAGTGACAAACTTGTCGCTCGAGCGAAGGACCAAAATTCTGGGCAGCAACCCTTTGCTCCCAAACACTCACAATCTGAAACAACCTGCCTATCACATCCTATAACTCAATTAACAAGTATTGAAGGACGGAAACAAGACATAAACAACTGCTAACATCCACGAAACCAAGTCCGGATCACTATACAACAAAGGGTAAAACCCGGGATCGCTATAGTTCTGCTATTGGATGTACCACATATAACTACTATGCTTTCTGTATGAAATATGGATCTGCTAGGCATACGATTCTGATTTCTTGTTTACTGCTATAATTGACCGATTTGGATTACAATAAGGACACCATTCATAACCTCTTTACGTTGTTCTTATTCACTGGGCTCTCGCTCATGTTTATATATATATATAGGTGATCCATCACGTGACCAGGCCTGGAACTTCTGCCTAGACTCTGTCTTGTCAGCCAACATATGTGCCTTCCGTGGAGGTTCCGGATATGTTAAGTGCCAAGGCTATGTGATTAAAGTTTAAGTTTTTGGTTATTTTGTATATAGGTGTAACATGCTTGGGGGATACCCTCGTGCGTTAAACAGTTCAGACCCTTTTGATCTAGTTTCACTAATGCAATGTAAAACATACATGAGAGTCCAGATTTGGCAACTTTTAGAAAATCCATTTTATTACAAAACCTTTTGCCAGAAATGAACTGCATCATCAAATCTCAGAGTTGCCACCTAATATTTTTGAAAAATTAGGAAACCCATGAGTCGTGCCAAGGCCACTGTTCGTCATAACCAAAGTTGTCTCAATTCGGGCCCTTTGGTATGATAGAGGAAGGCCATTAATTGAGCACCCCCACTCACTCGATCAAAAGATCGACCTTTACTAAACCATGATATGAATTTTATTTATTTTATATGTTCATATTTCGATTATTTAAAATCCTAAAAATTACTATGTGAAGCATACAAGTATAGGCTATGTCATTTATTTTAGAATAATTTGATTTCATATAGTTTTGAAAGAGTTTTGGAGATGTAAAACCCAAACAAATTGAGTTTACAAATATGAAAATTAACACTATTCCAAATTAAGCGACACAATCTCCATCCACTGACATTCATACAATTATATCAAATAAACAAGTAACCACATGGTAGGATGCTTAAACGTAATAAGAAAAACCCACACAAATGGCATGCTAAAGCATAAAAACTTATATATTTACCGACGTCCCTCGAACAGCTACAAAACAAAATTAGTAAAATATGTATGATCCTATATACAAAATCCTAATGCAATACATACATAAGAATGCTTCTAAAGATCCTGTTTCTAAAACATGACATGTTGCAAAACATGCGATAGTGCACAAAATCATGTAATAATCAATTAAAGCATAAAGATGTAAATTTAGCTGGATCTAGGCATAAATCATGTATGTAAAAGCATGAATATGCATATGTATAGTTAGGGAAAGTGATTAAAGAATGGGATAGATAAGAAGTAGGGATAGGGAATTATTACAATACTTTAAATATTACAAATCCGAGGGAGATGAATAAATATTACAACACAATATAAAAAAAATACTCACAAACACTCAAAATAAAAAGAAAAGCAGAACCTACACAGGCCTTGGAGATTATCCACCAAAAATTTGTTTGTTGCTCTATTTCGCCTTTGGAAAATCATTTGGGAATTCCTGTTTTTCATGTAGCAAGACCAAAACAAAGCAAACAAAACCTTTCTAAGAGAAATGATATAATATATACAAAAATTATCAATTGAAAAATCTAACAAATATTCACAAATTATCTCATTTTGTTTGTGGCCAAAAATTAAAGCTTAATCTGACAATCTTTAACAAAAAAATCATTCAGAATTTCACAATTGTAACTTTACAGTTGTGTCCGAAATGGTCCTTTTAGCTAGGAATAACTTTGCCGCGTTTCTAAGGGCCTTACTGATAATTCTCCCAGAAAGTCGGGCCACACCACAATTATTTGAAAATTTTGGGCCATAGTGCAATTTTCAGAATTCATGAGATATTTCGTTAACACCAAGAAATATTCTATAAACCAAGAAATTTTGGGCCTTGTGAAGTATTTTTTCGCAGATAATATTTAGACAGTAATACCAGCAGGAAATAACACCCAAGTAGATGCTTCAGACAACTTTCATGATTCTTTTATTTTATTTTCTTTTATGATAAATATAATGGTGGTTTCACCCACCACCATACCAAAAGATATATATACAATATAATAATATATAATATAATATAATTAGTAGAGAAATTTCATAAATCAACCATTTTTAGCAACCCAAGTATCACATATTTAAAACAAGAGAAATAGAAAGTAAATAAATAAGAAAATTGTGAAATTTCACCTTTGGAGGAAAGGGTGAATTTTATGATTATCAAACTTTCTTCTTTACACCTTCACGGTTATGGCATATGCTTTGGAATCTCAGCAAGAAATTTTAAATTTTAGCTTTAAAAGATGGTATGATAGTGAAGGCGGTATATGAAAGGTATTGGACGAAAATAATTTTGACAAAACAAACTCTCTCTGTTTTTAAACAATTCTCTCCTCCTCTCTCGTTTTATTCCTCTTCTGAGCCTCCCCTCTTCTTCTGAAGTTTTACACCATTTATAGCCATATAAAGTAAAAGCAAAAAATAAAAGATAAACAAAATGGCCGACACCCATCATCAAATAAACATATTTATATATATTAGCTATGTATGATTAAATTAAGTGCGCCTCAGCCATGCACTTTGTCACTTTCTTTATTCATATAATAATAATATAATATATATATATACATGATTGAATTAGGTGCGCCTACATTGTGCACTTCTTTTTTTTCTTTTATTATTACTATTATTATTATTATTAAATAAAAATACCAAAAATATGTATAAACACGATATAAAATAATTTGGCCAAAACGGTTGAAGGTTGGGATTAAAGCTTAAATCTGACTTTTCTGCTTAGAAATTTGTAATATAGCATATTCCAATTTTCATCATCGGGTGTTCAAAAGAAAGCACACAAGTCTTAGGGCTAGTCAAAATGAAGTGTCTACAATAGGGCTAAGTCCCCTTTGTCTTCTCTATATATGTGATGACGCAGGACTGATGTGATAATACATGTATATAAAAAGTTTAAATATTTTCTGTCTCATGTAAGTCTGCATAGCTCAATGGACGATGTATGTTATATATTGCTTCTGCTAGCCCCTAATCTTATATGTCTGTTTAAGAGGCCTTCGATAATCTTAGGATTACTAGCCGGTTACGACACTAAACCTATAGGGGCAGGTTTGGGTCATGACATCTTGCTTGTTGCCTTCGCTGTGAGGCAAAGAAACAGTTGTACAAGGCTTGCTGAGTTGGAATCAATGTTTAAGCTCGGCAATGGAAGTGGAAATTCCCCTGAAATTTTGTCCAATAATAGTGGAGAACATCAACACAAATGGCCAAATGCTGATTGACGTATGTACTTTTGAGATATACAAGGCTCCTTTAGAATTAAAAAGAGAGTGGAAATGTGGCTTTGAAGTGAGCATATGCTCCTCAACGCGAAATCCTTCTTTTTGCCTCTGATTCTTGGTGTTACATAATATTTTGCTTCATCCATACAGATGTTGTACCAGGAATGCAGCATTTTCTTCTTGAGATAGGAGAAGCCATAGCATAACGAAACCTGTGGTGGAAAAATGAGGATGTGTTTTATGGTTTGAGGTACAATCCTAATTGTGGATAAGATACATTTAGCCTAGCAAGGAACAAAATTTTGGATATTTTGATCCTAAGGATAAGATATCTAAATTATTGAGGAACAAAATTACTTAGTCTTTTTCTTCGTGATACATTGTTGCCTTCTTCACTTATCTTAGTATATTCTGTATGAATGCTTGCAACTTGTTTCACTGTTTTGACACTCGTGTATATCATGGATTTACATTTCAAAATTGCCTCTTCTGAAATAGAGGTAAGGCTGGATATATCTTACTCTCCCCAGATCCCACGTGCACTGCGTCGCCTTTATATATATATATATAATATTTTGTTGTTCTGCATAATGTAGCTAAATGCCTCATTCCAATAATGTTTATGGACTCCATGGGAAAAAGCCATCTTGCTTTAGTTCATTGAAGTATGTACAAAACCCATTTACATGTAATTTAATCAATTTAGTGTTAATATATAATTTTTATGAATATTATAATCAAGCTAAAACATAAGGCAATATGAACTTAGTCACCTGTGGCATGCTATTAAATAATTCATGTCAACCAACAATTGTGACCCTATTGTACATGTCATATTACAAAGAGCACTACTTAAAACATGCTAATTATAGCATGTATGAGCTTGTTCCAATCATGTCTTCCCCGAAGATAAAAATTGGAAGGACAAAAAATCCTTTAAAAGCAAAACATACTCGTTTTTAAAGAATTAAAATCATGAGTTGTAACTTTTTCATGTTACCTGTACTATACACTTTAGATGATTTTCATGAAACAAACCACTACCAAACCTGTGGATATATGTTCATAAGTGGATAGTATTTGAAAAGTATGGCCGCAAACTTCATGTCTCTCCACTATAAAGTTGAATTTACTGCAAATGTTTTCTGTTAATTTATCATAAATAAGTTTTTAATTTGATGATAATTGCAGGGTCAGAATAAAAGAAGCATGAATTAGATGGATATATTGTGGGCACTTGTGCAAATATTGTAATCCAAGACAACGATTTAGAGCTGTGACTATTACTACTAGTTGTTGTGAGTAAATTTTGAATGGAAAATCATCTCAGGAGCAGGAGCCAAAAGTGTAGGTATTTAGCAATGCAGGACGACAGTCTGAAGGCTATGGCTTGTGCAATCCTTTGAGTTTGATCCCTTTGTAAGCTGATAGTGAGACAGTTTGGCGCAGCTTAAAAGCTACTTATTTCATCTTTTAGCTTAATTTAAGCTAAAATATTGTGTTTGGTGCAGCTTAACTCATCAGATTACAGCTTAATTTAAGCCATGTTCAGCTTAATTTGCAAAGCAGCTCAGGGGGCTTAAATGACTTAAATGCCCCTCCAAAAGTGAGTAAATTATAAAAATGCCATTACATAAACCCTTTTCTCACTTGACCTAACACTCTCATCTCCTCTTCTCCTCTCCTTTTCTCTCTGGCAACCGACGATGAATTCCTCCATATCTCCAAAATGGAAGTCGATCGTTCAATTTGGCCCCTAGTTTTCCGTTGATCTGCACAAAAAAGGTAAGATTTCATGCCCTTTGTATGTTATATATAGATATACATACATATACACATAAATTTAGGTTTTTTTTTTTTTTTTGGTTGCTCTATAAAATGGTGTGCGAGTTATTACCTCGCTCTCTCTTTCTCTCTCTCTCTCTCTCTCTCTTCTCCTTCTCTTTCTCTCTGATTACTATGAAATGGTGCATCCGATTGCTGTGAAATGGTTTGATACTCTACCAATAGTCGGGTTTTTTTTTTTTTTTTGTTCTGGCAAATTGCTGAATTTGTCTATGGAATTTATTGCGAAATGTAAGGCTTTTTTAACTTCTGGTTTTGACTTCATTTGTATTTTCTATATTGCTGTGAAGGAAAATGTCTCCATGATTTGGTTTAATTGAATATGTATTTTTTTTTTTATGATTTGGAGCTTTGCTTTTTTGCCGATGTATTGATTGACTGGTGAGAATCATATAGTTGGCTTGTTCTTTTTCTTCTTCAAAATGCATTGAGATACCAATTGTGCAAAACATCATAATAGAAACATAACATTTGAAGCCAATTAATATCAGTCAAATTATCCTTTTTTTATGGTTCTATCTTGTGCTGAGAATTGAAATTAACATTTTGCAAGGTTTGGATGTTACGTTCATACTCAGATTCTGTAGGGTGTTGATTGTCATTTTCTAATCATATGTTTATTAATCTTATGTGAATACATTCAATTAAAAAAAAAAAAAAATTTCTTATGTCAGTACATGTTAAAATTGGGTTTGTTTTTGTTTGACTTTCTTTGCAACTAAATTGGTTGTTCATTATCTTGTTGGGAATTTAAGACCAAGTGCTTTACATATGCTTGCTCTGTGATTATTTCTATATTTTTATTGAATTCTTGTCTCATTTCAAACTATGGACTTTAGTTAGTTCATTGGTGATATGAATTAGGGAGTGCTTTTGCATTTTTTTAGAATAATGTTAGAAACATTTTATTCGATCAATACTTCTTGGATGCATTTGCCAAATCCAATGCTCAGCCTCATCACTTTTGTGGCTATAATAGGTGTGTTCTAGGTTCCACATTTACAAAGCAAAAATTTTATGATACCAGTAAATTATATAAAAAATTGTCATGAATTTCTGATCAATAGCATTATATTTTGAACAAATCTGGTACGATGACTTTAGTTTATAATGAATTAATGAATTCTTGTCTCATTTCAAACTATGGACGTTAGTTTATATTTTATATTTCATTTCAAATTAATGAATTCCTGTCTCTTTTAGAATAATGTTAGAAACATTTTATTGTTTTGGTCTTTTTTTGGTTCATATGTAAGGTGTGAGCTTAGATTTGTGTGAGAAGTATTATCTCAATCATCTTTCATAAAACTGGAATTAGAAAATGACCAAATGAAATGTATTATACAATTAACTTCCCAATCAATTTTAGAGGATTTGGATTCAATTCTTCCTAATTAATGCAGAGGCATGTCATCCTCTAGTAATTATTCTTCCAGTGCTGAGACCTTGGACTTGAGGTATGAGGCTTTGAAATGTGATTGTGGTCTAAGAGCTGCTATAAGGGTTATAGAGTCTGACAAACTATCTAAAGGGAGCTTGTATTTCATTTGTGAGAAGAGAAATTGTCAATTTTGGAGGTGGTGTACCCTAAAATCTGTGGTGATGGTAGAGAGGCAGAGGAACGAGAGAATGCTTTATCAAAATCAAAATATCAAGACTGTAGGACTAAAAGTCAAGAACCAAATGCTTAAGCAATCCTTAACATTCATGAATCAGCTTGTTATGAGTCTGCTCACAATTTGTATTGTTATGTCAGTTGCATTACTCTTCAAATGATGATAGGCAGCTTTTAGAGATACCTGGTGTTTTTGTGTTATGTAGTTTACCATGAACCATTGTACTAAGCTTTGTACCCAATGAATGTTGATATGTTTGTCCTAGTTGCCATGTGTGGTTATTTTGTACTAATCTAGCTGTTGTAATGCAAGCAATGATGAATGAGTTTGTTTTAAAGAATTTTTTTTCTTTCATAGAATGAGTACCCAAGAGGAAACACAACTTGAAAATAGAAAGAATAAGGAAAAATCAAGTCAAGTATCATCCGTTAAAGCTCACTGGGATGCAAAATAAAATGAAATTTTTATTAAGCTTTATGCTGAGCAAGTGAAGGCTGGACACAGACCTGGTACACACTTAGATAGGGTCGGGTGGGAAAATGTGATAAGTAAGTTTAAAACTATAACTGGAAAAGCATACCAACGAATACAAATGAAAAATCATTAGGATGTGTTAAAAAAAGATTGGCTTTTCTGGAATAATATTTTAAGGGGTAAGACAAGCTTAGGTCGTGATACATTGACTGGAGCTATATCTGTATCTGATGAGTGGTGGACCAAGAAATTAGAGGTAAGTGAATTGCTTAATGTACATATTCTGTTTGTTTTCTTGTTTAAACAGACCAAATTTTGTTAGTTGAAATTGTTAAATTTTCCTTTGTAATTGTTGCAGAGGTATCCTGATGTTGCTAAATTTCAGCGTATGCCGTTGCAATTCACTGAAGACTTAAACATACTATTCTCAGATACAGCTGCTATAGGAGAATGGGCATACACCCCTAGCTTAGGGGTTATGCCTCACACTGATGAGAGTCTGGAGGAATTTCATACCCCACATGATGCTGAATTTCATGATGATGCTGATTTGGAGGGGTTTATCCTTTTGATTTAAACAAAAAAATGCCCATCAAACACTGATGGTTCATCAAACAAGAGCAAGACAAAGAAGAAAGTTTCTGGTGCAGCTCTACTTAACAAGACACTTGATCGTATAGTCAATGTGGCTGAGTCCTCTTCAGCAACTTCAACACAAACCTCATCAAGATATCCTTCAATTGCAACATGTTTGGCGAAGTTGGAAAGCATCCCTGGTGTGTCCCCGGATGACGAGCTGTATGTCTGAGCTGCCAGATTGTTCTTAAGAGACAAGCGTCGTGAGTACTTCATGACATTTCCTACGGATGAAGTTCGGCTGAGGTTTCTAAAGTTGGAGATTGAGATGGAGAAAATCAACACAGGTTATCACAACTAATTGTTTCTGAAGTTGGATGTTTTTTAATTTTATTATTATTTCATGTTTAAGACCTTTATTAAGAATTTTATTATTAATGGTGGACTGTTATGTTGGACTCATTATTTTTTTTCTTTTATTAATGTTATGTATGAGCATGTTGGACTCATTATTTGGACTTTTATTAATATTTTGTTAGACTTTTATTATGTTGGACTTTGTTAGTTGAATGGTTGAATGGTTGTGTTGGATGTTGTAATTTTTATTGGGTGGTTGTCATTGTTAGGTGAATGGTTGAGTAGTAGGTGGCATTCATTTTTATTAGGTAGCTGTCATTTAGCTCTATTCTCAGATGCAATTTTTTAATGTTAGGTAGATGTCATTCAACTTTATTCTCATATGCAATTTTTATTAGGTGGATGTCATTTGAATAGTAGATGGCATTTATTTGAATCTTGAAGATGAATGGTAGGTGAATGGTTAAGTATATATATATAGATGTGTTGGCCTCAGGTATCCATCAATTTCGGTGTTTCAGCTCTCTTGAAGCAGGTCTTTTGCTGAGACAATAGTTGTGTGTTCCATATTTTGGCCCCTATATATTTTGGTAAACAAATCTTATTGTGTTTTCAATAATTAGTTGTGTTTTTAATAAAAATCATTGTGTGTTCATTTCATTCTTATAATAGTAAATAAGAAGCCTTTCAATGAGTAGGTATTTTGGAGATGAGTAACAGTGATGATGATGAATGGAATGATGATCATGATGATGAAGATGTTGAAGATGAAAAATACGATAATAAACCCCCGCTGGAAGAAGTAAAGTTCATGGGGATTACTGCTGTTGGAAATGGTTTGGAAAATCTGGGTAAAAAAATAGATTTTTTCCTAACTTTGGTCTAATTTTTAGGTGGGACCCGAGCGTCAATTTTCGCGAGTTTATGATTCACGTGGTATAAACCATTATCGAGTGAATGAGAAATTGAAGCCAAAGTATGCTCCATGGAAATGGAGTTTGGTGGAAAATCCTTAAAGATTTGAATAAGACTTGTCCCACATTGATTTCGTGGAAAGGTTTGAATGGGTTTATAAGGCATGGCATTGGAACTTGGGGTGTGCCCCAAGGGGTACCCAAGTTTTGCAGAAAGGGAGGTTATGGGCAAAATGGGCTGGACCCATTGGACCCAAAAATCACCACACCCACACCGCCATCGTCGTCCGTCTGGTCGGGCAGGCTGGGCCAAGGCTTGGGCGCGGGTGCGTGCTATGAGGTTGGGTTGGGCTTGTTAGGCCCAATACTAATCTTTTTGGGCCAAAAACATTTGAATTTAAATTTTATTTTTTTAAATAAAATTTGTCCAAAAATTTGATTCCGAATTTATGTCCAGATTTAAATTTTAAATTCAAATTGTTGCACCTCTTCACAGACAGACCCGAATCTGTCCAGATTCAAACCCAAAACCGAATTTGTTTTGTTCAAATTCAAATGCACCCGAATTTCAAACCAAACAGTGCCTTAAACAGATTTGTATCTATTTAATTCAAATTGAACAGGTACAGTACTTGTTTAATTCAAAATGGAAAGCCACCAATCCATCTGTAAATAGATTAGCTCTCATTTGTTATCAGATTCACTAATTTTCGTCCATAAAATTCTGCATTCATACTCTTCATTTTGCTGCATTATTTTCTTGTGAAAGAGAGTATAAACCACTTAGTGTGTTCGTTGTACAAATATATTGTAGTGCTGCTTATATTTGTTGTTGATCATTTCATCCTGGGAGATAGACGTCCATATTCTGAAAGTACCGAGGAGAGGATGAATCTGTCTTAAGGACACAGTGTCAAACACTGGACTTGATCAGATTATTATTCGAAGAAATTAATTAAGTAAGTTATTTATTTATTTTCTGTTTTGTTATTATTTATTTAAATTAGATTTTAATTTTGTTTTTGTAACAAAATAAAATCTGTTTTTATTTATTTAATTTTATTTCTAGTTTGATTTTTGTAATCAAACAATTTTCCCTCCTTTCCTTTATTTCTTTTATATTCTATTTGTTGTTAAGTACACAAACAGAATTAATTAATTACAGTGAAGATTGTCCAACAATCTTAAGACAAAATTATTTTTGGTATCTTCATTGTATTTAATTTTCTGTGATTTCATAAAGACATATTCTGGTTGGAAAGTGGTTTATGCTATTTGACAGATAGTAGTAATATACTGTCTAATTTTTTTTACAACTACTAGTAATATACTGGTGTCATTAACAATTGCAGAATATTAAATTTGTGTTACAAAAAATTATTGTGCTATTTTATTTTTCTAGTTTTAGTAACAAGGAAAATAAAATTATTTTGTGTTATCATTTATTTTCTGGTTTTAGTAACTAGAAAATTAATTTGTGTTTTAATTTTTTCTGATTTTTGTAATCAGAGATTATGGATACTACAACTAAAACTGCAACTGGCAGTGGTACTCCGATTGTTACACCAACACCGGCCCCTATTCACAACTATGTTCATGTACCAATAAATCATGGAGAAAAACCAGAAAAATTTAACGGTATTGAGTTTAAGAGATGGCAGCAAAAGATACTGTTCTATCTTACAACTCTAAATTTGGCCCGGTTTCTCCATGAAGAGGCTCCAGTACTTAAAGAGAGTGAAAGTGATCAGCAAGTTGTTGCCGCTGTAGATGCTTGGAAACATTCAGATTTCCTATGCAGAAACTACATTCTCAATGGCCTTGACAACATGTTGTATAATGTTTACAGTCCTCTGAAGTCATCAAAAGAATTGTAGGATCCTTCGGAGAAGAACTACAAGACAGAGGATGTCGGCACGAAGAAATTTGTTGTCGGTAAATTTCTAGTTTTCATTATGGTCGACTCCCAAACGGTAATTTCTCAAGTTCAAAGTTTTCAATTAATTTTACATGATATTCATTTTGAGGGTATGTCTCTGAGCGAGTCTTTCCAAGTCGCTATTGTAGTGGAAAAGTTACCACCAGCTTGGAAAGATTTCAAAAATTATTTAAACCATAAACGCAAAGGGATGACCATGGATGAACTTATTGTAAGATTGAGAATTGAGGAAGATAACCGTAAGGCTGAAAAGAGGAATAAGAAAAATCCCATTGAGTCCAAGGCTAATGTGGTTGAACAAGTTCATAAACCACATAACAAAAAGAGGAAGTTTACTGGAGATGGTCCTAAACAAGGCGACAACAATGGCAACAAGAAGTTCAAAGGAAAATGCTATAACTGTGGCAAGATTGGATATCGAGCTTCTGATTGCCGCCGCCCTAAGAAGGATCGTGGAAGTACAAGCAAGAAGACTACCAATCAGGCCAATGTAACTGAACTAGATTACATCTCTGACGGAGTGAATGACATTACCTCTCTGTTGTGGTGTCTGAGGCTAATTTGGTTGAAAATCCCAAGGAATGGTGGGTTGACACTGGAGCAACTCGTCATATTTGTGCGGACAAGAAGATGTTCACTACCTACAATGAGGCTACAAATAGTAAACAATATTTCATGAAAAATTCTTCTACTTCTACTATGGCTAGACAAGGAAAAGTGATCTTAAAGATGAAATCAAGGAAAGAACTGACCCCTAACAACGTACTGCATGTACCTGACATCCGGAAGAATTTAGTTTATGGTTCTTTGTTAATTAAAAATGGTTTTAGGCTTGTCTTTGAGTCTGATAAATTTGTATTAACAAAGAGTGGCATGTATGTTGGTAAGGGATACATGAGTGATGGTCTCTTCAAACTAAATGTAATGACAGTTGTACCGAAAGTTGCTATGAATAAGAATAACACATCTTTTGCTTATATTCTTAAGTCGAATTTATGGCATGGTAGATTAGGACATGTGAATTTTGATGCTTTGCGTAGATTAATTGGTTTAGATTATATACCAAAGTTTGAAATTGATCCTAATCATAAATGTGAAATTTGTGTAGAAACGAAACTAACTAAGGCTCCATTTAAATCGGTTGAAAGGAAAACCGAACCTCTAGAATTAATTCTACTGATGTATGTGATCTTAAATTTGTTCAAACTAGAGGAGGCAAAAAGTATTTCATAACATTTATCGATGATTGCACAAGATATTGTTATATTTATTTACTTAGAAGTAAAGATGAAACCTTAGAAATGTTTAAACTCTACAAAATAGAAGTTGAAAATCAACTTGGTAAAACCATTAAAATGGTTAGAAGTGATAGGGGTGGTGAATATGATGCACCATTAAATGAATTTTATGCACAACATGGCATTATTTACCAAACTACAACACCTTATTCTCCATAGCAAAATGGAATTGGTGAAAGGAAGAATAGAACCCTAAAAGAAATAATAAATGCCATGTTACTAAGTTCAGGCTTACCATAGAACTTGTGGGGGGAAGCAATATTGTCTGCTAATTATGTTCTTAACAGAATACCCCACAAGAAAACCAATAGTACTCCTTATAAATTGTGGAAAGGTCGACCGCCTTCCTATAAATACTTAAAAGTGTGGAGATTTTTGGCAAAAGTTGAAGTTCCTATTCCTAAAAAGACTAAGATTGGACCAAAAACAGTAGATTGTGTGTTTATTAGTTATGCTCAGAATAGTAGTGCATATCGGTTTCTGACTTATAAATCAGAAATACCAGATATAAATGTAAACACTATTATAGAGTCAAGGAATGCTGTGTTTTTTGAACATGTCTTTCCTTACAAGAAAGGACAGGAATTAAGCTCACAGAAAAGAACTTATGATTGTACACAAAGTCAAGAGACTAATGGCAATCAAACACAAGAGACTAGTAATGGTCTCGACCAATAGGATTTAACTAATGATGAACCAAGAAGAAGTAAGAGAGTGAGAATATCAAAATCCTTTGGTCCAGATTTCCTAACATACCTGTTAGAAAATGAACCTCAAAGCTTTAAGGCAGCAATGACAGGTCCTGAAGCACCTTTGTGGAAAGAGGTTGTTAATAATGAAATTGAATCCATTATGCAAAATTATACTTGGGAATTGGTGGATCTTCCACCAGGTTCTAAACCTCTTGGATATAAATGGATATTCAAGAAAAAAATGAAAGCAGATGGTTTAATTGACAAGTATAAAGCAAGACTTGTAGTTAAAGGTTACAGACAAAAGAAAGGTCTGGATTATTTTGACACATATTCCCCTGTGACAAGAATAACATCCATTCGCATGCTTATTTCTATAGCAGCGTTGTTTAATTTAGAAATACATTAAATAGATGTTAAGACAGCTTTCTTAAACGGTGATCTAAATGAAGAGATCTATATAGAGCAACCCAAAGGATTTGTAGTACCAGGGCAAGAAAAGAAAGTTTGTCGGCTTGTAAAATCCCTTTATGGATTAAAACAAGCGCCTAAGCAATGACATGAAAAATTTGATCACGCAATGCTTACTAATAGGTTTAAGATAAATGAATGTGACAAATGCGTCTATGTTAAAAACACTGACCTAGGATATGTTATAGTTTGTCTTTATGTGGATGACATGCTTATCATTGGAAGCAGTCAAAACATGATCAAATCAACTAAGTAAATGCTTAACAAAAGATTTGATATGAAAGATATGGGGGTCGCAGATGTTATATTAGGAATGAAAATTACTAAAACATCTGACGGATATGTATTATCTCAATCACATTATATTGAGAAAATTCTTGGTAAATTTATCAAGGATGATATAAATGTAGCAAGAACACCTGTAGACATTAGTCTTTATTTATTGAAAAATAAAGGTGATGCGGTATCTCAGTTAAAATACTCTCAAATCATTGGAAGCCTAATGTACCTAATGAATTGTACTCATCCTGATATAACTTATGCTATCAGTAAATTGAGTAGGTACACTAGTAACCCCAGAGAAGACCATTGGAAGGCGATCATTCGGGTTCTTAGATATCTAAGATTCACCTGTGATCATGGTTTGAACTTTACTCGATATCTAGCAGTACTTGAAGGTTATTATGATGCAAATTGGATATCGGATACTAAAGATTCAAAATCCACAAGTAGATATGTCTTTACTCTGGGAGGCGCTGCTGTTTCTTGGAAATCCATGAAACAAACATGCATTGCGCGATCCACAATGGAATCCGAGTTCATTGCTTTAGACAAAGTAGGAGAAGAAGCAGAATGACTTCGTCACTTCTTAGAAGACATTCCAATATGGCCAAAACCTGTGCCAGCTATTTGCATTCATTGTGATAGTCAATCTGCAATAAGCAGGGCACAGAATCACATGTATAACGGTAAGTCATGACATATTCGTCGTTGACATAATACCGTAAGGCAATTGTTGTCAAATGGAATAATCTCAATAGATTATATAAAATCTAAAGAGAATATTGCGGATCCGTTAACAAAAGGTTTGACAAAAGAGTTAGTGTATAGTTCATCGAAGGGGATGGGATTAAAGCCTATTACATAAGAGTCATCATAATGATAACCCAACTTATATGACTGGAGATCCCAAGAACTAAGTTCAAATGGACAACTAAATTATGTATGGCTCGCCAAAAATCACCAAGGGATTAAGATTCCCTACCCATTCCTATGATGAGAGTGATATCTGCAACATTTGTTGTCTACAGGGGTATAAGGATAAGCTTTGCTTTTAATGATTACTTATATCTTGATTTAGGTATAAAAATCAAGACAAGGATAAAGAGATACTTACAATAAGAATCACCTATATGAGTGTCAAATTGGGACCGGTTCTATGAGAATGAAGAGGCTAAATTCTCTGGAAACACTCATGAAAATCAGGAGCGTTCAAGACCAAAATGAGCACAATAGTGAGAACCATGATGTGTTAGAAGATATTTTGTGTGAAATCTATTGTCTTGGCTTACACAAACAGCTGAACAATTCAAGGCATCGCGTCCATTGGTTAGCTAGTAAGTCCGATAGGTTATCACTAGGAAAGGTTCAAGGTCGAAAGCTACCTATCCTGATGCAAGATATTTTCGACTTATACTCTTTCAATAAAGTCTGCATTTTGTTGCATTTCCATTGTCATCAAATTCCATTCATGTGGGGGATTGTTGGAAATGGTTTGGAAAATGTGGGTAAAAAACAGATTTTTTCCTAATTCACGTGGTATATTTGGTTGCTCAAAACCATTATCGAGTGAATGAGAAATTGAAGCCAAAGTATGCTCCATGGAAATGGAGTTTGGTGGAAAATCCTTAAAGGTTAGAATAAGGCTTGTCCCACATTGATTTGGTGGAAAGGTTTGAATGGGTTTATAAGGCATGGCATTGGAACTTAGGGTGTGCCCCAAGGGGTACCCAAGTTTTGTAGAGAGGGAGGTTATGAGCAAAATGGGCTAGACCCATTGAACCCAAAAATTACCACACACACGCGCGCGCGCTGCCGCCGCTGTCCGTCCGGTCGGGCAGGCTTGGCCGGGCCTGGGCTTGGGCGCGGGTGCGTGCTGTGAGGTTGGGTTGGGCTTGTTCGGCCCAATACTAATCTTTTTGGGCCAAAAACATTTGAATTTAAATTTTATTTTTTGAAATAAAATTTTTCCAAAATTCTGATTCTGAATTTCTGTCCATATTTAAATTTTAAATTCAAATTGTTGCACCTCTTCACAAACAAACCCGAATCTGTCTAGATTCAAACCCAAAACCGAATTTGTTTTGTTCAAATTCAAATACACCCGAATTTCAAACCAAACAGTGCCTTAAACAGATTTGTATCTATTTAATTCAAATTGAACAGGTACAGTACCTGTTTAATTCAAAATGGAAAGCCACCAATCCATCTATAAATAGACTAGCCCTCATTTGTTATCAGATTCACTAATTTTCGTCCATAAAATTCTGCATTCATACTCTTCATTTTGCTGCATTATTTTCTTGTGAGAAAGAGTATAAAACACTTAGTGTGTTCGTTGTACAAATATATTGTAGTGCTGCATATATTTGTTATTGATCATTTCATCCTGGGACATAGACGTCCATATTCTGAAAGCACCGAGAAGAGGACGAATCTGTCTTAAGGACACAGTGTCAACACACTGGACTTGATCAGATTATTATTCGAAGAAATTAATCAAGTAAGTTATTTATTTATTTTTTGTTTTATTATTATTTATTTAAATCAGATTTTAATTTTGTTTTTGTAACAAAATAAAATCTGTTTTTATTTATTTAATTTTATTTCTAGTTTGATTTTTGTAATCAAACAATTTTCCCTCATTTCCTTTATTTTTTTTATATTCTGTTTGTTGTTAAGTACACAAACATAATTAATTAATTACAGTGAAGATTGTCCAACAACTTCTTCTCTATGCCACTCACAGGTGCATCATATATAATGCGGATTAGAAGTACATAGCCACCGTGTTTCCACACTTTTGCATAGTCAACTCACTCATTCAAAGTGTATCATCAGATTTGACTATGAAGGAAGGAACTCGAAGTGAAAGGGCCCCGACTTATTTCCATAATTAGAGTTCAACCGCAGCTGTCCCCTTTTTTTTGGGGCCAAGCTTAAGGGTTCCGTAGAACTACATTCGTTGTGTACTTTACTTCGCTCGCCCCTAACGTTGTCGTCTGTTTTTAGCTTGACGAGCAACTTTAGTTTCCGAAAAACGCATAAACCCCGGGATTTTCATAAAAGAGGGAGGAGTGACAAGGGACTTGAGTGACTCGCCCTAATCAATGTAGTACATCGCAAACCCAACAAAATAATAATATGCTCTTAGCTACAGCGGCAACAGTTGTAGTGACATATGCGACAAATGATTTGATAAAAGAACCATATAAGCCATATTCTCTAACAAGGTGGAAGCGGATGGTAGAATTACAAGAAAGGAATCAGACAAGAATATTTGAAAATTTTCGAATGGAAAGAGAGGTATTTTATCAATTGTGTGATTTGTTACAAAAAAAACTATGACCTTGAAACTGGACGAAAAGTCTTGGTTCAGGAGCAGGTTGTAATATTTTTGTATATTGTAGGTGGTGGCATTCGAAACAAAAATGTCCAAGAAAGATTTCAACATTTCGGCGAGACAATTTCAAAATACTTCAAAGTGTTAAAAGCTGTTACAATGGTGTCTACTGATTGGGCAAGGCCTCAACCGAGAAATGGTGTGCATCTATAATTGCAGATACTATCCTCATTTCAAGGTAAATAATTAACTACAAGTGGAACTTGGGTGTTACATATAATTAATGTTAGTAGGATATTTCTAATAATTTGTGAGGAAAAATATTTTTATTTACTATTTTGTAATAGGATTTCGTTGGAGCAATTGATGGAACACACATCAAAGCATATATATCTTCAGGTAAGCAACCTCGTTTAATAGGTAAAAAGGGGTATGCGACTCAAAACATAATGGCCGCATGTGACTTTGATATGTGTTTCACATTTTGCTTACCAGGATGGGAAAAAAGTGCACACGATACTCGGATTTTCTTAGATACAATTAGGAATCTTAGTTATAATTTTCCAAAACCACAAGGAGGTAACTGTTTTATATTTGATTGCTACAATAGATGCACCACACTCACATCTTCATATTTATTTTTACATTTATAATTGCTTACTTTATTTTGTTAATATTTGAAATTTTAAAATAGATGAGTTTTACTTGGTGGATGCTGGGCTCCAAACATGAAAGGATATCTTGCACCTTACAAAGGAGAGAGATACCATCTAGCTGAATTTGAACATGGTCAATCCCCCCAAAATGCACAAGAAAATTCAACCAAGCACATTCATTATTTAGAAGTATAATAGGAAGAACGTTTGGGATTTAGAAAGTAAGATGGCCGATGATAAAGGATATCTCACCAAACTAAAAGTGGCCGACCCAAGTCAAACTTATTTGTGCAACAATGGCAATTCATAATTTCATCCGACGAAGTCAGTCCCGCGATATTGCATTTGACTCTTATGATAAATTCACGGATTATGTACCTAATGAAGAGGAAGGATCAAGGTCTCAACAACCACGCCATGACAATCATGTTGAAGGTAATGACAATGAGATGAAAGTGAGGAGACATAACATTTGTATGTCAATTTGCAGACGAAATTCAGAGTTATCTAATACGTAAGAAGTTTTATTTTTATTGTCTTAATAGTAATTTATTGTATTTTTATTGCAATGACATTTTCTTATTCCCTTATGAAGTCAATATAAAAAAATAAAAAATAAAAAATAAAAATTTTTAAATATTAAACTTTGAGGTAATGTAAAAATGTACCAATATAGGTACTAATTATATTAATTTCCATTAATAAAATAACTTTTTCAAAATTTAAAGTGAATAAAATGACAAAATTACAATTTTTATGTTCATAAGGGCAAAAATGACAATTACACAGCAAAAAATTATTTTACAGCTTATTTACCAAACACTACTCTGCTATTTAAATCCATAATCCTACAACTATACCAAACAGGTTACCAGCTTATATTCACAACTGTAAATTATAATCTATTAAGTTATAATTTATAATCAATCACTTTTCTACAACTCTACCAAACGGGGCTAGTGTGTTGCAAAGAGCTTCCTTTTGCTTTATATGTTATAAAGTGTGTGGAGAAGGCATCTCGTTATTTGTTTTGTGGATTTTAAAAAATATTTTTCTTGGTTTACCTGGTTGGTAGCCTGCATCATAGTTACCCGACTAATAAGCAATTTCCTAAATTTTATTTTAAAAAATTATCCATGTAAGTTGTCCTTATCATATTATTCAAGTGGGCTTGGTAAATTTTAAAGTTTTATTTGTGCATGCTATATGTTTGTTGGTTTGTATAATATTTTTTATTCATTTTTTATGTTTAGCTAGCTGTCATAGGATAGATAAATTTTGGAAGGAGGCAAAATGCCTAACCGTTGAGAGAACTTGTGGCAAAAAGTTGCCATGATTGATTATTTTGCATAATAGACTTCATTCGGAGGTAAAATCACTTCTTGTAGCAAAAAGTTGTCATGATTGATTATTTTGTGTAATAAACTTCATTTGGATAGCTTGTTAGAACTGTCCTAACTAAACAATTTGTAAATAATTCATTTACAAATGTTGAAGCTTTGGGAAGATGGGTTTCAAGCAAGAATGGACGAGACAAACGAAGGGTTCCAAATATATGGGAAAAGTAAAATGAGAGTTATGAGGGGTTAGGTGAAAAAGTAAGATGTAATTAAACTATACGTGAATTTGTAACTTTTTAACGTAAATATATAATGATCGAGTCAGTTTCAACGGGTTTAAAATATCCAAACCCGTTTTCCAAATGCAATCCAAACCACTTATGACTGAATCTTATTTCGAAACTACTCATAACCTGTGTGAGTTAAATGGATAGATCTGCTAGAACAGTTTTTTGAATATCTCTAACTAGTTAAGGATGTATTAAATCTTCTTAACCAACTCAACTATTGCAGAAAATTGAAAAGGCTATAAATATATCTTGTTAGTGACCAAACTATCATTTTCTTCAGGGACGGAACCAAGAATTCATTTACGAGGGGAGCCAAGACATAAATAAAAATTTTTATATGAATTGATAAAAATTACTATTTTTTTGAATTCAAAAAGTAAACTAAAATTTAATATTAAATTAGTACGTAAAAAATAAAACCATATATATATATATCACAGGACATAGAAAATTTTTGTGCCTAGAATAACAAATGTAATTAAAACAAATTTCATATAAATTTAAAAATTCAGAATTCAGATTCAACACATAAATTTTATACAAGTCTCAATTCATTTTAATTTTGAATTAATAACACTTAATCTGAATAAAATTAAATTTGCCCAAATATGATTAAAAAAAACCCTAGTGATTGAAATCATACGTCCTAATTCATGATTTTTTTTTAATATGTAAAATTAAAAAAAAAATTACAATTGTATCAATATGACATTAAAAAAAAGATAATAAAAATATTACAAATTGAAAACAACAATAAAAGAGAATATGAATCACATACCTGCAATAATGAGAAGAAGATTTTTTTTTTATTTTTTTATGTATCCCAAGTTGATTTAACTCAAAAAAAAAATCCTATACTTGCTTTGAATAAATTGAGACGGCATCACGGCCTAGAACAGGTCATAGCACTTAGGTTTTCTTTCTTTTTTCTTTTTGTCTTTTCCTACTTCTACTTAGGCTTTTTTTTTTTTTTAAATAAAATAATAAGACACATGGCCCTCCTGGCCATCTAAGGAATAGATTGAGCCCAGCCCACCCACAAAACAGAGAAGAGCCATTTTACTATTAATACCTTATTGAAAAGATATATATATAAATAAATTTTTTTTTAAAGAGGGGGGGCCGTGGCCCCTGACAGTCTCTTTCTCAGTCCGTCCCTGATTTGCTTCAATTACTTCATTTTAACATTTTTATATACTTTTCATAATTGAGTTTTTTTTTTTTTTTAATTATAAAAGTGAATGTTCTTTATTTTTAAATGATATTATGTGACTTTTAAAAAAAATTAAATTAAATTCCCTTTATTTTTAATCATAACTAAAATGAATCTAAAAATTATAACAATATAAAAAATTTCATAAGATTAATCACCAAAAGAACATGAATCTAAAAGAAATGTTGCAAAATTCATTCAATATCAATGGTGATATTGAAAAATATAATTTCTCTTATTTAATAAAGTCTATCATGGATACTTGATAGATAATAAGTAATTAATGAAAACTAGTTAAATCCTAAAGAATACTTATTTGAGTTTTGTAAATGAATAATATTATATGCACCAATTAGTGTACTAAGATTGTTTGGGATGTTCTAAGTAAGTACACTTTTAAATTTTTTTATAAAAATATGTGTAAAAAAGTAGAGAGGAGATGTTAATTGATGTGACTCAAAAAAAATAAAAAGATAAAAAGACGGACTTATTTAGTCCATGCCAAACAAGCCCACTAATTGGTACATGTAGCACCCCGTTCGTAAATAGAGGTTTTGTTAACAAGTGCTAGGAACACTTGTTAATGATACATTAAATATGATTAATTACTCCATTATCATAAAAAAGAGGAAAGACAATAAATATATTTTTATTAAAAGACTAAATTACCTTTTTTTTTTAATTCCTTATATTTTAAAATTACACATTTTTTGTAATAGAGTTTTTTTTAAAAAAAAATTAATCATAAAAGTAAATGTATCTATTTGTAAATGACATTTGGTGGATTTAAAAAAATAAATAAAGGCTCTCTATTTAAGAAAAATGAATCTAAAAATTAAAAAACAAATAACAGACATAATTTTTTTATATTTGTTGTAAAAATAAAGGCATATAAAATTTTTAAAAAATCAAGAAAAATATGTCCTTTATTTTTTTTTACACCATATAATTTAATTATGATTGAAAATAGAAGGTATTTAAAATTTAAAAAAAATACACAAAATGCTTTTTAAAAATAAATGTATTTACTTTTATGATTAATTTTTTTTTTTTTTTTTTTATAACAAAAACTTTATTACAAAAAAATATAACTTTAAAATAGAAGGAATTAGAGAAAATGATAGTTTAGTCTCTAACAAAAACATATTTATTGTCTTTTCTCTTTTCTATGATAATGAAAATGACTAACCATATTTAATACATGCTCAACAAGTGTCCTAAGAATACTTATTAACAAAACCTTGTAAACATATACTGGATAAAAAGGGATTGTAATCCATCGGACTGTTAGTCTTGGGATACATTAGGAATGACAACGGGTCGGGGCAGGGCGGGGGACTACACTCCCTGTCCCCGATCTCCGAAGGTTAAAAAATCCGCATCTCTGATCCTCGGCAGGGGAACCCATCACCCTCCCGTCCCCGTCCCCTAACGGGGATCGGGTTTCCCTGACCCCGAAAAATCCCCGAGTTTTTTTTTTATAAAAATTTTGTTCAAGAACAACAAATCAATATATATGATATATCATTATGTTTCATCATCATCAACAGATTTAAATAAATAAAAAAAATTAATCTAAAAAAGAAAATGTTTTCAACAACAATACCAACAATCATCATCAACAACAATACAATACTATCAAGATCAGATCAGAGAGAGAGAGAGAGAGATAATAGATCTGAGTACACCTCCATCGACGGTGGCTGTGGCGGTGGGTTCGGTGGTGGTGAGAGAAAGACGAACCTTCTACGGCGGTGGTGGTGGCGGCGGTGGCCATGAGGAATAGAGAGAGACGAAGTGGAGAGAGAGAGAAAGAGAAACCGAGATAAGGAGAAAAGAGAGAGGGAGGGTCGGGACCAGCGGTGGTGGTGGTGTCGCCGTGTCAGTGACTGTGAGAGTGAGAGAGTTGAGAGAGAGAAGAACGAGAGAGTGAGAGAGTTGAGATGTGAGAGTCAGAGAGTAAGAAAGATGGTTGTGAGCTTGAGATATATAATATAATAAAGATAGGTAAGATAGGTACGAGCTATATAATATAATAAAGATAGGTAAGGTAAGTACAAGTTTTTCAAAAAGATAAGTACAAGTTGTTAGCAACTTGAGGCATATATATAACAAAAATGATTTGGTCCTCGAATCTGGGATGCCCCGAATCCCCCTAAGCCCAAAACGACGTCGTTTTGGGCTTAGGCTTTTTTTTTTTTTTTTTTTTTTTTTTTCTCTGCCATTTTCGACGCAGAGGAAGAAGAGGGAGGGAGAGAGAGAGAGAGAGAGAGAGGGCTCGTCGTCTCGCTGCCCGATCGTCGCCCGCCGTCGCTGGTCTGCTCGTCGCCGTCGCCTCGTCGCCTCGCTGCTCTGCCGTCGCCGTCGCTGCCCTGATCGTC
Organism: Camellia granthamiana; assembly: GCA_036172215.1. Classification (NCBI taxonomy): domain Eukaryota; kingdom Viridiplantae; phylum Streptophyta; class Magnoliopsida; order Ericales; family Theaceae; genus Camellia; species Camellia granthamiana. Next base: position 67,741,835 of record CM069914.1, read on the forward strand.
GCCTCCGCCCCTCGTCGGCCTCCACCACCTCCGCCCCCTCCTCCTCCATTTTTTAGGCCCTCTCAGTCCTCCCCTCCCCCTCCCCCTCCTCCCCATCCCCTCCTTCGTCTTCTTCCTTCGTCTGCAGAAAAAAAAAAAAAAAAAAAATTCAGACGACGAAACGACGTCGTTTCGTCGATTAGGGGCATTCGGGGGAAAGGGATTCGAGGTCCCAATCAAAACTCTATATATAATAAAGATATATAATATAATAACTATTCAGGGCTGTTCGGGTCGAGGTCGGGGCGGGGGCCAGGGGTTGAGGAATCTATCACCGTTTTCGACTCGAAAGTCATCGGGGATTTAATTTTTAATATCATCCCTAGTCTTATGGGGGATAATTTTCGGGGATAATTTGTTCTAATCGGAGTCGAGGGGTCGGGTCCTCGTTGGGCCGGGTTCAAATTGTCATCCCTATGATACATTGTCCCCGGACTATTTAGTCGGACTGGATTTGTATCCTATGTTTTTTTAGTCATGGGATTAGACGTCTGGATTGGATTATTTTTAGTGAATCCAATGTTTGGTTGGACGGACTGGATAAAGATAAGGATAAATGTTCAAAAGACTATTTTACCCTTGAAATTTATAATTTTTATTTAATATATAATTTTAAATTTGTAATCTATAATTTATAATTTAACAACACTAAGAAATTTTAATTTATAAGGCCATAATTTTTAATTTATTATTTTCAATTAAATTAAATTTATAATTTATATTTTTTATTTAATATATAATTTTAAATTAACTACACTAAAAAAATTATAAGGCCATAATTTTTAATTTATTATTTTTACTTAAATTTAATATTAAATAAAATTTAATTTTTTAACAACAATAAAAAAATTATAAGGCCATAATTTTTAATTTATTAGTTTTACTTAAATTTAATTTATAATTTATAATTTATATTTTTTATTTAATAATAATTTTAAATTAACAACACTAAAAAAATAATTTATAAATGTTTAAAAGACTATTTTATCCTTTTTCAATTGTTTATTAAGTAATAGCATGAGGGTAAAATAGACATTTTACATATTAGTCTCATGTGATACCAATCCCATGGAAATAATTCCACCCTTCCTCCTAGGATACAATAATCCCTCATATGAGGGACTAATAGTCCGGAGGGACTATTAATCCAGAGCAAAAAAAATTGAACCAAACAATAGACTATTAGTTCGAATAGACTAATAGTCCAATCCCATGAAATAATCCTTTAAAACAAACACACTCTTAAGATTGTATTAAATAAAACCAATCACTTCCAATAATATAGAATTTAGAAAAAGTAATCAATGTTATATCAAAAAGAATTTAATTGTTTTATAATAAGTCCAAAATATTCTCTCTTTTAAGTCATTTTTTAAAAAAAAATATTTTAGAACCATTTTTCAACTATAAAATTTTAAAAATTAGAAAGTTGAGTCAAAAACATTTTCATTAAAAAAAATAATAAAATTCTATATAAAAAAATACAAAAATTAAATTATTTTTTCTTTTTTTAAATTTTTTTCAAAAAATTAATAGACAATTTGAAAGAGAAAAAAAAATTAAAAACAGAGTAAATTTTTTTTAAAAAATTACTAAAAACAAAAATAAACTCTTTCTTTTAAAAATATATGACTAAATCAAACACTTAATTCCATTTAAAAAGAAAATGTAAATTTTTAAAACATGATTTATTATTTTAAAATATATAAATATTTATTTTTTACGTCATTCATTGAAAAGGATATGATAAGTAAGTTACATTATACAAGTTTAATCAATAATTTTTGAAACTAAAAATGCAATAATAATAAGTAAAAATTATTTTTTTTTTAAACCAAACATAATAAAAAAACAAGAGAGCTAAAAAGTAAAATTCTAAAATTCTAAAAAAAATTAACTCAAAAGAAAGAGAATATTTTGATGTTATTACAAAAAAATTAAATTCTTTTCAATAAACCATTCATTATTTTAACTAAATTCTATATTAGTGAAAGTAATTAATTTCATTTAATGCAACTTTAACTAGTGCCCTAAGGATACTTATTAACAAAACCCACAAATACTTAATAAGAAGTAATTAATAATATTTTATTTTATTTAATGAGTCTACAAACTTAACAAATTTTAAATAAGTTAAAAATAAAAAATTATTATACATCTAATTTAATTAATAAATTTAAAATATAAAATTATTCTCAAGACAAATTAATATAACATTAAAATTCACCTTAACAAGTACCTGGGTTGTTAGCATTAGCCTTGTTTTTAAAATTTGACAACTAAACACCATTTTTTACCGCAATTTCCACTGCTTACTCACAATAAGAATATCATAACATAAACCTCATTCTCATTGTGAGTAGAAGGTAAAAAATACAATAGAAAATGATGTATCTTTAATCTTATTCATTCTTTTAGACAAATGCTAACAAATGCCCGTGGGGAACTAGTAAAAATATATTTAATATTTTATTAAATTATTTAGATACATTTTTAGTTAAATATTTCAATAACTTCTAAATTTATATACAATTATTTTATAAGATCTTGTTAACTTGTAGCTTTAGAACATATAGTAAAAAAGCATTTAATGATTTTAATTACTTTCACTTGTATGGAAAATTATAAAACACAAATAAACTAAATTTGATATAGTGTCAACAACCATTTTTTTATTTTTATTTTTATTTATATGACCCTCACATTTAGGTTTTTCTTTCTTTCCAAAACAAACATATTAAAATAAAACGTGTCTAGCACACTTGTGCAAATACAAGTTAAGGCAAACACAAGTTAAGACTGTAAGGCATTTTCGCTAAAAATTAAAAAAAAATTCCTTGACTCAGAAGTAAAAAAAAAAAAAGAGCAACGGATATACCGATCTGTCTAAACCGACTGAACCAAATTGATCCGCCACAATTTGGACGGATGCGTAATGATGAGCGGACGGTTGCAGATTGATTTTTCCAAATCCGCCTAGTTTTGAATGGATGACGAATTTGAGGTTCCTTTGGCCATAACCAAACCATCAAACCACAAGCACCTTTAGTAATTTGTAAGATTTTGCATTTTCAATTTATTTAGATATTCTATTTGTATTTTCAATTGAAAAATAGTTTAAATATTCTGTTAAAAAAGAGTTTTCAACTTGAATATATTTTTTGAATTGAAAAAAATAAATATATTATTTATTTATATTTTTTGGTTTTTAAATCTAACTCTACAAATAATAAATAAAAAAGATGATATATGCTAATTGATTTTTGTGTTGGGAGAAAACAAAACAAAAACCAATTCGAAATATCCGAATCTAGCACAAAAATAGCGGAAGTAGTTTATTCTCCCTCTTTGTGTGAACCTATTAGGAAACAATTTAATAGAGCACAATATATTCTGAAAAAAATAATCTGAAAGCGATGATCCAACAATCACACAATAAGGCGACAGCAAAATTTTAACGTGGAAAACATTCCCGATGTGGAAAGGAAAAACCACGGGACCGTAGTCCACCAAATATCTCCACTATAAACAAATAATGGGCATACAAGAGTTCTCTCTAGATAGAACTAGAGGCAAACAATCAAGAACAACTTACAAATAAGCTTCCTTGGCAACCAAAGATCAAACTACAAAGTTTAGGAAAAATCTCACCAAAAAAATGCTACTGTTCACGGGCCAAAAACCAGCAGTAGAATACTCCAAATCTGATCTCCACCGTCCAGAATTTAGAGTCTTGAGTTGTGAACTCGCCTACCAAATTTCAGCTCAATCGGACCACAGACGCTTGTTGATCGGATAGCTTGATCACTGCTGGACAGAATTTTTCTTCTCCTCTGTTTTTGGTGGCAGCTTCTAGTCTCCTTTTGTGTTACAAAGAAAGGGTTTTGTAATCCTAAACTTATGGGCCAGATCTTTTCAAAAACATAACTTCTCCATGTGGGCTTTGGAATTCACATGGCCTTACTAAATGTTTTGGGCCTTCCTCCACATAGGAAGGAAACCCAACCCAACAAATCTCCCCCTTTCCGACTAGGTGGAGGGATTCTCCATCCCGGCAATCGAGCAACACGTCTCAAGCTTCTCCCTTACCAAAGCTTTTGTCAACATATCCGCACCATTATTATCAGTATGAATTTTTTCAAGTTCCAACAACTTATGATTAAGAATTTCTCTTATCCAATGGTACCTCACGTCGATGTGCTTCGACCTCGAATGGAATGTAGAGTTCTTAGCCAAGTGAATAGCACTTTGGTTATCACAAAACAACACATATTGTTGTTGTTTGAAATCAAGCTCCGTCAAGAACTTCTTCATCCATAGCAACTCTTTACAAGCTTCCGTTGCCGCAATAAACTCTGCCTCTGTTGTAGAGAGTGCAACACATTTTTGCAACCTCGCCTGCCAAGAAACAGCTCCACCTGAGAAAGTGATCAAATAACCCGAAGTAGACTTACGGGTATCCACATCTCCTGCCATATCTGCATCAGTGTAGCCAACTAAAATTGGTTGTCCATTTCCAAAACTGAGTGTCAACCTGGAAGTGCCTCTAAGATATCTCATTATCCACTTTACTGCATTCCAATGCTCTCTTCCTGGATTTGAAAGAAATCGGCTAACTACACCAACTGAATGAGCTATATCTGGCCTTGTGCAGACCATTGCATACATTAAGCTTCCCACAGCTGAGGCATACGGAACTCTTTCCATATCTTCCTTCTCCTTATTTGTAGAAGGGCTTTGATTAGTGCTTAACTTAAAATGAGTAGCAAGAGGTGAGCTAACCACTTTAGCATTATTCATATTGAATCTTTCAAGCACCTTTTTAATGTACTGCTCTTGTGACATGTACAACTTCTTCTCTTTTCTATCTCGATAGATTCGAATATCAAGAATTTGCTTTGTTGGCCCCAAGTCTTTCATGGCAAAGAACTTGCTTAGTTGCTTCTTCAATTTGTCAATTCTTGAAGGATTCCTGCCAACAATCAACATGTCATCAACATAGAGCAGTAAAATAATAAAATCATCATCAGAGAATTTCTGCACAAATACACAATGGTCAGAAGTAGTTTTCATGTAGCCTTGCTCCTCCATAACTGACTCAAACTTCTTATACCACTGCCTGGGTGCCTGCTTCAGACCATAAAGACTTTTCTTTAGCTAACACACATAATCCTCTTTTCCTTTCACCCTGAAACCCTCTGGTTGTTCCATATAAATCTCTTCCTCCAAGTCACCATGAAGGAAGGCAGTTTTCACATCCATTTGCTCAATCTCTAAGTCTAGACTAGCAGCTAAGCCAAGAACCACACGAATAGAAGACATTTTTACAACTGGTGAGAAAATCTCATCAAAATCAATGTCTTTTCTCTGACTGAACCCTTTAACAACTAGTCTTGCTTTGTATCGTGGTTGTGAAGTGAGTTCATCATGTTTCACTCTGTACACCCACATGTTCTTTAAAGCTCTCTTGCCCTTAGGCAGCTTCACCAACTCAAAAGTGTGATTGTCATGCAATGATTGTATCTCATCTTGCATCGCATCAGCCCATTCCAGCTTATGATCATCTTCCATGGCTTCTGCATAACCCTCGGGCTCTCCCCCATCAGTCATTAACACATAATCATTTGCAGAATACCAAGTGGAAGGATGTCGGTCTCTAGCTGACCTCCTGGTTGGGACATCTGGTGGTAACTCTGGTGTTGCCAACTGCTCAAGAGTCTCATCACCTGTCTCAGCCTGTAAGGGATCATCTGCATCACCTAAACCTTGTTGGTCATCCTGAACATCATGTTCAACCTATGGAGGCAAATCTGTCAGAGGAACCGGATCCAAGTCAACTAAACCATCACTATGCCAGGACATTGTGTTCTCTGCTTTTTCAATATCTTGTATAGTTTGATCTTCAATAAACACAACATCTCGGCTTCTTACTAGTTTCTTGTCAACTGGATCATATAACCTGTAGCCAAACTCATCTAGGCCATAGCCTAGAAAAATGCACTGTCGAGTCTTCATATCGAGCTTAGACCTCTCATCTTTGGAAATATGAACAAATGCTTTACATCCAAAGACACGCAAGTGATCATAGGAAACATCCTTGCCAGTCCAAACTCTGTCTGGTACATCGAGCTGAAGAGGAACACATGGTGTGAGATTAAGAACATGTACAACTGTGCTTAAAGCCTCACCCCAAAAGGATCTTAGCAACCGTGCCTGTGAAAGTAAGCATCTAACTCTTTCAACCAGTGTCCTGTTCATCCTTTCAGCTAAACCATTCAACTGAGGAGTCTTCGGGGGTGTCTTTTGATGTCGAATACCCTGTTGTCTGCAATAATCATCAAAAGGACTGCAATACTCTCCCCCATTATCTGTTCTGATGCACCTGAGCTTCTTCCCAGTCTGTCTCTCAACTAAGGCTTGGAACTGTTTAAAAGTCTCCAACACTTGATCTTTGCTTTTTAAAGTGTAGACCCACAACTTCCTTGAATAATCATCTATGAAGGTCACAAAGTAACGGGAGCCACCAAGTGTTCTTGTCTTCATAGGACCACAAACATCTGAATGTACCAAATCAAGTACATTTGGCTTTCTCGAAGGAGGGGAACTCTTGAAGGAAACTCTATTCTGCTTTCCTGGCAAACAGTGAGTACACCTTTTCAAAAGTGCATTCTTCATTCCAGACAGAAGATTCTTTTTAGCCAATGTTGCCAGGCCTTTCTCACTCATGTGAGCAAGCCTTTTATGCCACAATTCCACTGTAGACTCATCATCCATTGCATTAATAACTTCTTTGGGGAGCCTTGCCTGCATTACGTACAAAGTAGAATGCTTCTTGCCTCGAGCCACAACCATAGCACCCCTAGTGAGCTTCCACTGACCATTACTAAAAGTGTTGCAATACCCTTCATCATCAAGTTTACCTGTAGAAATCAAATTCATGCGGATATCAGGAATATGCTTTACATCTCTAAGAACCAACCTCGTGCCATTATTCGTCTCCAAGTGCACGTCTCCAACACCAATAATTTTGGCCAAGCCATCATTACCCATCTTTACCGAACCAAAGTCACCAGGTATGTAGGATGTGAAGAAATCTTTTCGAGATGTAGCATGAATAGAGGCACCACTATTAATCACCCAGTTGGTCTCATGGCATGCTATGTTAATAACATCTTCATCATAAACAATGAGAAAGTCTTCGGAAGTAGCGGTGGCAACTTGATCATTATCCTTTCCATCATGCTCAATCCCTTTCTCTTTGTTCTCTCTCTTCAATTTTCTGTACTGTTTCTTGATGTGCCCTTTCATGCCACAATGATAACACTCAGCATTAGCAAACTTGTTGGACTTGCTTCTACCTCTATCTCTGTTCTTCGGACCTCTGCTCTTACTTCTCCCCCTCCTTTCTATAACCAAAACCTCTGATTGTGAAGAAGATCCCTGTGATTTCCTCCTCATCTCTTCATTTAAAATACTGCTCTTAGCCAGATCCATATTGATTACACCATCTGGGGCCGAGTTAGATAATGACATTCTAAATGTCTCCCAAGAGTCCGGCAATGTACCAAGCAAGCACAACCCTTGTACCTCATCGTCGAACTTGATACCCATTCCAACCAACTGATTAATTACTCCTTGAAAAGTGTTCAAGTGATCTGTCAATGGGGTTCCATCTTGGTATCTCAAGGTCATCAATTGCTTTATTAGAAACATTTTATTGTTTCCAATCTTCCGAGCATACAATTGTTCAAGTTTGTTCCAGAGTGTACGGGCATGTGTCTCTCCACTAATATGATTCAAAACATTATCATCCACCCATTGCCTAATGTACCCACACACTTGTCGATGTAGTAATGTCCATTCTTCATCAGATTTATTTTCTGGTTTTTCAGTAGTAAACACCGGTAGATGAAATTGTTTTACATAAAGGAGGTCTTCCATTTTTCCTTTCCATGTGTGATAATTAGAACCATTCAAAGTAATCATTCTACTTAAATTTGCTTCCATTATTCAACACAAGATGCACAAAAAATATGAACCAAGCTCTAATACCACTATGTTGGGAGAAAACAAAACAAAAACCAATTCGAAATATCCGAATCCGGCACAAAAATAGCGGAAGTAGTTTATTCTCCCTCTTTGTGTGAACCTATTAGGAAACAATTTAATAGAGCACAATATATTCTGAAAAAAATAATCTGAAAGCGATGATCCAACAATCACACAATAAGGCGACAGCAAAATTTTAACGTGGAAAACCTTCCCGATGTGGAAAGGAAAAACCACGGGACCGTAGTCCACCAAATATCTCCACTATAAACAAATAATGGGCATACAAGAGTTCTCTCTAGATAGAACTAGAGGCAAACAATTAAGAACAACTTACAAATAAGCTTCCTTGGCAACCAAAGATCAAACTACAAAGTTTAGGAAAAATCTCACCAAAAAATGCTACTGTTCACGGGCTAAAAACCAGCAGTAGAATACTCCAAATCTGATCTCCACCGTCCAGAATTTAGAGTCTTGAGTTGTGAACTCGCCTACCAAATTTCAGCTCAATCGGACCACAGACGCTTGTTGATCGGATAGCTTGATCACTGCTGCACAGAATTTTTCTTCTCCTCTGTTTTTGGTGGCAGCTTCTAGTCTTCTTTTGTGTTACAAAGAAAGGGTTTTGTAATCCTAAACTTATGGGCCAAGATCTTTTCAAAAACATAACTTCTCCATGTGGGCTTTGGAATTCACATGGGCTTACTAAATGTTTTGGGCCTTCCTCCACATAGGAAGGAAACCCAACCCAACATTTTGTTTTCAAAAACACATATAAATCCAACAATACAAAGGCATACAATCTTTACTACTGTTTTGTTCATGGTTTTCGTGGTTTGAATTATTTTTATATTTTAAGAATCACAGATTGTAATACTTTTTGTGAATGAGGTATACGGTGATTGTAATATATGAATGAGACATGCAGTGATTGTAATATTCTAAAATTTCAAACTTTCTTTCTTTGGATGAAACATATAGTGATTGTAATACTTTTTTAAGTCATTGACTGTAACACTTTTTTGTTTTTTTAAAAAAGTACATAAGTTGAATTATGTTAAAAATTTATAAAATTTTAAACCTCCAAACCGATTCGCATCCATCCGTCAATCCATATCTGTTAGATTGGCGAACGGATGCGGATTGATTTTCTTCAATTCGCCAATCTAGCAGACGAATGGCGAATTAGAGATTCTGTGACCGCAACCGACCCGCGTCCACCCCTACTCAGAAGGCCATATTTCATTATAAAAACAAATTAAAAAATTATAATAAAATAAAATAATACTTGCTTTTTAGATAAAAATAAATATTTCATCACAAAGAAAAATCAAATTATAAATCAAGAAAAATAATACTCCCTATGGCCCATTTTGTTAATCCCTTAAGAGAGTTTTAACTTCTTAAGAGGATATGCAATTGTTAAACTATAATTGAAATTTCAAAGTTTTACTTCTAATAATAAACTTTAACTCTCATTTTTAAATATATTTATAGCCCCATATGAGGGATAGTTTCGGAAAATTACAAATTTTTTTATTTTCAAATAATACTAACATTTTGGGACATCCAAAAATGAAAATATACACTTATAAAATAAGACAAAGGGAGAAATACAATCAACTTGTTTAATTTGATTTTTCAATATTCACTTTTCAGATAATTAAAATTTTTTATTTTTCGTATTTTTTTTAACTAAATTTTTTTAATATTCTAAATAATTTTTTTTTTTAATTTTTAGATAAATCTAACATAAATATACTTAAAAAATATAATATTTGTGAAAAAAAAATGTATAGAAAAATCACTAAATACCAAAAATATAAAAACTCAATACATTTTTCATATTCTTATGTATTTATTAATTTTTTAAATATTTTAATTTTTAAATACATCTAAGTAAAATACATCTAAAAAACAAAAACATTACTTACGATTTTAAAAATATTCACTAAAAGAAATAAAATATAAAAAATAAAAAAATTCAAATTTTAAAAAATTGAAATCAAGCAGACTGAATACTTTCTTCATTTGGAAGTTCATTTAAGACAAAATAGTTCCTTGAAATGCATTGATGAATAATCCATTAATAATATAATATTATAAAAAATAAAAAAAAATTTCTCCTTGTCAGAAAAGATTTAAAAAGTAAATAAAAAAAAAATCTTGTCACATTACTTGAATTTATCCTAATATGGTCTTATTACCCAAAAATAAAAATATTGTAAAGCATCAAGGTAAAAAATAAAATTGAAGGACAAAATAGAGGAAAATGCAAAAAAGTATTTTGGTCTCCATGTAAAATAAATTTTGACAGCTTTTATGTTTCTAAAATTTTTCATAAAAATAAAAGTAATTAGAATCATTAAATTCTTTCTTAACATATACCCAAAGACACATTAACAAACAAAAATGTTAAGAGATTCACAAATTTTACCAGAATTTCTACCAAATGTCTCACATAGATGTAAGATCCACATGAGAGCCACATAATGTGAATCTCACACCCATATGAGACATTTGATAAAAAATTTAATAAAACTTTTAAAGTCTTTAACCTTACTCATTAACAAAAGCCATATAATTAATGTATTATCCACAAAAATAATAATTACTTAAGAACTCAATAAAGAGTTATAGTAAGAATCTTAAATAATCTATCAAACTTTCTATTAAAACTCTCACATAAGTGTAAAATCCACACATATATGAATTTATATAGATCTCACATCCATGTAAAAACTTTAGTAAAAAATTTAATAAATTATTTAAGATCTATAACATTTTCTCTCAACAAATATAGTTAATTATAGCTTAAGAAAATGAGATTTTTTTAAAGCATGAAAGCATGAAGTATTAATTATAAGGAAAGTGACATACAAACAAAAACAAATTCAAAAATTTTCTGACAAACTGATGTGACAAATAATAATAAACCGACATGAGCCCCAATACACTCACATGATAGAACCCACATCAATTTGTTTAAGAAAAATTATTTCATTTGTTTTTATAGGGTTGCTTTAATTAGGGATATGCAAAATACAACCATGATACAGACCTTTAATATCCCCCACTCCCACTATTTTCATAAACACGTAAGGGTTAATAATTGGTAAGAAAAAAAAAACAACTTTGGTTAATGACTGCCCACTGGAGGTCTCCCCAGTGGGGTCCCAAGCATTAGGGAGACCCCGAGGACCCCCAGTGGACGGTCATTGGCCAAAACTTTTTTTTTTTTTCTTCAATCACTAACCCCCACGTGTGTGTGGGGATAAACTTTTTTTTTTTTTCTTCAATCACTAACCCCCACGTGTGTGTGGGGATAGTGAGGGTAAGGGATAGCGGGGGTCTGTATCATGGTTGTATCACCAAATTCACTAAAATCGCATCGATCTATACCAATTAGTATCACTAAATCCGTTAAACACGGATTAAACTTTAAATTTTATAATTTGCGTTTAAAATCACTTTGTTTCACTATAATTAATACATATATATTTTTTAACTGTTAATAAAATATCAAAATAAAAATGAGTATCATAAATATTTAAGATATAAAATTTGTTCCAAATTAATAGTTATATATATATAAAAATATTATGTAAAATTAATTTATATTATATATATAAAAAATATTATGCAAATACTTAATAATTAATTATAATATTCTTCAATCTGTCCAAAATCACCTAAACCACGATTTGTCAATCCACCATTTAATTTATTTTACTCTCAAACCACTCAAACCACACCACACACATCCCTAACTTTAATTATAAAAGTAATTGTGTTCAACTTTTGTTAAAATATTTAAATAAAAAATACATTGCTGGTTTGATATCTATGAAAAAAGATAAAAAGTCAAAAAGTTACTAAAAAAGTAAAAAAATTGTCACTATTCACCAAAAAAAAATATAAAAAATAAATAAATTTACAAAAAAAAGTACAAGTCAAAAAGTGTATTGATGTGATATGCTGTCTGCAGTGCTGCTGGTATACATTAGACAACCGGATGCACTTCTCATGATACACAAAACAATGTTGTTCGGCCCATGAGGGCCCATCACGGGTTCCGTTTTGATAATCTGCACCGTTCAATGTGTAAAACTCGTTGAGTACTATATGTTTGTAAAAAATCACGTTGATCGGATATCGATAACTATATGCTCAAATCAGTTTTGTATAAAAAAAATGGACGGTACACAAAGTAATGGTTGACAAAAAAAACTAATCCGATCAGATAGCTATCAATATCCGATCAACGTGATATTTTACAAGCATATAGTACTCGACGAGTTCTACACATTGAACGGTTTCGATTATCAAAATAGGACACGTGGTGGGCCCCCATAGGCCGAACAGCACCGTCCAGTTCGAACAGCACTGTAGGCAATCTGGTCCTATACATCTTGCTGCCAACCGTATGCATGACGGTACCATCACTCTCGGTAGAAATTATATATTTAGGGATAATATGGTAATTTTGCTATTTTATACAATATTTTAATACATATTTTTTCGTAAAAAGTCAAAATATTATTCTAAACAACCATATTTTTTTCTTCTACTTTTTAGTCCAAAAAGTCAAAAAGTACACTTATTTAGTTCATCTCAAACAATCCCTTAGAGATGAAAATAAGTGTACTTTTTGACTTTTTAGACTAAAAAATAGAAGAAAAAAATATGATTGTTTGGGATAACTTTTTTACTTTTTACGAAAAAATGTGTATTAAAATATTATATAAAATAGCAAAATTACCATATTACCCCTAAATATATAATTATCTACTGACAGTGAGGGATGAACTAAATAAGTGTACTTTTAACTTTTTGGACTAAAAAGTAGAGGAAAAAAGATGATTGTTTAAAATAATTTTTTGACTTTTTTTATAAAAAAAAATGTGTATTAAAATATTGTATAAAATAGCAAAATTACCATATTACTCCTAAATATATAATTGCCTACTGATAGTGATGGTACCGTCATGCATATGATTTGCAGCAAAATGTATAACACCAGATTGCCTATGGTGCTGTTCTGACTGGATTCGGCCCGTGGGGGCCCACCACGTGTCCCATTTTGATAATCGAAACCATTCAATGTGTAGAACTTATCTAGTGCTATATGTTTGTAAAAAATCACGTTAATCGGATATCAATAGCTATCTGATCGGATTAGTTTTTTGTCAACCATTACTTTGTATAGCGATCCCGATTTTTAACTTGACCTTTAAGGTGTTTCGGACTCGGGTCTTGTGGTTTAATGTTGTTGTTTATGTCTTTCCCTCTTATTGCCCTTTGAATTTGAGTTTTGGAATGTTTTGGGCGTGTTTTGAACAGGTTAGTTGGTGGTTGGTCTAGAACCTTGTTGTCTAGAATTTTGGTCTTCCGCTCGAGCGGGGTTTGCAATCATTCAGTATTTTGTGCGTCTGCAAAAATATTGCGGAAGTATTTTTCACGCTTGAGCGGGTCTGAGCTCGAGTGGCCCCTTTGGCACTCGAGCAACTATCTGAAGTCTGTAAAAATACTGGACGAGTGTATTCAACGCTCGAGTGGGTATATTTGCGCTCGAGCGGATAGTGCCTTGCTGTTGTGTCTTGGCACTCGAGCGGCCTTTATTGTGCTCGAGCGAGTATAATTTTTGTGTCTGACGCTTGAGCGTCAAACTCTCCGCTCGAGTAGACTGTACGTATATCAGATCGCGAAAGTGACTATTTAAAGCATTTTTTCTGTCATTTCTCTCTCTAAAGCTTTCCAAAACCCTAAGTTGAGAGCTTCTCTCTCTAAAATACCCTCTCACTCTACATTTTGGCCTTGATCTATTAATTTCCAACCCTTGTGTCTTCATTAAAAAGTTTGGGCTCTTCAAGATCTCCATTTTCATCCGAGTAGAAGTTGGTTTCGTCGTCTTTGGAGCTCATCTCTTGCTTGGCTCATCTTCTTTTCTTGAGGTAGGGATATTCTACTCTGCTTTATGGGTTTTAACCTAAATATTAGTCATTTTGTATAAATGGTGGGTTTATGAAAGATTTGGGATAAAGTTGAGGTTAGGGTTTTGATATTTGAAAGAGGAGTTTCCTATTTTGGGTTCTACATGTATGTGAGACCTTGAAAATGAGGTTGGTTGTGTATAATGGGTGAGATGTGGCCTTGGGTGCAATATTTGAGAAAAATGGGAAAATGCCCTAAGTTGAATTAAATAACTATTTTGTATAAATAGTGAAATAAATGTGGAAAGATGAAATTGGTTTGAAAATTATGAAATTGGAGGAAATAGTAGTTAAATGGTGTAGTTAGATTAATGAATCACTCACATATGGAAAATGTGATATATTATCTGTTGATAAATATATTTATCTATTTAGATATATCTGTGTTGGGCTATCGGTGGAGGATAGCCATGATTGTTGTAGAAACTGCATGTTGATTAGGTAAATTGAAATTAATCAATTGGAATATGTCATTGAATATGACAGTTGGATATTGACATTGTATATGTTATTGAATTGGTCATTGTATACGACAACGTGTTTAAATACATTGTATATGTATCTTGTTTGGGAGAAGATAAGGGATGTACTCCATTGTTTGGGAGGAGATAGGGGATGGATTCCATGGATAATTAAGTTGGCCGGAGTGTCCAGGGTGAAAGTCCCGAAATCTTATATATATTTGGGTGCCAGTTCCCTCGGACGTAGTTCCGTAAAATGGCAGAGATATGAAAGTGTATGAAAGATGTTTATGATTGAAGTGTTGTTAAATGAGTTGCAGTCTCATTTTGAATTGTTTGAATGATAACGACTTATGTCAAAACTGGAAGTGAATTGAAATGTGGATATCAATGTTGATTGATTATGGAAAATGTTTAAGATAGTTCATAAGTGTTCAACATTTATCGAACGCTAATATTTTAGTTAATTCTCATATGTTGTTTAGCATATCTCTACTTGGCATTGGCTCACCCTACTTGGGACACCATTTTTCAAGTACAGGTAATATGTCGCCTCCAAGGTTTTAGCTTGGGAGGTTTTGGAGTTGAAGACTCCCTTTTGATATTTTGTTTTGATGATTAAATGTGTATTCAAGCCGAGAGCTTTTCATGTATAGAGTTAGAACTCTTCTTTTGTTGTAACTAAGTGGTAACTTGGAAAACTGTAAGCCCGTGGGGCATATATTTTGTTGATCACATGTTATACCTTCTGTAAAGAATACTCTGATGAATGTAAGATGTGACATTTCTATTTTGTCTTTATGGATTTGTGAATGAATGATGATGTCTTATTTTGAGGGCGTTACACTTTGTGTACCGTCCATTTTTTTATACAAAACTAATTTGATCATATAGTTATCAATATCCGATCAACGTGATTTTTTACAGGCATATAGTACTTGACGAGTTCTATGCATTGAACGGTTCAAGTTATCAAAACGGGACCCGTGATGGGTCCCCACTGGCCAAACAGCATTGTCCTGTGTATCATGAGAAGTGCATTCGACTGTTTAATGTGTGCCAACAACATTGTAGACAGCGTATCACTTCAATACAGTTTTTGACTTGCACTTTATTTTGTAAATTTTTTTTTTTTATATATTTTTTTGAATAGTGATAACTTTTTGACTTTTTTAATAACTTTTTGACTTTTTATCTTTTTTAATGGATGCCAAACCAGCCCATTTAATAAACCAATAAAATTAAAAACTTACCAAAATCAAGACAAGTTAATACTATACACCTTAACTAATGTCTAAGGAACATTAACATAGGGCTATGTATATTTATACTTGTATTAATTGCTCTTGATTTTAGTAAATTCTATTTTTAACTAAAACATTAAATTATACACATTTATTATTTGACTATTTTATTATATAGAGAGCAATATTCATACATTGTGACTCGTTCAGAACTTTTTACTTCAAAACAAAATATAAATATTATTAAAAATAAATTTATTTACAATAAATAATGACATTGCTACATCATTTTTGTCATATTTTTTGTATGAATTTTATATAAAATATTTGAGTCTTGTTAATATATACCCTTAAGACACATGTTAAGAAAGCTTAAAAATCATTATACATTATTTAATACACCCACTTTCATGGTGATATGCAATATTTTCTAGCATCTTAACATGTGTCTTAAGCGCACACATTAACAAAATCTACCATATTTTATAATTAATACTTTACATTTGATATACATTAAAATAATTATTATTTAAGATTCAACAATTTACAAGACTTCACTCCTTAACACCTTAACAAGTGCCCAAACATGACCCCTAAAATACATACCAATCTCTGTCAAGCTTTGAAAAATCTTCTAGCTAAGAATGGCTATAAGATCATTTAGGCTCGACAACAAAAAAATCTAGCACACATTTTGAGCTCAACGGGCTTCGATTACACTGAACCTGAAAAGCCTTCGATATGTGCAGACCTTTCTCAATTGAACAACTTTTTAGTGTTACATAACAAAGAGAAACTATAATGAAACATCTAGGTTCACCATCTGAAAAAGAAGAAGAAACATCTAGGTTTGGTAAATAGTAATTGGATTCATTTTGACAGAACATGTAGGCTCAAACATCACCAACTCCCAATTGAAGAAAATCCAGAATAAAGCAATAAAATCTAACAAAAGAATGAAGAGAATGATCAGATAGATCTAACATATAAATTTAGCCATCACCAAGGCTATCAAACCAAATATTAGATCAACATCAAATAATTCTCCAACTACTAAAAATGCACAAGATGTATAATCAACATGTAAGAACATCTTACAAGATTGTCTAAAAGCAACGTGGCTGTCACATTTAGCACAATAATTACCAGAAATTCTGGATAGAGTCAGCACGGTTTGTGCAACTACATAGACTTTCCGGTTCCTTGGATTTGGACAAAACCACACAAACCAAAATTCAAGTTGATGACTAAATATAAAAGAAAAAAAAAATAACATTGAACAAATATAAAAACAGCAAGAAAATTTGGAAAAAAAAAGAAAAAGAAAGAAGGAGAGGTTAGCAGACCAACTGGATTCACGCCAAAAGAAATAATTAGGGCCTAACGAAACAAAGGAAAATTTTTTAAATGCTTATTGAATAAAAAAACATATCTAAATTTGATAATAACTCCAATGGTTGTGCCTCTAGATTTCTAAAGGGAGGTTTGGAGGTTCAAGCTTATGAAGTCGAACAGCCGATTGTGAAAACCCATCTTACTAATCCGCTAACATCATGCGGCAGGCCCAGAAAAAAAAAATATCAACAATGTACAAACTTCCAAGAAATAATCAAAATAGTTTTGAGCCAAAAAAACTCAGTGAAAGTTTTTTTCCTAAAAATGAAGAGAATGATCAGATAGACCTAATACAAAACCAATATCCTGGTGATCAAACCAATAGGGAAACAAATCTAATCATCATCTCATTCTCTCAAGCAACTTTCTTAAGAATAAAATCTTTGCACGTCTCACAAATATTAAAATGCACAAAGTAATCGTTTGGTGTTTTTCATACAATTAGTCATGATGCAAAACAAGGATGGATCCACAGCTCCAAAATTTTGAAAAACATCAAATATTATACTGAAAATTTTAAAATTATAAGGGCCCCAAACATACTTTCGCACCCCGATCCGTCCATGATGCAAAAGCCAGAAATATTGCATAATATTCTAAAAAACAGAACATTTAAGAATAAATAGAACAATGTAAAGATAAACAAACAAGATGGTGGGATTTAAAGAGAATGATGAGATAGAGCTAATACAAATGCCATCATATAGGCGATCAAACCAATAGGGAAATAAAATCATGATCATCATCTCATTCTCATGCCAACATCAGATTTCCCTCATCCAAAATCTATTATAAAACAAACAAACAGTTCTATCAATTAAAGTAGGAAATATAAAAAATAATAACTTTCACTAAATTAATTCATAATATAGTGAAATTATAAAATTGAAATCTTTGTATGAAAGACATCGTCGTTCTGAGTTTCAGCTTTAGAAACTGATCATTTAAGATGTAAGAAAGAAAGAGGGCATACCCTGAGTTGTCGAGAGGGTAAAGAAGATGTGGAGTGACAGCGGACCTAGTTCCAGAAATAAGAAGAGGAGTTTAGGGTTTGTATGAACTAGGGCAAAGTAAGATGTATTTATAACCGATTACTAGGAGTGATTGTAAACCCTAAAGGATGACATTTGTATACGAATGCTGAGGAAAAAAACACAATTAACTCAAGTCCTATCTAATGTAAAATCTAGGAAAAAATTGAAGGACGCTCATATGGCATGACCCATTGCCCATTTAAATTAGGCATGTAATTTGAATTTGATTTCCTGATTATCCTATTTGTTAGGATAACCCTCTATCTATCTACATCTATCCTACCTTTAGGAGATATGAATCAATAGATATATATGGTCATATATCTAATTATATATTTCAATATATAGAATATCAGATATGTGGTTTTTACTCATAATATTTTTTTCCATACTCTCTCCCTAACTCTCTCCCATATGAAAAACGATCAATCCTCTGCACTGTAACTAGTGTGGGTGATATTCATACTGTAGTATTACTCCATTGCTGGGAGTTCATAGTTCGTGATTGTCAAGGTTCTTCATTTCGGATTCTTTTACACAAGGTATGGTTTGAATCTTTTTACCCGCTACGTCATATATATCTTACACCCACGGTTAGTATTTTCAAAGAAATGAAGTCCTTCACCCCTCCACCGGCAAATGTGTTATTTATAGTAGTATAGAAAGCTTATTTTTAGAATGAGTTCTGCAACATGTTCTTAAAGGGTATTGCATAGTGCGACATATGCACATCTACTGGTTGTTCTATAATTGGATAATAGCGCTGTCATAATGATTTTAACATTCTAAGCACCAGGTTTTTTGTGTTCTGTGATCATTAATAATTTTGATATTTAATTTTGAGGTTTGTTTATTCACAATTTCAATATTTTCTTTAATGAACAGATAAGTAGGTACTTCTCTGATCCCCAATACTATTTTCAAGTTAATGACCATTACGTAAGGAACAAATTGAAGGTTGTTCTCTTTCCATTTCTGCACAGGGTAGCTACTAATTCCACTATTTTCTTACCCTCTAGTTGGTCAATTATTTCTTCGACAGCGGTTACCATTTTCTTATTCTCCAATCCTTTATGGCCATTGGACAAGGATAACAGAGCCTATGGGGGGAAGGCTTTCCTATAAGCCACCAATTTATGATATAAATGCTCCAGACTTTATACATTCCATTCATGGCGTTTGGTACCTATGTTGTTCTTGCTGGCTTCTCGTTGGGTCTCCATGGAAAGTAAGTAGTCGCACCACTGAAAGTTGGGCATTTTTTTAAAAATAAAACCTCCTTTTTTTTCTCTCTATATTAAATGGGTTCTTAAAACCAAATAAACATGATTTGCCTTGTTTACATCCAAATCGAGCTTGGTTAGCCCCCTACATTATGCCCTCTACATAAGTGTCTGCAGAGTGTTTTTTACAGGCATTTTTGTTCTGTAATTTTGGTTGATTTGGTCCATTTTGATTTCTTATTCAATTTATTCGTGTGAATGCCTGGATTTAACAACCAAGTAATATTGTTCTTAGAAGTTGAAAACATCCTAAAACTACCTTGGCCAAGCTGAACTTGCCTGGTTTGCCTTCTTGATGTATGTTGCCTTGTTTATTTTTTTTCAATTAATATTTTTTTGAAAAAACTTTTTAGTGGGCTTTTAGACTAGAGATTCTTAAAATAAATTGTAACAACCCAGATTTTTAATTATTCTGTAAAATTTATACTAATATTATTTAATCATAGTTAGGAAAATATATAATCTATTATATATTATTATGTGTAATTTTGTAAAACAATATAATTATTAAAAGTTTAGGAATCAAAATATAAATAATAATAATAATATTGATGATAATAATAATAGATGTGATAGTAAAATAAATAATTAATTTTATGTTGATATACGATAGAGTGTAATTTAATTAAGAATTGATTAATTTATATAGTTATATTAAAATATTAGGTTAAAATGTAATTATTTTAAATATTTATTAAAAGATAAATATAAATTTATAAATTAATGAACGAATCTATCGAATGATTTGGGACTCGCCACGTGTAGGTGAGAGAATGGTTTCTCCTCCCTATTTAAGGAGAAGCGGGTTCATTGGGCGAGAGAAAAAGAAAGAAAAGGGAAAGAAAGAAAGAAAGAAAGAAAGAAGAGTGAAAGAAAGAAGAGTGAAAGAAATGAAGAAAAAATAATGAAAGCTGAAAAGATTTTTGATAGTGGAAAGAAAGAGTAAGGTATTAAAGTTAAGGTGAGTTATATTATACATTGAGTCACCATAATGTATTTTACGTATGTTTTGACTTACCATATTTATTTTATACAAGTTATGCTTTATAAATTATTATAAACTATATTAATATTTCATTTTTGTGGATTATTTTCTGAATCCTATTTGCTTAAAAGGAAACTCATGGATATGTTTTTTTTACTTTTAAAGAATATTTGATTATAACCTTATATACAATTATGTTTTGTAACTACTACTACGTAAGTCCCACGCCTTGGGGGACTTAAATAACCATTAGTTTCTGTTTGGCCACTTTGTGGTCCTCTGTTTGTAATGGATCCATTGGCCTCTGTTCTGTGCCGAGCAAAGTGCTGTGCGGAAATAAGTGCTACACTATTGTGGGAGCCACCTCTATAGTCCGGACGAGCCACCTCTTGAGTCCGTACCTATGTTTTGACTGTCACTCTTGTGACCTCTGTTCTGTTCGGTTCTGTTCGGCACCGTGGTTATGGTTATTTATTTACATAATTTCTATATTTCAGTTTCTGCCATTTAAATGATTTGTTTACCAGTGATTTATTTACCAAACTGAGTTATGTAAATATTTTGGCCTAATTAACTATTCATGATTATTTCGTGTCCCTTATACTCTTGGTATAATATTTCTCACTCTGCCAAGTGCTTATAGTTGTTTAGCAATTTTCAGGAAACAATGCAATTCAGAAATAGTTTTTAGAAAGTCTTAGATGCGGGGCTGCGGAATAGACACACACAACACTTTTATGATATTTTCATATATAAATATCGGCCTTTTTGGTCAATAAATTTGGTAATAAAAATAGAAACTCCGATAATTATTTTAGTACCCTCATTTAAATATTACTTCCGCTCTGGCCGGAGGTAATCCCAGTTATTGGCCATCACGATACTTAATCCTTGGGTACGGGGAGTGGGTCGTGACAAATGGTATCAGAGCAATGGTTTATAAAAAAAAAAAAGTCATCATTAGAGCATAGGACACACGCACATTTAGGAAGTAGGATAGCAGGTAATTAGTACCTAAATATTATATTTTGGTAGTCGATTTAATTATATTATAATTTTATATGATTATATATATTAATTTTTTTTTTTTTTGTGTACATAATTTGTAAAGGATAATAGATATAATTTATATTTATTACAGTAAAAGAAGGAAAAGAAACAGAGGATGTCGGGCTCAAGCACCCACCAAAATTATAATATAATTAAATACATATAATTTTCAGTTCAATATTAAAAAAAAATTATTTCTACTTTTTAAAAGTGGGTTTAAATTATAAAGATACTAATTTTGAAACTCTTTTCCATCAATGAAAAGTTCATCTCAAATTTTTTCAACTCCTGCATATGATTCTGTCATTGTGTTCACATTTTATTTTATTTATTTTTATCGTAAACAAAACGAGTGAAAAGTTTTTAAAGTCACAAATTGTTTCTCATTTTGGCCCAAAATAATTTTTGACAACTAGATAGTGAGTTGGTTTTTATAAAGTTTTTTTTTTTGAGCTAATATTTTCTATCAGATTAATCATCTAATATATATATTTATCAGAGTGCGCAGCGGAAAGCTTATACATATGACAAATTTTGAGGACGAAATTTTAAAAGGAGGGAAGATTGTAACAATCCAAATTTTTAATTATTCTATAGAGTTTATACTAATATTATTTAATCACTGTTAGAAAAATATATAATTTATTATATATTATTATGTGTAATTTTGTAAAATAATATAATTATTAAAAGTTTAGGGATCAAATATAAATAATAATAATATTAATAATAATAATGGATGTGATATTAAAATAAATATTTAATTTTATGTTGGTATACGATAGAGTGTAATTTAGGCCAAGTTTGGAAAGTGTAAAAAAAGTCAAAAAATCAAAAAGTTACTCAAAAAGTTAAAAAATTATCACTATTCACCAAAAGTTAAAAATTACGGCTGCACAACTCCCAATCCTAATTTTCCCCTACATACTAATTTATATAATTTTTTAATACACATTTTTTCATAAAAAGTCAAAAGTTAACTCAAATATCCATATTTTTTTCCTCAATTTTTTAGTCTAAAAAGACAAAAAGTACGCTTATTTAGGACACTCCAAACAATCCTTTAATTAAGAATTAATTAATTTATATAGTTATATTAAAATATTGGGTCAAAATGTAATTATTTTAAATATTTATTAAAAAATAAATATAAATCTATAAATTAATGAACGAATCTGCCGAATGATTTGGGCGTGGTCACGTGTTGGCGAGAGAATGGTTTCTCCTCCTATCAAAGGAGAAGCGGGTTCACCTGGGCGAGAGAAAAAGAACGAAAAAGAAAAGAAAGGAGAAAGAAAGAAAGAAGAGCGAAAGAAAGGAAAGAAAGGAAGAAAAAATAATGGAAGTCGAAAGGGTTTTTTGTGGTGGAAAGAAAGAGTAAGATATTAAAGTTAAGGTGCATTATATTATATCTTGAGTCACCATAATGTATTTTACGTATATTTTGACTTACCATATTTATTTTATACAAGTTATGCTTTATAAATTATTATAAACTATATTAATATTTCAGTTACGTGGGTTATTTTCTGAACCCTATTTGCTTAAAAAGAAGCCCATGGATATGTTTGTTTTACTTTTAAAGAATATTTGATTATGACTTTATATACAATTATGTTTTGTAATTACTACTACGTGAGTCCCACGTCTTTGAGGACTTAAATAACCATTGGCTTTTGTTTGGCTACTTTGTGGTCCTCTGTTTGCCATGGATCCATTAACATCTGTTCTGTGCGGAGATAAATGTTACACTATTGTGGGAGCCACCTCTATAGTCCGTACGAGCCACCTCTGGAGTCCGTACCTTTGTTCTGACTGTCACTCTTGTGACCTCTGTTCTGTTCTGTTCGGTACCGTGATTATGGTTATTTATTTACATAATTTCTATATTTCAGTTTCTGCCATTTAAGTGATTTGTTTACCAATGATTTATTTATCAAATTGAGTTACGTAAATGTTTTGGTCTAATTAATTATCCATGTTTATTTTGTGTCCCTTATACTCTTGGTATAATATTTCTCACTCTGTCAAGTGGTTATAGTTGTTTACCAATTTTTAGGAAACAATGCAATTCAGAAATAGCTTTTGGAAAGTCTTAGATGCGGAGCTGCGGAATAGACACACACAACACTTTTATGATATTTTTATATGTAAATATCGGCCTTTTTGGTCAATATATATTTGTAATAAAAATAGAAGCTCCGATGATTAGTTTGATACCCTCATTTAAATATTACTTCCGCTCACGTTTATTAATTTGTTTAAGAATTAGCCGGAGGTAACCCCAGTTACTGGTCATCACGATACTTAACCCTTGGGTACGGAGAGCGGATCGTGACAAATGGTATTAGAGCAATGGTTTATAAAAAAAAAAGCCATCATTGGAGCATAGGATACACGCACATTTAGGAAGTATGATAGCAGGTAATTAGTACCTAAATATTATATTTTGTTAATCGATTTAATTATATTATAATTTTATATGATTATATATATATATTTTTTTTGTACATAATTTGTAAAGGATAATAGATATAATTTATATTTATTACAGTAAAAGAAGGAAAAGAAACAGAAGATGTCGGGCTCAAGCACCCACCAAAATTATAATATAATTAAATACATATAATTTTCAGTTTAATATTCAAAAAAAAAAATTATTTTGACTTTTTAAAAATGGGTTCAAATTATAAAGATACTAATTTTGAAACTATTTCCCATCAATGAAAAGTTCATCTCAAATTTTTTCAACTCCTGCATATGATTCTGTCATTGTGTTCTCATTTTATTTTATTTTATTTTATTTATTTTTATCGTAAACAAAACGAGTGAAAAGTTTTTAAAGTCACAAATTGTTTCTCATTTTGGCCTAAAATAATTTTTGACAACTAGACAATAAGTTGGTTTTTATAAAGTTTTTTTTTTTTTTGAGCTAATATTTTCTATCAAATTAATCATCTAATATATGTATTTATCAGAGTGCGCAGTAGATAACTTACACATATGACAAATTTCGAAGACGAAATTTTAAAAGGAGGGAAGATTGTAACAACTCATATTTTTAATTATTCTGTAGAATTTATACTAATATTATTTAATCACAGTTAAGAAAATATATAATTTATTATATATTATTATGCGTAATTTTGTAAAACAATATAATTATTAAAAGTTTAGGAATCAAAATATAAATAATAATAATAATATTGATAATAATAATAATGGATGTGATAGTAAAATAAATAATTAATTTATATAATTATATTAAAATATTGAATCAAAATATAATTATCTTAAATATTTATTAAAAAATAAGTATAAATCTATAAATTAATGAACGAATCGGCAGAATGATTTGAGCCTGGCCAGATGTTGGCGAGAGAATGGTTTCTCCTCCCTATTAGGAGAAGCGGGTTCACTTGGGCGAGAGAAAAAGAAAGAAAAGGAAAAGAAAGGAAAAAGAAAGAAGGGTTAATTACACTAATAGTCCTTATAGTTTGCAACTTGTGTCACTTTGATTCCTGACTTTTCAATTGTGACACATTTGACCCTGAATTTTGAATCTTGTTCCAAATAAGGACAATTGAAAATATTATTAGATTTTTCAAGGGTAAAATCGATAATTTGATAAAATATAAACTAATTTGACAAAAATAAATGTCAAAAAAATATTTTTAATTTTTTAAAAATTATTTTATCCACCAATGATAAAATTATGTGAAATTAATAAAAATTACATGATTAATTTTTTAAAATTAATTTTATATGATTATCATCCAAACACATAATAAAAATTAATTTGGTAAAAATAAATAAATAAATGTCTAAAAGATTTATCAATTTTACATAATTTTATTTTTAGTAGGTAGAAATAATTTTTAAAAATTCAAAAATATTTATTTGACATTTATTTTTGTCAAATTAGTTTATATTATATCAAATTGACATTTTACCCTTGAAAAATCTAATTATATATTTGATTGTTCTTATTTGGAACAAGATTCAAAATTCATGGTTAAATGTGTCACAATTGAAAAGTCAAGGATCAAAGTGTCACAAGCCCCAAACTATAGGGACTATTTGTGTAATTTGCCCAAGAAAGAAAGAAAGAAAGAAATGAGACAGAGAAAAAATAATGGAAGTTGAAAGGAATTTTGGTAGTAGAAAAAAAGAGTAAGGTATTAAAGTTAAAGTGAGTTATATTATATCTTAAGTCACTATAATGTATTTTACGTATGTTTTGAATTACCATATTTATTTTATACAAGTTATATTTTATAAATTATTATAAACTATATTAATATTTCAGTTACGTGGATTATTTTCTGAACCCTATTTGCTTAAAAGGAAACTCATGGATATGTTTGTTTTACTTTTAAAGAATATTTGATTATGACCTTATATACAATTATGTTTTGTAATTACCACCACGAGAGTCCCACACCTTGAGGGACTTAAATAACCATTGGCTTTTGTTTGGCCACTTTGTGGTCCTCTGTTTGTCATGGATCCATTGACCTCTGTTCTGTGCGGAGCAAAGTGCTGTGCGGAGATAAGTGCTACACTATTGTGGGAGCCACCTCTATAGTCTGTACAAGCCACCTCTTGAGTCCGTACCTATGTTTTGACTGTCACTCTTGTGACCTCTGTTCTGTTCTGTTCGACACCATGGTTATGGTTATTTATTTTCATAATTTCTATATTTCAGTTTATGCCATTTAAATGATTTGTTTACCAATGATTTATTTATCAAACTGAGTTATGTAAATGTTTTGGCCTAATTAACTATCTATGGTTATTTCGTATCCCTTATACTGTTGATATAATATTTCTCACTCTGCCAAGTGCTTATAGTTGTTTACCAATTTTCATGTAATAATGCAATTCAGAAATAGCTTTTAGAAAGTCTTAGATGTGGGGCTGCGGAATAGATATACACAACACTTTTATGATATTTTTATATGTAAATATCGGTCTTTTTGGTTAACGTATTTTGTAATAAAAATAGAAGATCCGATAATTTTTTGATACCCTCATTTAAATATTACTTCCGCTCGCGTTTATTAATTTATTTAAGAATTGGCCGGAGGTAACCCCAGTTATTGGCCATCACGATACTTAACCCTTAGATACGGGGAGCGGGTCGTGACATAAATAAAAATAAAATGAATGTACAATAGATTTTTTTTTTTTTTGAATAATTGGGGAATTTTCTTGATTATATTCAATAAAATATCTAATTATGGAACTTCAAAAATATTTATTCCCACTAATTCCTCAAATACTAGAGGGGTCAAACTCAATCTGAACCTGGGAACCCATCTAATTATGGTCACTTGAAATCTGTCCAATTTATAAATGAATTTAAATGGTTTGCATTTTGTGGATCTAAATATAAAATGGATTGGATATGGATATTTATTTATTGGTATTAACACATCTACCCAATGAACCGAATTAATTTGGCAATTAGATTAAAAGTCAAAAAGTTAACTTTTTGACTTTTTTCGATTCAGTGATGCTAGAGACCTCTAATTTAGAGGTTTTAAACACACCTCTAATGAGGTGGAAAAGGCAACCAAAAAAAAAAAAAAAAGACACAGCATTGACAGTGGCAGTGGGTGGGACCCACTGCCACATCACTAGTGGCATCTCTAATTAGAGGTCCCAAGCTTTATTGTTTTCGATTACATCAACTCTATTTTTTACACTTTTTTTTTTAAAAAAAAAAAGTCAAAAAAATTGATTTTTAACCTACAACTTAAAATAAGCTAAATAGATTAGATTGATTGAGTTAATTTGTTCAAATCGTGTATCAAATTCTCACTTATTAATGGACAGGTATAAATTGAATTATTATAATACACAATCCATTTTAGTTGAGCATCTCTAAGGGAGGAGGCAAAAGGGCATTTTAAGGCATTTTTACTAGTGCATATAGTTTTCTCCTCCTCTAAGGAGGTCTGCATTACAAGAGGCAGAATACTCATTTTGATTTTGGCTCCCCCACAACTAACTAGTGTTCATTGATATGGGCGAAAGGATTTCCTCTATTTGCTGCCATCTGCTTGCTCCCTCTATCGTTGTTGGGCTTGCTCTAGCCCATTTGAAAATATTTTTTAAAAATAATTTAATATAAAAATAATTTAATTATATATTTTTTAAAAAAATATTTATAGATGTAAGGTCAATGTGCATCATGTCATAAACAGATTATTTATTAATTTATCTATGTTTATAGCATTTTTTTTAAAAAAAATTAGTAAAATTAATTTGATTAATTAATTAAATAAAAAATATAATTACTAGTTAAGCAAAATAAAAATGATACTTTAGAGTTGCTCTAACAAACGCCAACTCTATTTGGGAAGATAACACAACATGGTGAGTTTGATTTGTATTTTAAGATAAATTTTAAAAAAAAGTTTTGAGAAACAGTTTATAAATTTTTTTGGTTTGCTTGGTTATATATTTTAAAAATAATTTTAGAGTTTTGGATAATTTGATATTTTGTTATAGTTGAGTAGGTGCTTGTTTGGGATAGCCTACAAAATACAAAAAGTCAAAAAATTATTAAAAAAATTAAGAAATTATTACTATTTACTAAAAAAATACAAAAAAAAAAAAAAAGAGTACGCAAGCCAAGTACAACAATGAACTTGTACTATACACAAGCCAAGTACCCTCACCGTGCAATGCACTATGGATGAGGCTTCCCTCCAGTTCTTCATTAGACTAGAGGGTATTGTTGGGCCCGTGGGGGCTCACCACGGGTCCCGTTTCAATAATCCGAATCGTTCAATGTGTAGAACTCGTCGAGTACTATATGTCTGTAAAAAATCAACTTGATCGGATATCGATAGCTATGTGATCAAAGATGTGATCAAATTAGATTTTTTTAGCCGTTTATTTTTCCCCGTCCATTTTTTTTATACAAAACTGATTTGATCACATAACTATCAATATCCGATCAACAAGATTTTTTACAAGCATATAGTACTCGACGATTTCTACATATTGATCGGTTTAAATTATCGAAACAGGACCTGTGGTAGGCCCCTCTAGTCTAATGAAGCGCTAGAGGGAAGCCTTATCATATATATATATATATATATAATCTGAAGCATGTCTGCCCCCACCACACAATTTAAAGCAATCCGTACTGGTTCCTTCAATAGTCACTATCACTATGCATAGGGCATAGGGATAATACGATAATTTTGTTATTTTATAAAATATTTTAATACATATTTTTTCATAAAAATTTAAAAAATTATCTTAAACAATTATCTTTTTTTCCTCTACTTTTTTATCTAAAAAGTCAAAAAGTGCACTTATATAATTCATCTCAAACAACCCCATATGTGTGAGAAAAAGTGATTAAGAAAAAAAGAAAAAAAAAAATAATTAATTAATGTGTAACATAGAGAAATAATTTTAAATTTTTTTTAAAAAAAATTTGTAGCGAAACACATTTTTTTAAAATTTTCTTTCAAAAAAAACATATTTCAAAATAGGTGGGCTCAAAATTTCTTTCTCAAGTCAGACACACGCATAAGAAAAGTGGGACTTGAAATGTATGTCAGAAGAGATTCTACTGTACACGACTATAATAATAATAAAATGAGCTCAGCGCTTAGCTCAGCACCAGTAGTAGTGGAACACTATATAAAGAACATTTGTCACTCCTTGGAAACAACTCAGAAAGAGCCTAAGTGAGAGAGAGAGAGAGAGAGAGAGAGACCCCATTTGAATGAGTCAGTGAGAGAGAGAGAGAGAGAGAGAGAGAGAGAGAGAATGGAAAAGCTCATTTCAAACAGGTGCAACATGGTTGAGTCGGTGCCGGAATCTCATATATTGCCACCAGAAAGAAGACCAGGAAAGCAAGTGGTTCCTCCATGCAATACCGTCCCAGTGATTGATTTCCAAGGACTCCATCCCATGGAATTGCAGCACCAAATCATGAAGGCTAGCCAAGATTATGGATTCTTTCAGGTCAGCTCATTATTCATATATTTTATTTTTCTTAGTATTTACCTGTAATGATTGAATGAACTTGGGTCATCTCTAGTCCTAATAAGAGGGTGCTGCCCATTTTAATAATTTGATCCCTTTATTTTTATTTTATGTGTAGATGATCAATTTGATGATAACTGTATGATTTTCATCATAGTTGTTCAAATAAATGGACAAGAAGAATGATTTCAGAACTATGCTACATATCCTTTAAAAAAATATATGATCAAATTATATAACTATGTTTGTCGGACCAACTTGATTTTTTTAACAGAAAATTCACGTATAAAGACTTAGATTCAGAACAAATTGGATGATTGAAATGAGAGAGCTAAACTAGACAGATCCAGTTTTTAGAGAAGCCTATTGCTAATTGACCGTGCTGGTCAGGCCTGGTCCTGAGATTTTCGGGGCCCAAACCAATAATCAACTACTAAATTTTTGGGGCCCTTCACATCAGACAAATATTTAATTAATTGAATAGAAAAAAAAATATTTACCTGTGCTTACTGTGTTGAGATCAAAATATTTTTTTAAATCAAAATTCAAAACAAAAGTACTACCACTTAACAAAATACAAAACTTTTAAATTATGTGATGTGAACTATTATACTTAAATAAATTTTTCTTGATGATGTAAATACCAATATTATAATAGCAATTAATTGTGCAAAAGACAAGATAAATATTTAATTAATTGAATAGGGAAAAAAAAATATTTACTTATGCTTGCTGTGCTGAGATCAAAATATTTTTTTAAATCAAAATTCAAAACAAGAGCACCACCACTTAACAAAATACAAAATTTTTAAATTATGTGATGTAAACTATTAAACTTAAATAAATTTTTCTTGATGGTGTAAACACCAATATTATAATAATAATTAATTGTGCAAAAGACAAGATAAATATTTAATTAATTGAATAAAAATAAAATAAAATTTACCTGTGCTGCTGGTCGCTGCTTCGTCTAGCTGGGCTGCACAGATTCTTCTCCTTGCTGGTGTGGTGTGTGCTATCAAAGGAAAGGTTGGATTAAGAGATGATAGGGTTAGGAATTAGAAAAAAAATGAGCTTTTTAGATCGTTGGGCTGGGCCTTAAACTGTTGGCCTTTTAATGGGTCATAAAAATTAAGTTGGTTTGGGCCTTTTTTTATTGTTTTTGGACTCAAAACACACATAACATATTATACTAACTTATAATAGGAGGGGGCCCTCATTTTGGGCCTATTTTGAGGGGCCCTAAGCCATGGCCTTGTGGGCCTATGGCCAGGGCCGGGCCTGGTGCTAGTAGTAGTCCTTCCCAAATATAGTAATCAGAATTTAGACTAATTATAACTTCAACTTCAAGGATTCTCTTCGATACATATATTCAGGAAAAAAATTATTTGCACATGTACTTGAAAGTTTGCGGGAAAAAAAAGAAAAAAAAATTATTTAAAAAATAATTTTTCAAAAAAAAAAAAACACCACCTGATTACAAAATTTAAAATATCTCAATCCAAGCGTATAACAATCCAAATGTCTCGCCTCCAAAGTGATTCACCTTGCACCATGTTGCTTTTATTTTTGTGTGTATTTTTCAACCGAATTACAAAATTCTAATGGCTAATTTTTGTATCAAATATGTTTGATATATATACACCACATATGATAGAGCTTGCATGTAGGTGGGATGGAATCTTTATCTTTTAGTTATAGGGATAAAATAAAAGATATATCTTTTATCTTGAATTTGCAGGATACAACTTATCCAATTTTTCATTTAATTATCTTTTAAATAGATAATATAGAACTTTCACTAATTGTAATAATTTCCATCAACACATTACAATAGAACTCCTAAAAGTAGATAATTACAAGTGAGACCCTTTCTTACAATTAGTCACAAACTTCCTTGCACCAAACTATATTCCACATGAACTATTAGGTATGGACAAATTTATCACTATCAAAAACCCTAGCTCAAATAGGTGAATTCTAAATTTTTCTTTATTCTAATTGGACCCCAAAAGCAATTTCCAAAAATGTACTTTTATAATTATACATGTACAAATAAAAATATTTTTATGAAAAAGTATCAACCGGTTTTCCTTTGGTCTAACGTTCCATGTGCTTAATATAAATCAATTATCACTCACATAACCTAACATGTCTGTGTATAGCCTTTGGTTTGACGTCACTGGTTGACAATATCAAAGTTAAATGAATAGTTAATTAATTTATATAAGCCTTTCAGGTCAAAGGAAAATAAGTGCATTGTAATAGAACTATATTTTAAACTGACAGTGATCATTCCATAGGTGTTCTCAAAATTGATCTTGTTCAGTGCATGTATTTATTGCATAACACCCACCTATTTGCCTAAGGTCACTACCTCAATGATGGAGTTAATCATTCTATCATATAGCAGGTGTAGGCTATAGCAGTGCGACGCCCAATCAACACCCATAGCCTAGAACATTAATTGGGTTTACAAGGCACCAAAAAATCATGACTCCCAACTTTTGGTTCATTAACCATTAGCATGTTTTTCTACAATGTTATCCAAGGGACCATATGTTCACATCATATGTAACATTAAATATAACATTACCCATAATAATATACAAAATTACAAAATAAAATGCCAAGCAATTTATTTAATCAGTTAATAAAGTCAACAAATTGAATTTTGAGGGTTCAAATACTAACCTTCTATATACAAACAAGACACAAGTGGGTGAGATGAGACCTACCATCTTGTGTCTTGTCTATGAACTATTTGGTGAATGGCTTTTGCGCATGGAGCACAGTTGCATTCTCAATTGAATGATATGAGTCTCAAGATTTTCATATTTTAAGATTTTTGTCAACGAGTGAGAGAAATTCCATACACACAACTACTACTGTTTCAAGGATAATTCTAATATTCAAAAAAAAAAAAAAAAAAATTGCAGTTGATTAATCATGGGGTATCATTAGAGTTAATGAAGGATGCATTGATAGTGGGGAAGGAAGTGTTTGAGTTGCCCGAGAAGGACAAGGAGAAATTCTACTCTAAGGATCCAAAACAGAATTGTGGATTTAAAACAAGTGTAGACTACACCAATGAGAAGGTTCATTATTGGAGAGACAATTTCCGCCACCCTTGTCACCCAGTGGAGGATCATATCCACCATTGGCCCTCCAATCCTCCTCGATACAGGTAAGACTACAGACACAAAATCAATCATATAACTAATCAAATAAAATAATCATGGTATAAATATCATAAATGGCGATTCCCATCGTAAAAGATACAATTTTACTCATTATTCCACTTGTATTTTATGTGGTTGATTCGGTGGTGTCAGTGCTTTGTCCATATACAACTTGAGTTGTAGGTTTGTCACTCTTTTTAACTTTTTCTAAAAATCACTGATATATGCTCAGATCAAAATTTGTAGCTTATTACAGTTTTAACAGTATACCTATTGGATATGCACACAGCTAATATATATATACTTCTATGTTATATAATTTTTAATTTGAGCAATTTCAGTGAGCTGCTACAATAAGATATCTTCTCCAATTGCGTGGCAAAAATGGTTTGTGTTAACACTGTTGACCTAAGAAAGTGTTGATCTAATGGTTTGGATGTGAGAATCTAACGTACAGAAATAAACAATGATTTGGATGTCGCAAAATGACATTTGCACTAGTGGAGTAACATTTGTACTAGTAATGTAACATTTGCTAAAATTTAACATTTTAGTACTATAGCATTTTTTTTTTTAGATTGTCAACAAAAGAGTTTGTCACCGGTGATGATGTGTGGTGGAGTCAACCGACTGATAGTAGGAGCCAACAGTGGTTATTTTCATAGTGGAAACTTGTGTATGGTATTTTGTTACTGTAGCATATCAAATTATAATTATTTATGATTATTTTAGCACTAACTAGTGGAGTTTGTTCCTACAAACCCAAATTAGAGAATCTCTGGGGGTGTCCTAAAACATCCACTAAAGTCAAAATTAGGAAAGAGTTCCATTAAAACATCTCCAATATCTATCATGCTACCAAATTATATCATTGTCAAAACTTACACCAAATTTGGGCAAAAAAATGAAGAATGTCAAAATGTCTTCTGACGGGCCTACAAATATTATTTTGTCAGGTATTTTGTGGAAAAGAAAACAATTGACAGTGGTTTTATTAGAGTAGAATTGTCAAATTATAATATTGAAATGTTAGATGTAAAAAATTGAGTTTTTTTTTAATTTTTTTGTCGGAATCAAAATTTGACTTTGATGTTGCTCTTTGGTATCAACTACCGGAGATTCTCTCATTGCATTAGCACTAGCATATACAATATTACTATCAATACTCCTCTTTGATCATGACAAATTTACGGATTCAAATCACCTGTCCCTCCATGGATTCAGATCACCTGTCCTTTTCCATGTACAATTCTCTATCCCCTTGAATTTGATTGGTTTATAGGATCACTTTTGATGACATGGATAACCCTATGAACCAATAAAACATAATAGGACAGAGAAGGGAGTATAGAAAGGAACATGTGATCTTGATCTTGATTCCAAATTTACGCTTTTTATTGGGCTTTTGTTTGCGCAGAGAAGTGTTTGGACGTTATTCAATTGAGGTGAGGAAACTTGGCTTGCAAATCTTGGATCTGATTTGTGAAGGGTTAGGACTTGAATCAGGATACTTCAGGGAAGGACTGAGCCAGAATCAGTTGATGAGTATTAACCATTACCCAGCATGTCCAGACCCAAGCTTGGTGTTGGGATTGCCTAAACATGGTGATCCTTTCCTTCTTACCCTTCTTAACCAAGGGGAAGTGTCTGGCCTTCAAGTCTTGAAAGATCAACAATGGCTTTCTGTTGAGCCACTCCCTAATGCCTTTGTGGTTAACATAAATCACGTGTTACAGGTATTTTCTCTCTTTTCCCTTAATCAATCAACTCTATTGTTTCTTCAATGGGCCACATATTCCATCTCATGCTGTATATCAATGTATTATCGGTAACACTTGGCACCCTTGCACTTTTATTAAATCTCACTTTAATTCCTTTACTTTAGCCTTGAATGCCTTTATACTTTTATCAAAATCTCACTTTTAATTCCTTATACTTTTAGTACTCTTAGTTTCTCGGTCAATTTTTTAAACGAAATTATTCGACTGGAGTGTAAAGTATAAGCGTTCAAAGTGTAATTTTTCTTAGAAAAAAAATTAACGGAATTGAAATTTAATTTAAAGTATTGTTTAATTTAAAACAATAACAACCAAAGTGAAATTTAAGTCAAACTATAGTAAGGCAGAGTATAGTTTAACCATTTTATTTTTAATGACATTTTTGGTTAATAATTAAAAAGAATATATATCATGCTATTTTGTAGATAATCAGCAATGGGAAGCTGAAGAGCGCAGATCATCGGGTTGTGGCAAGCTCAGTTGAGCGAACAACCGTAGTAAGCTTCATCCAACCTAGTATTGATAGCTGCATCGAACCAGCGAAATCACTGGTTAACGAATCTAGTAATCCCCCATTATATAAATCTTTCACATTCTCATATTTCATGACCACCTATAGCACTGCTCTTCGTGAAGGCAAAGATGAGCTCGAGCATTATATGATCATCCCATCTCAAGCATCATGATGCTTCTGCAAATCAGCACATTGTTTCCATTGGAAAACTGTTGAATCCATGATTATTCCTGCATCTATATCTCTATATGGCAGAAATAATGCTCTCTTTGGATCTTGCGAAACATGGCAAACAAAATAAATGATTGTACTTTTTTACCATCGTTTTCGGGTGAATAATAAATAAAAAAAGATACATGTGTTGTTTTAGTTTATTTGGTTTGTATTTTGACGAATAATCTTGGGCACTTGGAGGTCATAATTAGTTTTGAAAGTTTTGAAACAATTGGCTCAAATTCTATTATTTTATTGTTATAAGGACAACTATAATTTAAAACATCATATTACTCTCAACTATAATAATAGTTGCAGGAAAAATTTATTGTGATACTGAAAATTTTCCAACTTTATACAATTTTAATATATTTAGTTAGTGATAATTCTCTAAACTAATTTAGACAGATTTCTCTTATTTTTTCACAAATTTGACATAATTACACGGATCTCTTTTAGTAATGTTAAATGGATCGACACTAATTCAGATGATACGAAAATACAAAAATAAACAACGTGACATTTCATGTAAAATAGATGAAAATATCATTTTTTTCATCTATATAATTGACAAATTATTGATGAAAATGAAGCTAAGCAGGTGACTTTGGCCAAAGCTAGTAAAGCTGCCACTTTGGGCTCCCAAAAATTGAGTCAAAAAAAGCCCCACTTTTCTTTTAGTTATTATACTAGTCAAAAAAAAAAAAAATGTCTGAATTTGAAAAGCCTCAATAAATAAGTCTGGTTAAAATTTAAAATTAATAGTTGATTGATGTGGTGAATTACTTAAAACAAATGAATGATTGGTTTTACTGGTAAAAATTAAAAAATCGATTGATATGATGAATTATTTTAAATTAACGGGTGGTTGTTTTTGAATGGATTGCGTATAAAATACGATTAATTATAACGGTTACGATTAATTTAAAATTGATTGAATTTTACCTTGGTTAGCTGTGTCACAAAAAAAGATTTAATGTATTAGCAATTAATCAAGGGGCATTGACCCATAAATCCTAAAATTAGAATTTATAGACTAACTAGTCCCATAATTATTTTAATGAATACATAAGTCCTTGTTTATGTAAATTGACATATTTATCACTGTTTTTATGATATGGTCAGTTTGAAAATTCTCTCAATTTTAGTATGTCACATTTCAAAAAAGAAAATTAAAGGATTTTTGTACTCATATTGCTGGTTTGGATAAATCTCATTTCATATTCAATCTATCTAAATATGAGGATTCCCTTTTTAATTTTAGTTGTTTATGTCACATTTCAAAAAAGTACACTAAAATTTTTTTCATAGTCACATTGTTAGTTTGGACAAGCCACATTCCACATTCAATCCATCTAAAATGCAGCATTCCCATTATAGAAATCAACTCTTATGCCACATTTCAAAAATCATATTAAAAAAAAATAAAGAAAAAAATGAGCCTAACAATCAATAAGGGTAAAAAAGTCTTAATGTGGCACAATAATATATTAAATAGGCTCTCATAGAAAATGTTTTCATATGATCAGGACCTATCAATCTATTAAAAAAGAGGGAATTCATAGTGTACAAAATTTTGAAGTTGGATTTTCAAGTAAATTTCCCTTTAATGAATTAAAAACGATTAGTTAATAAGTTGAATTATGCAAGTTTGATCAACAATTTTGTAGATAAAAATACGAAAAGAATGATATTTAAGTATACAGTTTCAGCTTGAATTATTTTAATTTTTTTATTTATTGTAAATTTTTTTATATATTTAAATAAATTTTAATAATTATATGTATGATCAAAATTTAAATACATATCTTTTCATTACAATTTTTTTTTTCAATGTATGAGGAGTCCTATATTAAGAGTTCGCTTTGGACCCTCAAAATGGTAGAGCTAACCCTAGAGTTAAGTGTTATATAAATTAAAATCAAGACAATTCAATTTAGGGTTGGTTTGGGATGTCCTAAAAAAGTGTACTTTTTGATTTATTGGTGGGTTTGGGTTGGGTTTGGGTTGGGTTTGATGTGATGTGTTAGAGAGGTGATGTGATTTAAATAAGATGATGTGACTTAAATAAGATAGTGACTTTTTAACTTTTTAGCTTATTTAGTACATGCCAAACTAGCCCTTAATTATGTCAAAACTGTAGAGTTTATTATATTTATTTTTAAATATCAAGAAAATATTGAGTTTTCATATAATTTTATTTTTTAAGGCAAAAATAATTTTTAAAAGGGTAAATTGCACTTGCACTCCTGAGATTTGGATCTAATACACATCATCCCTAACATTTGAGAAATTACATTAACTCCCTGTCATTATAATTATTTAAACGAAATTAACGTTGGTATCAAAATATATTAAATTCATATACTCTCTCTTTTCTTTTTTTTTTCTTTTTTTTTTGAATGGCACAATCTCTCTCTTCTTATTTTGTTTTACTTTTTTTTTTTTTGGCCTTTGTTTTACTTTTTTTTTTTTCTAATGTAATTTCATCTGTTTTTATCAAAAGTTGGTACTTTTTATATAAATAAGAATTTGTGAAATGAGACTATTAACCACATAAGGGGAAATATATAATTTCTATAACGCCAGCAGCAGATGTAATTAGTGCAATTTACCCTTTTTAAAATAGGCTGCTTGAGTCGGCGTTTCGAAATTGCCCCTCCTCTAAAATTAATT
The DNA here is from genome assembly GCA_036172215.1 of Camellia granthamiana. Taxonomy (NCBI): domain Eukaryota; kingdom Viridiplantae; phylum Streptophyta; class Magnoliopsida; order Ericales; family Theaceae; genus Camellia; species Camellia granthamiana. The sequence continues at coordinate 67,779,747 of CM069914.1, forward strand.
TTGCAGTGAGGACCTCTCTCTCGCCATCTAGGTGATAACCGTGTTCCAAACTACAACCAACCATAACCGTTCTTCGAACCCAAAACTCCAGCCTGTGATTGAGCTATTGAAGACATGTTCAAGCTTCAAACACATCGAATCAGCGTACGCCTTCATGTTCAAGACCAACGCAAACGACGACTATTTCTTCATGAACCAATTCGTCACCGCTTGTTCGACCTTTCGTCGAATCGATTATGCATTTCTTGCCATTACCCAGATGAAAAAACCCAATCTGTTTGTGTATAATGCAATGATAAGAGGCTTTGTTCACTGTTCTTCTCTGATTCAAGCTCTACATCTTTATTTGGAGATATTGAGAGCCCACATTTGCCCCATTAGTTAAACATTTTCGTCAATAGTTAAAGGTTGTGCATTAATATCAGCTTTTCAATTTGGAGAATCTGTTCATGGGTAGATTTTGAAAAATGGGTTTGCTTCACACTTGTTTGTTCAAACTGCTTTGGTTGATTTTTATTCAAATTTGTGTAAAATGGTTGAAGCGAGACGGGTGTTCGATGAAATGCCTGAAAGAGATGTTTTTGCATGGACTACGATGGTTTCGGCTTATGCTCGAGTTGGGAATTTGGGCTCTGCTCGAAGGTTGTTTGATGAAATGCCTGAAAGGAACTGCGTTTCATGGAATACAATGATTGATGGGTATATGAGAGTGAGGGATGTAGAATCTGCAAAGTTATTGTTCAATGAGATGCCCAAAAGGGATTTAATTTCTTAGACAACGATGATCAATTGTTATTAGTAGAATAAGCAGTATATAGACGCATTGGCCATTTTTAATGAGATGAATAGCCATGGGATCAGCTCTGATGAAGTGACCATAGCTATTATTATCTCGGCTTGTGCCCATATTGGTGCTCTGAACTTTGGAAAGGAAATTCATCTTTATGTAATGCAAAATGAGTTTGATCTTGATGTTTACCTTGGGTCTGCATTAGTTAATATGTATGCAAAGTGTGGGTGCTTGGATATATCCCTTTTGGTGTTCTTCAAGTTGCGGGAAAAAAATCTTTTCTGTTGGAATTCAATAATTGAAGGGCTTGTTGTACATGGTTATGCAGAAGAAGCATTGGCAATGTTTAGTAGGATGGAGGGGGAGAAGATAAAGCCGAATGGTGTTACTTTTATTAGTGTTCTTAATTAGTGCTTGTACTCATGTAGGACTAGTTGAAGAGGGCCGTAGGAGGTTCCTAAACATGACATGCGATTTTTCCATTCCTCCTGAAATTCAACACTACGGGTGCATGGTTGATCTATTGTGTAAGGCTGGTTTCATCAAAGATGCATTGGAATTGATAAAGTGCATGCGAATTGTGCCAAACTCTGTTATTTGGGGTGCTTTACTAAGCGGGTGTAAGCTTTACAATAACTTGGAGATTGCTCAAGTTGTTGTCAATAAGTTGATGGTTTTGGAGCCAAACAATAGTGGGTGTTACACCCTTCTGGTTAACATGTATGCTGAATCAATGTAGTGGCTCGGATTCTAATACGTATCAGAGTGGTGTAAATTGGTGCTCGTCACCTTAAAACTTGTGTGGTTGTCGGACTCTTGGTATTGATGGGTTGGCAAATGAACTTTAAATATTATAATTGAGGATCCTTGGGTGATGTTTGGAACCTTGATTGGAGCCTTAACAAGATATTTAGGCAAGATTAGATCAAAAGCCCAAAGTTTGAATTTTTTTTGTTTTTGACCAGCCTTCACTCTTTTGCCCTTTTCTTTTTCCACACTTTGAATTTGGATGTGAGGCTAGAACCATTGGAAATCTTATTTCTGGGGCTTCGATTTGGACACAAGAGCGACTTAGAATGGAGTCTGAATGAGAGAGTTATGCCCGTTTGAAATTTTGGAATCTGTGCTGGAAGCAGGTACGCTCGAGCGGGAAAAGCGACGCTTGAGCGGACTGCGCGAATTCAGCAGCTTAAAATGTGATTTTTTTAGCTCATTCTTTGCATTTTCCTTTTCCTTCTTCATTCCTCTCACCCTAAGTCCGAAAACCCTAGGTTTTTGACCCCAAATACTCTCCATTCTTCTAAGATTTGGACAAGATCCCTTACAAGAAAGTGAAGAGGCTTGAAGCTTAACATTTTCTACTGATTGGAATTCGGATTTGTGAAGGAATCTCATCAAAGCTTTGCTCCGTGCTTGATTCTTGAGGTAGGGGTCCTAGTTCTTCTTCAATACTTGCATTAATAGATAGATTTGTGGTATTTTGATTATATAAATGCAAAATCTACATTTTTGAGCATATAGTGTTATATCATGGAATTTGGGGGTTTAGGGTTTGAAGTGTTGGGGTTCAATTGTTTGGTTAAGATTATGGATTATGAACCTTAGGTGTATAATTAATGGAAAAATTGGAATAAAAATTAATGGTTTGAGAAGTTTGAATTTTTCTTGAAAATCTTAATTTTTCTTGAAAACCCTAAGTTGACTCATGATGACAATTAATGATTTTGCCTAAATTGATAGTGGAATCATGAAATTGAGAGGTTGAATTATAGGTATACAAGTTTAATTGGATTTTGGAAGTGTTTGAAAATTATGTTAAAAATTAGCGAATGAACCTCTATTATGGTTATTGTAAATCATGCTCTAATATGAAATGAAATTTGGGAAAATAGATTTGTTAATGATATGGAATTTGTGATAAGATGATGAAATGTAGATTTAAGAATTGTATTGTGTAGTTAGAAAGTGATTTTATACCTCAAAACTAAAAGCCCAACTTTATGTTTGACTCTAGTTATGAAGTTTTATTTTGGAAAATGAGGATACTCTAATCAACATGAAATTTATGAAATTAAGTCTATGTTGGGTTAAGATGAGTGTGAATAATGATAAATAAGAGATTGTGAAATATGACAGTGTTATATGAAAGAAGTTGTATCAAAGAAATTAAATGTTGGAGATTAAATTTATAACCGTGGGTAGTAATTGATAACCAATGTGTTGTAAAAATTGAATATGAAGACTTGATAATAATATGGAAAATTAAAGAAATAGTTTGAACTCAAGAATTGTGAACACTTTAAAAATGAATCTTTGCCTCTATGGATGTGTTGTTATATTTTTGTGTGACAAAACAATGAATGATTTACTGGATAATGAAGAAGATCATGGAACATATTTGTACTTGTTATGTAAATGGAATTTTAATATATAGTGGATATGTATTGAACTAATGTGTTACGGAAATAATGGAAGACGGGTTGGCATTGCCCACTAATTGTAATGATGGATTGTGATGTTATCTTGGGGTCCGTTTCCCGCCGTATTTTGAGCCGGCAAAGTGTGGTATAGCGATCCCGGGTTTACCCCTTGTGGTACTGTGATCCGGACATGTGTCCGTGGATGTTAGTAGTTGAGTATTGTCTTGTTTACATCCTTTCCTACTTTGTATTTGAGTTATAGGATGCATTGGGCAGGTTTGTTATAGGTTGGTTGTGTTTGGGAACCAAGTGTTGCTGCCCAGAATTTTGGGTCTTCGCTCGAGCGAGCTGTTCTTCGCTCGAGCGAGCTTCTGTTTTTGGTTGGTCGCTCGAGCGAGGGTTTGGTCGCTCGAGCGAGAGATGGTTTTTGTGTCTGGTGGCTCAAGCCAGAGTGGCTTCGCTCGAGCGAGCGATTGCGTCTGGCTCAGACCTGAAAGTTGCATTTCTTGGCTCGAGCGAGCTTTTCTTCGCTCGAGCGATCTGGTTCGTTCTTCGCTCGAGCGAGCGTCGTGTTGCAAATCGGAAGATTTGAACTGTTGGCTCGAGCGAGCGTGTCTTCGCTCGAGCGAGGACAGTTTCTTGTGTCTGGTCGCTCGAGCGACCAAGGCTTCGCTTGAGCGAGCCTGTTTATATCAGCTAGCAGCAACCGAACCAAACTTCACTTTTTCAAAACTTTTCATCTAAAATTTGAGACCCTCTCTCTCTAAACTTACTCTCTCTCTAAGGTTTGATCTACCTAGGGTGATTTCCTACCCTAAGTCCTTTGTTAAAAAGATAGAGGGTGACTTGGGCTTCGATTTAATCTAAAAATATTTGGCTTTGGAGCAAGTTGGGTGTTGGATCTTCATCTCCATTTGAGCTCAAACTTTGAGGTAGGGATATCCTACTCCTCTTTATGGATTTCGTCTTTTAATTTTAGCATTTTGATGTGTTGGAAGTTGTTGTGTAATTTTGAGAAAACTTTGGGCCTTTGTGTAATTTTACAAAAGTTGGGGTTTTATTTATAATGAACCTAGAGGTATGTTTGGTGTAGAAACATGAGATTAATGTTGAAATAGTGATGGAAAATGGAACCTAAGGGTTGTAATGTTAATTATGGAAAATGTCCTAATTACATTGATTAATTAATTGGGATAATTAATTGTAAGAAATGAGGAATTGAAATGTTGATTTTATATCCATTTGTTGCATTTATTTTTTGTATAGAAATAACTGCTTTGGGCTATCGGTGGAGGATAGTCTTGATTGTTGTAGACAATGCATGATGATTAGGCAAACTAAAACTGATCATTGAAGTGTGTCATTGAGTGTGACGGTTGAAGGAATGCATTAAATTTATGTATTGATTGATGTGTATAATAATTGTTTATATGCATTGTGTGTTGTGTTGGAGGAGATAGGGGATGTACTCCACGGTTTAGGGGAAGATAGGGGATGGACCTCTAAACCGGACGTTGTTTGGGAGAAGATAGGGGATGGACTCCAGAGATATAGCTCATATGCTTATCTAGTGATGTGTTGACACAGCTCTTATGCTTGTCTTTGGAAGTATTGATATAGCTAGTATGCTTGTCTTTTGGGAAATGGGTAATTGTTGGACATGAGTTACTGTCCCACAAGAGTTGTTGGCCAGGTTCTAAGCCATGGTTATAAATTGAGAATTTGTAAGGAAATGGGGAATGAAAATGTAAAGTGTTGGGCACCTATCAACTGCTAATCTTTTAGTCATTATTCATAACTGGTTTAGTGTATTTCTACTGGGCTGTGGCTCACCCTATATGGGAACATCATTTTCAGGTACAGGTAGCATGCCACCTCCAAGGACATAGCTTGGGAGGCTAGGGGCGGGCAGACTTCTTTTTGTTGTCTTTCTTTTGATGTATTACATGTAAATTCAAGCCAAGGGCTCAATGTGTAAATGAGTTAGTACTCTACTTTTTGTAACCAAGTGTTAACTTGGAAAGCTGTAAGCCCTTAGGGCATTTGCTTTTGTCGTTAACATGTAATACTTTTGTAATGAAGCTCTGTTAATGGATGAATGTGGATCTTTTATATATCAATGCATGTCTATATTGTTGGGTTTTATGTTGTCATTTTGAGGGCGTTACATGTGGCGCTTGAGATAGGTTCTGCCTTCCCTCCGGAGCAACGCCCGATAAAGCTTTTGGTATATTGAGGTTCCGCGTTCCTTTCGGCTTGTGACCAGTAAAGCGTGAGGCTCTGCATTCCTTCCGGCTTGTGACCAGTAAAGCATGTGACTCATGGAGATGACTTGTCATTGAATCTGGTGTTTGATATGAAATTAATTGAAAGAATGGAAAATGAGATGGTAATTGGATTAGGAGTTGGTGTTGATACACTCAATGGATTGCTTGTGATCATAATGGAAGATTATGAGTTTTGTTTTGTAGATAATAGAGAAATTGAATTAAAAAGGGATTGTTATTCGTGTGTTATGCTTGTATTCTATTTGGTAATGCAAACGTTAATGTGAAGTAATTGTTGGGCAAGTTGGAGTTGAGTATATGAGGATTGTCTTTGTGAACATAAAGGAAATTGGATCTTGACATTATGGAGTTATAGTGATTGGAAATAGTATAAGGGAAAAATGGAAATGAAATGGGGAATATTTTTGGAATTGGTTAATAATTTTTAAATGATGTTGTTTCATAAACATGTTTGCTTCACAAGGATCTATGGTTTTCTAAAGTTAATAGATGATTTTTAATGGCTAGAGGTTTTTCTTAAAAGTGTTTAAAGAAAAATGTACTTTACTTATGATATTTCGAAATTAGAAGATGTCACCCTACTATATGGTATCACCCTGCATACATGATCATTTCTATCTGTGTGTTAGTTATTGATTTAGAACTATGAGATTCCTACTGGGCATTAGTGCTCACCCCTTGTTGTTTTATCTTTTTACAGGAAGAAAGTTTGGATTCTTTGATTGAAGAGTTAAGAAGTCCATGTGTCTTTTATATGTAATCTCATTGTAGATGTGATGGATCATGTATTTGTATTTTATTCATTTGTGGCTTCACAGTAGGAGATTGGCATGTATTGTTATCATTGTAATGTTCATTGATAGAGAAAGAACATATATCATTGTATTTCTATTACTTAAGGGTAATGGATGTTTGAAAAAAAAAAATAAAAAAATAGACCTAATTTTAAGGCTTTGGTAATGTTTTCGAGTAATTAAAATTGGGACGTGACAATCAAATCAATGGAATAAGGTTGCTAAGATCAGATCAACCACGAAGGTACAAGGTGTAGAAAAAACATCTCCTGGATAGATTTGGATTGAAATGGATAGCAAGATTCATCTGTTTGCAGCTTCTGATAAATCTCACCCTTATTTGGCCAAAATATATGTGGTGCTAGGTGAACTAAACGGGGCAGCTGAAGCTGGCTATCAACCTGAGGTTGGGTTTATGTAGTGGTTTGTTTTGAACAAAGGAAGTGTCATTTGAAGACATTGTGTTTGTGAAGCAAATACAATTGGGTGCTAGAGACGGGTTGAAGGACGTGAGCAATTCAAGTTTTGGGATGGCTGCAAATAAGCATTTGTAGTTGTGGTAATGCCGGTGAAGGATGGAAAACTGCTTACGCTGCAATGCTAGTGCAACAGAACTTGGATAAACGGATGCAACATTGATCTCCATAAACACGTGGTACTTCAAATGATCTAAACTCACATCCTATCTGCATGTTCTCAATTTGGCTATTGCTTTGATGATTCATGTCATAAAACTTGGACCCTGCCCAAGGAATAGTTAGCTGACAAAATCTCTTTACTATTCAATTTTGACAGGAAACATAATGATGATCCCACTAGTGCTGAGAGAGAAGAATGGCATGTCTTCACATACTTCCAAGGCTTGAATTCAAGGAGAATATGAACTATGATTTATGAGAAAAGCACATATGATTCTGCTATTAAATTGAGAGACTTTGGTTATAGTGACTAAAAATTTCTTGGCTAACATGAGCTCTTGAACTAGAATTGTTGTTGCATAGGTGGGTTCAGGAAACAATTGACCAACTCTGTTAAGCCATGCATGTTCTCATATCTATTCATGAAAATACCATCTATGAGTTTAAAATAGGAGGTTTTGAAAAGCTACTGTATACTGTCTGCCTGTAGTAGTTTTAATTTAATTTAAGGGAAACAAATCTTCATTTCTTCATAACATATCTGTCTGCTTCATTTGTCAATGTCATTTATAGTCAAAATTTTACCTAATGTTTCATGTGCTTTGTCAAAATACCAGGCAGAAGCTAATTCAAAGTCTAATGTAGTCAGTGGTCCAAAGATAGAAAGTAAGAGTGAAAATTCAATTACCTTTTGATGAAGTAATATCTTTGTGCTTGGGGCAACAACACAAGTTGCAACTGAGGGCTCATCAATTGCTGGTTGAAAACTATTTTCCCAGGCCACTGAGAATTTCTGGAAGGGCTCCTCTTAATCAAGAAGTAATGTCCATACATACAGTAGAAAATTTAATGGCCTTTATTAAATGGCTACTTATTTGAACTTCTATCAGTAAGGGACTGACATAAATAATAGTAACACTTTTATCACTACTTATGTATTTTCTTGATGATAGTTATAAGTTGAAGCTCCTCTTGAATTGTAGTTTTGCAAGTTAGGATAAACACATATTCTTCACAAAAGTTTTAATTCGGTGTCTACTATGACACAAGCTTTAAGTTAAGTGTGAAATTTTTGGAGTCCATGGACAACTGCATGCTATAATATTATATTGTTTACATTGTTTTTTCAAGAAATGAAGAATAGTAGAAAGTTGAAAACTGCTATTGTGACGACCCCGCCACATGTAATATTTTACATTTAGTTAATCATGGTGATTTGAATTTTAATTAGTTATTATTATGATTTAATTTTGGAGTTGATGAACATTATTGGGTCTTATTCATATATGATTTTATAAAAGAGTTATTTTGGAATTAGAAATGGAAAGCCTAAATGGCTTAAGAAGGTGAAATTGATTAATTAAATCAGTTTAATTTCGAGTATTGGATCACATGGGAGCTTAATTAAATATTCGATTCAGTTTAGTAAAATTAAGATTTGGTTAATTGGGTCCGAGTTGGAGTTAATTAAATTATGAGGATTGGGTAAACAGATGCTAAGGATGCCACAAATACAGTTCATAAAAATAGGACAATCGTTCATTTAAACAAAAAGCACCATTTCAGAAAAAGAGTATAGCATAAGTAAGAAAATACTTATAACTAAACATATCTTTATGAGATTGTTACTCACAGATAGCTCCAGAGACAGATTAGACAGACCATAACGCATGACCTATACAAACGCATAACAGATACACATTGAAACACAATATCAATCAAACTTGACTTCTCTTGTCTTTTTTCGTTTAAATAATCCGAAGTTCTACTACGCTTATACTTACTTTCTAAAATAAACTAGGTTCGCATTTCATATATTCTTTCATTACTAAATCTTTCTTTTCCAGATAGACTGATTTCTGACTTGGCTTCTTAATCAATTACTACTAAATCAATGATTTATTATTTAACATTTAATTTGATTGTTAACTTATTAATCTTCATTGAGTCATAGTTCTTGCTTAGAAATGTTTGGGAGGAGATGGGATGAAAATATGAACACATGATTCAAAAACTTTCTTAATTTGTCCAAATTTAAATTTAATTCATTTCTTTCATATCAAACCCAATTTCAAAAATATAATTCCAAAACTTATATACAAACTCTTAAATAATTAAGAAAACTTGATCATCTTTAAACCATTTACATCAAAACTCCTTTAATATAAAAATTAAGCTCATTCTTCATAGACTCATAATTTTTCCAAAAATTTAGTTCTTGTTTCATCAAGACATGGAATCAAATCTTCAAACAATAATAGTTATCAAAATTGAACCCAAACTTCACAAATTTAAAGCATCATAACTCATATTCTTCAACCTAACTTAATTTAACATCCAAAACCCAATTTCTATCAATTTATAAAATTAATCTCCAAATTACTTAATCCCTTCATTATTTCTTTCCAATTATATGAAATTGAACCCAATTATTTCTTACTTTAAGCTTTTGGCTAAATTATTTATAAAATCTAAACTTCAATTTCTTACCCAAAATCCAATTTCTTACAAAATTCATAAGATTAGTCCATAGCTTTCTTAATTTCAAGTTCAATTCCTCAATTCATCCAAATTGTATACAATTGAATCTAATTTCTTTCTACTTCCATGAATATAATCTCAAATCCTTCTCAATCTCAAGTGTTATTTATTTTAGAAAGTAAGTGTAAGCGTAGTAGAACTCCGGATTACTTAAATATAAAAAGATAAGAGAAGTCAGGTTTGATTTAGGAAGTGATATTGTGTTTCAATGTGTATCTGTTATGCGTTTGTGTAGGTCACGCACTATGGTCCATCTGATCTGTCTCTAGAGCTATGTGAGTAACAATCTCGTAAAGCTATGTTTAATTATAAGTATTTTCTGACTTATGCCATCTTTGTTTCTGAAATGGTGCTTTTTGTTTAAATGAACAATTGTCCTATTTTTATGGAACTGTATTCGTGGCATCCTTAGCATCTGTTTACTGTTACTGTTACAGAGATCTCTGTCAATTCCAATCCTTGGAACTTTTGTTTACTGTATTGATGGCCATCATATATGATTGTTCAGTCTTCATGACCGTCTGTTCGGTCGTCATGACCGTCCGTACGGTTTTGCTATTGGATGTACCACGTATAACTACTATGATTTCTGTATGAAATATGGATCTGCTAAGCATATGATTCTGATTTCTTGTTTACTGCTATAATTGACCGATTTGGATTATAGTAAGGACATCGTTCATAACCTCTTTACGTTGTTGTTATTCACTGAGCTCTCGCTCATGTTTATATATATATATATAGGTGATCAAGCGCGTGACCAAGCCTGGAGCTTCTGCCTGGACTCTGTCTTGTCAACCAACTTATGTGCCTCCCGTGGAGGTTCTGGATATGTTAAGTGCCAAGGCTATGTGATTAAAGTTTAAGTTTTTGGTTATTCTGTATATAGGTGTAACATGCTCGGGAGATGCTTGTGCCCGTCAAACAGTTCAGACCCTCTGTTTCTTTGATCTAATCTCACTAGTGCAATATGAAACATAGATGAGAGTCCAGATTTGACAACTTTTAGAAAATCCATTGTATTACAATACCTTTTGCCAGAAATGGACTGCGTCATCAGATCTCAAAGTCGCCACCTAATATTTTTGGAAAATTAGGAAACCCATGACTTATGCCAAGGCCATTGTTCGTCACAACCAAAGTTGACTCGGTTCGGAACCCTAGGCATGAGAGGAGAAGGTCATTAATTGAGCACCCCCACTCACCCGATCAAAAGATCGGCCTTTACTAAACCATGATATGAATTTTATTTATTTTATATGTTCATATTTCGATTATTTAAAATCCTAAAAATTACTATGTGAAGTATACAAGTATAGACTATATCATTTATTTTGGAATAATTTGATTTCATGTAGTTTTGAAAGAGTTTTGGAGATGTAAAACCCAAATAAATTGAGTTTATAAATATGAAAATCAACACTATTCCAAATTAAGCGACACAACCTCTATCCACTGACATTTATACAGTTATTTCAAAAAAGTAAGTAGCCACATGGTAGGATGCTTAAATATAATAAGAAATACGCACACAAATGGGATACTAAAGCATAAAAACTTACATATTTACCGACGTCCCTCGAACTATATACAAAATCCTAATGCAATACATACATAAGAATGCTTCTAAAGATCCGGCTTCTAAAACATGACATGTTGCAAAACATGCAATAGCGCACAAAATCATGTAATAATCAATTAAAGCATAAAGATGCAAATTTAGCCGGATCTAGCATAAATCATGTATGTAAAAGCATAAATATGCATGGCATACAAGAATATACATATGTATAGTTAGGGAAAGCGATTAAAGAATGGGATAGATAAGAAGTGGGAATGGAGAATTGTTACAACACTTTAAATATTACAAATCCGAGGGAGATGAATAAATATTACAACACAATATAAAAAAATCTTCACAAACACTCAAAATAAAAAGAAAAGCAGAAACTTCATAGGCCTTAGAGATCATCTACCGAAATTTGTTTGCTGCTCTATTTCGCCTTTGGAAAATCATTTAGGAATTCCTGTTTTTCATATAGCAAGACCAAAACAAAGCAAACAAAACCTTTTCAAGAGAAATGATATAATATATACAAAAATTATCAATTGAAAAATCTAACAAATATTCACAAATTATCTCATTTTGTTTGTGGCCAAAATTAAAGCTTAATCCGACAATCTTTAAAAAAAAAAAAAAAAAAAAAAAAAAAAAAAAAAAAAAAAAAATCATTCACAATTTCACAATTCTAACTTCACAGTTGTGTCCGAAATGGTCCTTTTAGCTAGGAATAACTTCGCCGAATTTCTGGGGGCCTTACTGAAAATTCTCCCAGAAAGTCGGGCCACACCACAATTATTTGAAAATTTTGGGCCATAGTGCAATTTTTAGAATTCATGAGATATTTCATTAACACCAAGGAATATTCTGTGAAACAAGGAATATTCCGTTTGTTGATGTCAGCGATGCGTCATGCTGACATCATCATCCACAAATAGTAATATATAAAAAAATGAAACAAAAAGACAACTATATTACTATGGGGTTTTGAATCCATGACCAAAGCCCCAACACCCAACATCTTAACCATTGAGCCAAGCCAAACCTAGTAAAATAGTTTTCCGTAGATAATATTTAGACAGTAATACCAGCATGAAATAACACCCAAGCTGATGCTTCAGACAACTTTCATGTTTCTTTTTATTTTCTTTTCTTTTATGATAAGTATAATGGTGGTTTCATCCACCATCGTACCAAAAGATATATACACAATATAATAATATATAATATAATATAATTAGTAGAGAAATTTCATCAATTAATCATTTTTAGCAACCCAAGTATCACATATTTAAAACAAGAGAAATAGAAAGAAAATAAATGAGAAAATTGTGAAATTTCAACTTTGGAGGAAATGGTGAATTTTCTGATTATCAAACTTTCTTCTTTACACCCTCACGGTTATGGTGTACGCTTTTGAATCTCAGCAAGAAATTTTAAATTTTAGCTTGAAAAGATGGTATGACAGTGAAGGTGGTATGTGAAAGGTATTGGAAGAAAATAATTTTGACAAAATAAACTCTCTCTGTTTTTAAACAATTCTCTCCTCCTCTCTCGTTTTATTCCTCTTCTGAGCCTCCCCCTCTTCTTCTAAAGTCTTACACCATTTATAGCCATATAAAGTAAAAGCAAAAAATAAAAGATAAACAAAATGGCTGACACCCATTATCAAAGAAACATATTTATATATATTAGGTATGTATGATTAAATCAAGCGCGCCTCAGCCGCGCACTTTGTCCCTTTCTTCATTCATATAATAATAATATAATATATATATATATACATACATGATTGAATTAGGTGCGCCTACACTACGCACTTCCTTTTTTTTTCTTTTATTATTATTATTATTAAATAAAAATACCAAAAATATGTATAAACACGATATAAAATAATTTGGCCAAAACGGTTGAAGGTTGGGATTAAAGCTTAAATCTGACTTTTCTGTTTAAAAATTTGTAATGTAGCATATTCCAATTTTTATCATTAGGTGTTCAAAAGAAAACACCCAAGTCTTAAGGCTGGTCAAAATGGGGTGTCTACAATAGGGCTAAGTCCCTTTTCTCTTCTCTATATATGTGATGACGCAGGACTGATGTGATAATATATGTATATAAAAATTTTAAATATTTTCAATCTCATGTAAGTCTGCACAGCTCAATGGACGATGTATGTTATATCTTGCTTCCACTAGCCCCTAATCTTATGTGTCTGTTTAAAAGGCCTTCGATAATCTTAGGATTACTAGTCGGTTACGACACTAAACCTACAGGGGAAGGTTTGGGTTGTGACAGCTTGCCTGGTGCCTCTGCTGTGAGGCAACGAAACTGTTGTACAAGGCTTGCTGAGTTGGAATCAATGTTTAAGCTCAGCAATGGAAGTGGAAAATCCCCTGAAAGTTTGTCCAATAATAGTGGAGAACATCAATGCAAATGGCCAAACGCTGATTAACGTATGTACTTTTGAGATATACAAGGCTCCTTTAGAATTAAAAAGAGAGTAGAAATGTGGCTTTAAAGTGAGCATATGCTCCTCAAAGCAAAATCCTTCTTTTTGCATCTGATTCTTGGTGTTACATAATATTTTGCTTCATCCATATAGATGTTGTACAAGGAATGCAACAATTTTTCCTTGAGATAGGAGAAGCCATCGCATAATGAAACCTGTGGTGGAAAAACGAGGATGTGTTTTGTGGTTGAAGTACAATCCTAATTGTGGATGAGATATATTTAGCCTAGCAAGGAACAAAATTTGCATATTTTGATCCTAAGGATGAGATATCTGAATTATTGAGGAACAAAATTACTTGGTCTTTTTCTTTGTGATACATTGTTGCCTTCTTCACTTATCTTAGTATAATCTGTATGAATGCTTGCAACTTGTTCCACTGTTTTGACACTTGTGTATGTCATGGATTTACATTTCAAAATTGTCTCTTCTAAAATAGAGGTAAGGCTGGATACATCTTACTCTCCCCAGATCCCATGTGTACTATGACGCCTTTATGTATATATATATAATATATTTTGTTGTTCTGCATAATGTAGCTAAATGCCTCATTCCAATAATGTATATGTACTCCATGGGAAAAAGTCATCTTGCTTTAGTTCATTGAAGTATGCACAAAACCCATTTACATGTAATTTAATCAGTTTAGTGTTAATATATAATTTTTATGAATATTATAATCAAGCTAAAACAGAAGGCAATATGAACTTAGTCACCTGTGGCCTTTCTTGATTTTCTTTGTTCAATCTCATGATTTTGCTGTTTGGGAATGTTTGAAGTTTTTGAGGGTTTAGTTGAAGTGTTGGTAAAGCTGGTGTTTCCTTGGGAAATCAATGCTCTGTTTCTATAAATTTGTTCATTTGAGTTTCATGTCTTCATTTAGGAATTTTTCTTCTTCTTGTGAATTCACTCTCTACTCTTTGGACCATAATGCATCTTTAGGTAATCTGTAGTTTATTTGGAATTCTTGGGGTTTGTTTAGAATTTCATGGGGCATTATTCAAAAAAATTTCTAGAAAGTTGTATTTGTTGAATCAAATTGAAGTAGGATTCAAAAATATTTCTGGAAAGTTGTATTTGTTGGATCAAATTGAAGCAGGATTATATATTCGACACTGTCAGTTGAATTGGATGGGCATATATAGGGACATGTAAATGTGGGATTTCTGGGTTTTTGACTATTGGTTTATCTAAATACAAATTTACCTCTTATGGTTTGTGAGATTTTGTTCGTTCTTGGGTTTGAATCACACTTCAAATTTTTAAGTGGTTTTGTCTTAACTGTTATGATGCTGAAAATTATGGTTATGTCTTAACTGTTATGATGCTGAAAATTATCTCTAATGGTAGTGCCATTTTCTTTAATCTCGATATTTTATGATGCTGAAAATGCTATTTGGTGCAAGTATGTCATATTTTGCCATTGATTAAACTCTGAGCTAATATTAGTTCACAATTTGTCGCTTGCTGCAACTAAAAATGCTATTTGGTGCAAGTATGTCATATTCTACCATTGACTAAACTCGCATTGATTAAACTCTGGGAACTCTTTGAGCTACATTATTATTAAAGTATTAGGAAATGGATAAGTATCCTATTATATGCTATCAATATGTTTTTTGATTGAAATGCATATCAACCCCACTTACTGCAGCAAATAACTTACAAAAACATACACGATTTACCGTTTTACTATGGTAGAGAGAGAGAGAGAGAGAGAGAGAGAGAGGCTATTTACGTGGTTGTAATGCGAGTGTTAAAAAGTTTGATAATTTCTTTGGTAGTTGATCTGTTTACTATTAATCTCGACTATTCATTACAGTATTATATTGTTTTTGCTTTATCTCGGCTGTTCATTATAGTATTATGTTGTTTTTGCTTTTGCCTCTCCCCTTCTCTCTCTATTTTTTGTTTTTGGCTGATGGTTGTGTCTGTTTTTGGCTGATGCATGTGTTTGTTATCCATTTTACCAAAGCACCGCTCATACTCTTTTCACTGCCAATACATTAGTGGTACTACTTCAACCCACTACTACCACCAACCAATTCACACTATAGTTTTGTCCACAGACTTACATAAAACATTATTCTGCTGGCATAGGCAAATACAATGCTCATATGTTCGTGAATTCCTTCATCTTCTACCTATCAAGTTTCTGCAAATTACATGCAGAATGTCTAAACTGTGTTCATTATTTGGTTCTAAAGCATTCTGTTATCCATTTTAAGGGTATCTTGACTGTATATATCTGTGTACATGGGTACACGTACAAGTATATATATATAGATAAAATGTAAAGCAGGGTATTGTTGTTAATTTTCTTGGACTTATGCATATGAATTATGTAACGCCCTCAAAAATAATAACATTAATCCCAACAATATAGACATGCTATGATATATAAAAGGTCCACATCCTTCCATTCACCAGAGTTTTATTACAAAAAGTATCACATGTTAACAACAAAAGCAAATGCCCTAAGGGCTTACAGCTTTCCAAGTTAACACTTGGTTACACAAAAGTAGAGTGCTAACTCATTTACACATAAAGCCCTCGGCTTGAATTTACATGTAATACAACAAAAGGAGAGACAACCCAAAAAGCCTGTCCGCCACTAGCCTCCCAACTAAGTCCTTGGAGGTGGCATGCTACCTGTACCTGAAAATGATGTTCCCATATAGGGTGAGCCACAGCCCAGTAGAAATATACTAAACCAATTATGAACAATGACTAAAAGATTAACAGTTGATAGATGGTCAACACTTTTACATCCATTCATAACATAATACAATTCCAAGACACTTAAGTCTATATTTCCCTTCGTTTCCATTTTCATTCCTTTTTCTTGCCATTTCATAACCTTGGCTCAGAACCTGGCCAAACATCACACATGAGACAAACACTCATGCCAACACTTTTCACTTCATCAAAGATAAACATAACAGTTATATCAATACTTCCAAAGACAAGCATATACGCTCTGTCAATACACTTCTAGATAAGCATACAAGCTCTATCTACGGAGTTCATCCCCTATCTCCTCCCAACAACATCCGGTTTAGAGGTCCATCCCCTATCTTCCCCTAAACCGTGGAGTACATCCCCTATCTCCTCCAACACAACACAATGCATATAAACAACAATTATATACATCACAAATCAATACAATTACGTATCCAAATTAATCAATCAATGTAATTAGGGCATTCTCCATAATTAACATCACAACCCTTAGGTTCCAATTTCCTTAATGTTTCAACATTAATTCCATGTTTCTATACCAAACATGCTTCTAGGTTTATCATAGATGAAAACCCCCAACTTTTGTAAAATTACACAATGGCCCAAAGTTTCCCAAAATTACACAACAACTTCCAACATATCAAAATGCTAAAATGTAAAGACAAAACTCATAAAGAGGAGTAGGATATCCCTACCTCAAAGGATGAGCTCCAAAGGAGAAGGACTCAAAACCAAAATGCTCCAAACACCAAACTATTCGGATCAAAAAGACGCCCTCGACGATCAACACCCTTTTTGTGAAGACCAAAGGTGAGCAAAACACCCTAGCTAGATCAATACTTAGAGAGAAGTTAAGGTTTTTGAGTGAGAAGCTCTGAAAATGGCGTTTTGGTAAAGTAAGAGAGAGAAGATAAGTCAAAAAGTGATTTAAAATGCCCAGTCCCACTCAGTTATACGACAGGTCCGCTCGAGCGTAAGACACTCCGCTCGAGCGTAAAGACACATAAAACATGGTCCGCTCGAGCGCAACATTGTCCGCTCGAGCGTCAAGACACAGATACAAAGTTCGCCCGCTCGAGCGTAGATTCCGGCCCGCTCGAGCGCAGGTCTCCCCCTCCCAGAACTCTCACCAAAAACACACTGTCCGCTCGAGCTCAACATCCACGCTCGAGCGCAACCAGCTCGAGCGCACCAAACCCGCTCGAGTGTAGAAACCACACTTGCAGAAGTTTTGCAGGTGCACGAAATACTGGATGGGTGCATTCTCCGCTCGAGCGCCAAAATCCCCGCTCGAGCGTACAAGCAACAACAACCTCTCCGCTCGAGCGTAAACATCTCCGCTCGAGCGTACCGGCCAAAACCTGGGCAACTAGACTTGGTTCCTAAGCTCAACCAACCTGTAACAAACCTGCCCAACACATCCTATAACTCAAATACAAAGCAAGAAAGAATGTAAACAAGACAATACTCAACTATCAACATCCACGGACACATGTCCGGATCGCTATACAACAAGGGGTAAACCCGGGACCGCTATAAATTAAAGATTTGCTCTCTCTCTCTCTCTCTCAACACACAAACACACAACTTCACATGTGATTTCTTTGCTGATGTTCAATTGAATTTATGATCCTCGCCATCTTTTTGTTTCAAGATATAGTTCGTATGTAGTCTTTTGATTCTTTTAAATTTAATATTCATGGAGGAAAGTTGTTGGAGGCAATTCCTTTAGTATAGTTCCTTATCCTTGCACATGAGTCTAATAATTTTGTTCGTTAAATCATAGCAGTGGATTTAAACCAGTACACCAAAATGTTCTACTACAGTTACTTACATTGAAGCTAAAGTTTCTACAAAACAGAAAACAACGAACTTAATATGTATAAGTTACAAAAAATGACACAAATTTCACAAATTTCAACATGATATGTATAAATTACAATTACATTTTGATCTTAAGAGAGGCAGAAATTGTTGAGAAAGAAGGGGAGAGGTAGTGTCGGGAGAGAGCGAAGCTGGAGGGTAGGAAAGAAGAACAGAGAGAGAGAGATAAGGAGGGAATGGGGAGGAGACGTGTAACAGAGAGGAAGAGAGAGAGATAAAGAGGGAATGGAGAGGAGACATGGGTAGATGGGAGAGGAAGAGAGCACAGAGTTTTTGGACGGGAATCAAAGCACCATCTGAACCATTGATGTTTATCAGAATTGATCTGAGCCTTTGAAACTAAATGTATCTTGATACATTTTATATATTTTCAAAAACCTTTATGCTTTATTATATAGATATATGATTATGATTATATATACATAGATCTGTACATAGATCTTCTAATTCATCATCTAAACTTATAGATATGATTATGTATGTCCTCACTGCATCGTCCATGGTTTTTGTTCAATTAGTGCAAAAAAACTTACATAGAATCATGCACGAAAAGTGTTTCTCTTAGTGAATGGGGGAGACATTGGTTTCTTCTAAAACCATCATTTTGTTTGGAAATTGTTTGAAAATTGTTCAACAAATTACTATTTTACATCCAAGGGTTTGTTTAGAAATTGTTTTTTTTTTTTTTTGTGCCTTTTTAATTATTTACGAAAAGACTTATATAAAATAAATAGATAGAATGGGTTGATTTTTTGTGTTACTTTTTTGCTTTTTAGCTAATTTTCCTATTCACAAACAAATTTAACCAAAATAGATAGGAGTTAAATTAATCTATTTTTCCCCCCCTTTTCTCCTTGAATTAATAGGTTGATAGAGTAGTGTTATACAAACTTACAATAGGTTTTTTTTTTTTTTTTTGAACTAAAACTTACAATAAGTTGACGTGACACTTATGTCACGAATTTGATTGGATAACGAATGCTTCACTAATTCATGGGATTATTAATCATTTTATTATTAATCCTATTAATCAAACTTTAGATTTTGATTAGTGGTACTACTTCAGATTTTGAGTTTTATTTATAACCAGATTTTGGTAAGATTTATTAGTTTGTATAGCATTTTGATAACATTCAAATTTGATTTACAAATAACCTCTACGATTTTTCCAATTAGATTTTGAAAATAGCGCATGATAATTTCATTTGGAATGCTATTAAATGTCATTAATTACTGTTTTACTCCACCAAGGAAGAATCTGATAGAAATACTGTTCAAATGAGCAAACAATGGGGAAAATTGAAACCCGGGCTTCAATTTTTCTTGAGTATTTATATTTCTATCTTTGGATGTCTTTTGTTTCAATAATGTTTCAATAATCTTTACTCTAATTTTTTGATATCTTTTGTTTCAATAATCTTTAATTTCCAGCATGTTTCAATATTGTTTCAATAATATTGACAATAGGTTTGTCCAATTTAATTTTAACAATAGGTTTACAATTTGTGATTGAAACATTGTGTCTGAAGCATTGTGGACTTCCTTAAGACCTTTCGTATCGAAACAAGTAGGAAATTTATAAGTCTGGTTTTTTTTCCCCTTACAATTATCATTTTTTATTATTTTTTTTTTTTCATTTTTCTATTTCAACAAATAGGCCCTTAACAAAATTATAGAATTCATGAGTTAATTTTTTAAACTAATTGATTTTTAAATTCATACTGTGGTAATACTGTTTGATTTCTTAAATTCATACTTTGGTTTGAATTTGTGGTATTATACTGTTCAAACTTTAATTAATCTCATTACCAAAAGTTTTTCTTAAATTCTCTGACTGTGTTTGGAAGTCCCATTAAGACCTATGGTAAATATAAGATATCTTTGGGGATTGGCTTTATTTATTGTTGTTCATGTGTCTTAGGTGGCAATAGATTTAAATTGTTGATAAATTTCAAAACAACTATGTTTTTCCTTTTTCAAAACAGCTCATTATGATCTATATAACAATAGAAACCAAAACAGCTCTAAAAATAAAAACAACATTATTGATGGTGTTTATTGTTGATGAAAACAACTATGTTTCTCCTTTTTCAAATCCATATTCAAGTTCATGATCCAAACACAATTTCAAAGAATTAAATTGTTCTTGTTTACTTTCACGCACAAGATCATAATGAGAAAGACATTATTTGCAATTTATCAATGCCTAAAGCAGTGTATCTTTGGATATCTTGAGTATAATTTTTATCCACCGTATTGGTTTTTATTGTTTGTTTCATGTCTTAGATGTGTTCCAGGTTCTATAAGATGTGTTCCAGTTCTTAGATAACGATTGTAAAGTTCTAGAATTAATTAACTTCGTTACAGGAATTCACTCAATTTTGATTTGAGTCTAATTGTGTTTTGAAGTGCCATTAAGACCTATGGTAAATATAAGATATCTTTGGGGATCGACTTTATTTATTGTTGTTCATGTGTCTTAGGTGGCAATAGATTTAAATTGGTGAGTGTCATAGATTTAAATTGGTGAATTATTTGTCTTAGGTGGCATACAAATTAAAGGCTGAGATCATACTTCTCTTTTATTATTTTTCTTTCTCTCAGGCTTTGCTTTTTCAGATTTCAAATTTCAAACATTTCAAGGGTTTGATGCCATTCTCCCTCTAACGGACGTTCTCTTCCCCCTTCCACCCTCCTCTCTCTCTCTTTCTCACTCTCCCTCAATTGGAGCCCATCCTATAAGGGATTCCCAACCCCAACCCTAACCCCCTATTCATTCTCGGTTTTGCCCATTTCAACCCCGACCACTCCATTTAATCGTTCAAAGTCGAGCAAGTTGTCATCGATCAAATGATGGGCTTTGCGAGTCGTCTTTGACCAAGTCAACCTATTACAACAGGTGAGACTGATTTTAATTTCAGATTTTCTTCCAGCAAAACACTCCCTTTCTCCCCTCAGTTAGATATGAGGGTCAACTATTTCTCTTTTGGACTCAACTTACTATACAAATCTTTTTATCTCTCTATGTTTTGTAGATCACGCTAGAGAACTCACTGTGTTATGGAGGTAATGATCTTTGTTATAATATATGATTTATTGAGTTCCATTTAATTAAAATTTTGTGTTTTGTGTCATTTTCTTTGTGGTTCCACATAATGAGTTGTGGTTCCACATAATGTGTTTGCCCTATGTGTTTCTAATTTTTATTTTTATTTTTTATTTTTTTACATTTATTATCAGCATTGTGTATATATATATATATATTGTTTTAGATCTATTGTGAAACTAGCTTGCTGTTTGGGATTTTGGAGATTGTTGTAGACCTATTGATGTATCCTTGAGTTTATAATAATTATTTTTTCCAGTCATGATGTATTGTTGATAATTGGCTCAGTTATTTTTCTTTCTGTTGTGTTTATTTTAATTATGGAATTAGGAGTGTCATAGACCTTCAATTATGTTTCCATCGTCTTTTTCCCTTTCTTAGATACACATGTTTCTCTTCCTAATCCTAGGTTTTAATTTTTGCATTGGAGATTTTGTTTCCTTTTTTCGAGTTAACATTTTCTGACTTTGAAGATATTCTAGTCCGCTAAATATGGACATCTATGTTGATAATGATGACCTGTGAAGGCCATATGAGCCTCGATAGGGTTTTGTAAGGTTTATCAATTAATTCAAACTTGAAATATTTGGTTTTTGTGTCACTTTTGCTCCTATTTTGTGTATTTGTGCCATTTTCTTTGATCATTCATTATTTCATTTTGTTTGTTCTTTTTCTCTCCTTCAATAGTGTCATTGCTTAATAAAAAGAGTAACCATTGTAAGGAAATAAACCATCTCAATTGCCTTTATATCTCCTCCATATGTGTCAAGGTATGTCTCTATATCTACTTTTTCAATGAGCTTTCATTTTGGGTGTCTTTTAGTTGTTACTTTTAGATGCATCACTGTAAATAGCAGTAGCTTGGTCAATTTCTTCCAATATGTGATAGATTCATTATTACTGGTATAATTCTTTTTCTTCTATTTTATTTTGATTACTAATTTTGAGTTTTTTTGTTATGAAGTATATTGTTGATGCTATTTGAGTTTTTTTTTTTTTTTTTTTATGAAGTATATTGTTGATGCTATTTCATTGTCTTCTATTTTTTTTTTTTTTTTTTATATAGATGGTGTTAAATCTGATTTTTAATTATAAATCAGTGTTGGGGGCGTTTGGTGTCAAACACATGCTCGAGAATCATTAAAAGAAAAACAAGCCACAAAATGGCATAACAGGGCATAAACATAACACATGCAAACTTGATTTTTTCTATATAATAGGGCACAAATATCTGATTTTGATTGTCATGCTTCTCTTCCTCCAAAATGAGTACTACCGGATTTTTGTAAAAAATTAATGTTCCTTTATTTTTTTATTAGGTTTTGGATGATGTGTAATTATTGTATGCTTTATAATCAGGTAGTGAGTGCACAAAATAATGATAATGGCAAATGCTACATGCATAAATCAAAATAAATTCCACTACTCTTTGAAAAATAAGGGCAATCTATGTGGTCTTTCTTTCCCTCCCCCCATATTCTTTCTACTTGGGTTTCATAGGTTCAATTTGATTTTTTATTACATATTTTTCGGGGTACTTTTGTGTTTGATTCAAAAAGGAAAAGTGCTCATAGCCTTCAATAAAAGATAGATGCATCAGTTATTGCTTGTGTGAAAGTTTCTCCTCAAGAATGAACAAATGTGCACCATCAGATTGATTCAATCCAGTGGTTGAAAATGTCATACTCTCATTTGTCTTACTAGGACATTTCAATGGTTTAGATTTTTTGGGTGAATATCAATGCTTCAGATTAGTTTTACATTTAGCTTTTTGGTTCTCACTCTCGGTGTAACTCCCAAAAAATTTCTAACATAAATTAGGTACAGCAACCAACATTCATTAAAAGGACAATAGCAATTCTCCAACCTTTACATCATTGATCTTTAAGGTTTGTACAAAATAGTCCCATATGCGAATTATACATTCAATGATATCAAATACATGAATCTATAGCATATAGAACATCAAATTCAAAAGTAAATAAAATGCCCTCAAGGGCTTACAAATTCCAAGGCTTAAGCCCAATTACACAAAAATGGTCTCTCGGACCCAAACAGTTATAGCCCTTGGCTAACAAAAATGTGCCACAACACCAAAAATAAGAGCCCTATGCTCCCAACACATACGTCCACGCCCTAACTTGGCGAGATCACCACATCTTTCCTGCACCAAAATCCTATAGGGGTGAACATAAAGCCCAGTAGGAAATTCTTAATAAAGTATATACATTTTATACAAGCTTCACAAATGAAATGCACATGTTATGTTATACTTTTTGAAAGAAAATCACATTTTCATCCCTTTGAAAATCATCATGCTCAATGGTAACTTAAAATCTCAACAATTTAGAAATTTTCAATTTAGTTCAAGGGGCGGTAAATACGACTCAAGTAATCCCTAGGTTGGCGTCTGCAAGTAGGCATAACAAGCACTACCAAAACCCCACTTTACCGGTTGCTAACCGGAAGGGAAGTGGTACCTCCTCCGCGCGTGTTTTCGGTCTTTCATCCCGGACACTCAGGTCAACTTAATCAATTTCCTCTACACCCCCTATCTGGACTTACCAACGTATTTACCCCATAACCTTTCAATAAGTTTCATTTCACAACATTTTTTTCTCAATGTAAATGTTTTCAAATCTCAACTCAAATTTGTAACTATGCATTAACAGAAATGCCAATGCAATATATGTCAAAGCAAAATAATAATCTTCCATTAACAATATTTTTCGCACAATTTCTCCATTTCGAACACAATCCCCATTCTGCTTTCCAATGCAATTTCATCAAATATCACATATGAATATATGTATATATATTTATCCAAATGTAGTAGCATTTCCACATTACATGTGTTCTTAACAATTTGCCATTTCATAACTATATATGTACATACAGTTAAACAATAAATTCAAAACAAAATCCCCAAATCCTCATACACCAAGAAAATTGTCATTTTGCAAACAATAATATGAAATTTCCACTTATTCATTCATTTAGCACAAGAAAATACATAGATTCTCAACATCTTCCAAAAACCCCCAAATTTTTTAGGTTTTTCATCAAAACTAGACATTCCCTCATCCCTTGGTGGAATCTCACCAAAATCATCTTTCGTAAATCAATGTGATTCAAATCTTCAAGAAAATCATTTAAAGAAAACAAGAGGTGAACCCATTTTCACAACCACCAATATTTCTTGAGCCAAAAGCCACATTTTCGATGCCACCAATGGAAATCTCGAAATTTACATAAACTTGCAAATATATATATATATATAAATAACTCTAAGAAAAAACCCTACCTCAGGCTTTAGAGAAGAAGAGAAAAAAAACCCCCAAAATCAACGGTGTGGAAACTTGATCTCTACCGCACACAATGAAGCCCTCGAGAAGTTATCCAACTTTGATGAAGAAACTTGGGTCAAAATGCTAATGGATTTGGGAAAATCAATAATCTTGTGAGGTTTTTGGTAAGAAATGTAGAGAGAAGGGAGAGAAATGTGTTTTTAGAGAGAGATATATAATGATAGAGTGATATACACTCAGCCCAAGATGAAGGAAAAGACAGAATTTTCAGACTCAGCGGAGTCCCGCAAGTGCGGCACCCTTCCCACACGTGCGGAGCGTCCTCCCGCACGTGCGGCACCCTTACCCCGTACCACCAGCCGCACCTGCCTTTTATGCAATAGGCAACCTGGTTCTCCCCTGTTTCCCGCACGTGCAACCTCACCTCCCGCACGTGCGGCCCAAGGCCTTGTATGTTCGGTTTAGCCTCCCAACTCGAAATCACTCTAGCTCGACTCGGGACACCTCGGACTCAACCCCGCACCTTCTAAAACAAGTGAAACTTGACACGGAAGTAAACAAGGACAAGGATTTTGAGAAAAGCTTTTAATTGTAACAAACCTTAAACCGTTAACTAGACTCCCGGCCAAATCCGACACTCTAACAAGGCAAGCCCGAGGTTAAACAAAGAGAAATGAGGCGGATAACATACCCGGTCATCACACTCAGGATTGAATCAATTCACACAAACATTTTCTCTCTATCTCACACCTCTCCCTCTTCCCACCACACATCTTCCTCTATCCAGCAAGCTTTCTCTCTCTAGAAGTTTAATCTTCGGTGGTGATTTCCGAAATATAGCCCGGGTGAGAGGGGGTGATTTCTACCATCTGCCTCAATCTCTACCTCATCTCTCTCTCTCTACACAACTCCAAGGTAAAAAGTCATCTTCCCGATTTATTTATTTTTTTTGGATGGTGTGAGATCTAGGGTTTTTATTTGGGTTTGGGATTTTGATATGATAATCAATCTTTGCCCCCTCTCTCTCTCTCACACACTTTTTTTCCCTCTTTTATTTGGGTTTTTTTTTTTTTTTTTTTTTTTTTTTTTTTTTTTTTTTGTTATCAGCACAGAAACCATTCTTTTTATTAGATGTAGTTTTACAAAAATATTTCTATCATGTTTGGTTGCTGAGAAAGTGGCGGCAAAAGTAAAGAAAATGAAATTTTAGTTACTGTCATTTCTAGGTTTGACTGCAAGGTCTGTTATTGTAATAACCCCAACCTCTGATTTACGTTAATTTGTGGTTAAATAAGCTTAATATGTAATTAAGAGAAATTCCAAATTAAATTGCATGTATGTGTTGCCTTGTTTGTGTTTATGTCTGTTTAACGTAGAAATATCTATTTTCGTTTCCGTCTCGATTTGCGAATTGAAGGCCTTATCGGCATCCAATTCAGAAATTGACTTGGTATACGTGTTACTTGGAATTTTTAGAATTTTATGGTAAGTTCAATTGAAATTCGATTCAAAACGAAATAATTAGAATAATTAATGCTCATTTGATTAGTGGTAAGCCTAATTAATTAGTCCACTAA
The DNA here is from genome assembly GCA_036172215.1 of Camellia granthamiana. NCBI lineage: Eukaryota > Viridiplantae > Streptophyta > Magnoliopsida > Ericales > Theaceae > Camellia > Camellia granthamiana. The sequence continues at coordinate 67,805,905 of CM069914.1, forward strand.
CCAAGCCTATATAAGGCTTCTATATGCATCTCAACTCACCTTCCTTCATCATTTTGTTGATACCAACAGTGAGAGAGAGAAAGGGGAGATTACAACCAACTTTGAAGAGAATTGAAGTCAGGCTAGCAACTACTAGAAAAATTGAAGGGAATTGGTGAGATTAAGCAAGAGATCACTAGAATTTAAGGAAGTATGGACCCTAGGTAAGGAATTAACCCTTAAGCTTTATGTTAGACTCACTTAAGTAAGGAACTAAGAGAATTAAGTGAATCAATGCATGAATTAAGCTAATAAACTAGAAGAGAAGAGCAAACCATGCATGAATGTTCATTTAATCATAATTGAAGTTATTTTCAAGAGAATTCTCACATGCATGTTAGTATCTTGGTTTTGTTCAAGGAATTCAACATGTTTTAGACCTAAACATCTCATTTGATCATGATTCGGAAACTTGGAGCTCAAATCATTTCATGCATGTCATGTTCATGTTATGTTTTCACATTTCAAGCTTGATTTTGTACAATTACATGTTATTAGGCCTTAATTTTGAGTAATGATTCTTACTTCATGATGTCTCGCAAGTTTACAAGAGTTTCCTTAAGTTTTTGGCCCAAGAAACCATAATTTACAGCTTTGGGGTTGAGTTTGAAGCTTGGAAGCAATTCTAGAAATTCCAGAATTCTGTTTCCACGCTCGAGTGACAAATCCTACGCTCGAGCTACCATCTTTATTTTTGCACTTCCGCTCGAGCGACCAAAAGTCCGCTCGAGCGTAAAATGCATGCTCCCAGAAGTTTGCGTGTTTTGCAGACCGCTTGAGCGACAAAAGTTATGCTCAAGCGAGGGCATGAGTCTCACGCTCGAGTGAGCATCAAGCGGAAAAAACAAGCAACCAGCACTTTCATAAAGTTTTTAGACCGCTCGAGCGAAAGAATGTGCGCTCGAGCGACCACTCGCATTTTGCATGTCCGCTCGAGCGAAGAAAGCTGCGCTCAAGCGAGACGCCTGTTTTCAGTAATTTTTGTTAAGTGTTTTCAAGTGCATTTTAGCATCCTCATTGTATCCTAGGCATTTCTAGGCCAAGATTAAGACACCATAATGAGGATAAGAAGCAGAAACACACCAAGATAAGAAAGAATTAAGTTAATGTTTTCGAGTGTGGCATTTAGTACGTGTTCGTTTTGTAACTGTGTAGGTCATGCGCCGCAAGACGTCTGATTTGCCCATTATGTCTGTTTGCCTTGGAGCCCTCTGTTAATTGTGAGTAATAACTTTGTAAAGTTATGTTCAATTATAAGTATTTTCTGAATGATATAAGATGATCTGTTTCTAAAAATATTATTTTCTGCGAGAATGAATGGTTGTCCAATGTTTCTGAAATGTATTCGTGGCATTCTTAGCTTCAGATGACATATGTTATCTGTTCTGTTACGTCCCAATTATGGGTCAACCATACATCTCATGAGCCAACTGTTATGGATCCTTATGTATACATCCTATTTATGGGTCAACTGTACGTCTCATGAGCCAACTGTACCGTCTCCGTGCACGGTGAGTCAACTGTATGCCTTTATGGCCATCCTTTTATGGGTCAACTGTACACCTTTATGGCCGTCCCTTTATGGGTCAACTGTTTCTGCTAGTGCTAATGAATATACCACGTATGATTAACTGCAACTTCTGATTACGAATATGATTCTAAATCTGTATCTGTTATGACCTATGATTTCTGAACATGATTATGAATCCATTTCTGATAACTACTGAATTCTGTTTTTCTGTAACTGTTATGGACAACATTCATTAACCCTTTTTACTCTGTTATTATTCACTGGGCTCCAACTCACTATTTATATTATGTATGTAGGTGACCAGGCACGTGACTAGACCCAGAGTTGATGGCCTAAGATTCTGTTTTGTCAGCCAACCACCATGCCTCCCGAGGAGGTTCCTTTTGAGAAGACCATGTCAAGGCTTTATTTTTGTTCTGTTTATCTGTACTTGGGCTAAGTTTCTTTTCGACCTTATCTGTGTAAATGCGCTGACGTGAGACCAATGTGTTTATGACACTACATGTATATATATACATATAAGTTTGTTTGAAATTTTGTCTCATATATGTCAGCACAGCTCAATGGACTATGTATGTTTATATATTGCTTCCGCAACCTCTAATTATATGTTATTCTGTTAAGAGGCCTTTGGTAACCCAAGGATTACTGGCCAGTTACGACGCTAAACCTATAAGGGCGGGTTTGGGTCATGACAGAGTGGTATCAGAGCACGAGTTATACCGTACATACAAGTCATGTGAGCTGTAAGATGTCCTAGAAAAGAATTAGGGACATTTCATCTACATGTGTAAATATGTGCTAATCTTTATAACTATGGAAACTGAATTTGAACCTAAACAAATGAAATTGAAAGAAACGGACAAGATTATTCCTATGTTTATTCTTACCTTGTCTCTTTATAGTATCATGGAAATGCAAGAAGTAATGATACAAAAGAATCCTCAAAGGCTTGCATGAGCCGTATGGAACAAATGCTTGCAACTCTGACTGAAACACTAATACAACAATTGATGGCAGCAACCCTTGCCTCCCCCGCCTCCACCAGCACAACATGAGCCAGATAACAGTGATATAATCAACCTGACTCAGAAGTTCATGAAATGAAACCGTCAACTTTTCTATGAGGTATTGAACCGTTAAAGGCTGAAACATGGTTGTTAGAAATGGAGAAATTGTTTGAAGTATTCCCCCATTCTGAGATTCAGAAAGTTCTTTTGGCTACCTACACCCTAAAAGACGAAGCCCGAGAGGATGTGGTTATTGGTCCGAAACAGTAACAAGAATATGACATGGGCTCAATTTAATACGATCTCTA